>VZRZ01006846.1:564853-626623 GCA_013398175.1 Climacteris rufus | reverse complement strand
GGGGGGGGCTGCTTTACTTTGATGCAGGGAAAAAGAAAAGCTCCTGCAAAGTTGTGTCATTTTCCCTCTTATAATGGTAATGGCATCAAGTTGCCAGGCTGTCGTTGTTACTTTTGTTTTTCCGTTATGACTTAGTTATTCTAATATATTAACAAATGTAACCTTTTGTTTTCCCCTGACTCAGAATCATCTTCCAGTGATAAACATCTTGGCTGTGACAGAAATTCAAAGTCTTCTACTTTGTGCCTTCAGCTTCTTTAGGCCAGCAAAAGTGCTGATAGTGGAAAAGAAGGGCTAATGAATACTAGCACTACATGCATTAAATCCCTAACACATTCTGTATAACAGAATATGTTGGTAACCTCTCATAAACTACCTGCAGTAGTTTATGTCTCCATTAATGTGTTCCTGAAGCCAGAAGCCCTTTCCAATGCATTGAGAGTGGGATAATGAGAAATAAAAACATTCTGGACAAATGTAGGGAACAGAGTTGTCGGCAAGCAGTCAGGAGGAAAAGCAGCTCTAGTTTGTTAGGCATACATTACAGTGTGTAGGTAACAATGACAGCAGGTACATTATTTGCTCTGGCATTCTTGTGGAGACACTGACCCAGAATCCACTTCCAGAGAAGAATAACAATTTCCTTTACAGAATCAGACTTTTGTTGGGCAGAATTTAGTTAGTTAATTGAAGCTTGCTCATTTAGGAGTGATAAATATGAGGAATTCTTTGTTGCACTTGTTCCTGCCTCCTAGCCTTATGAAATGAACTGTCCAAGGTCTGTCATTCCCTGTCTGCCAGATAGGGAAGCCTGAGGCGTGTTTAATGATATGCAGAAGCTGAAGGGAGAATCATTAGCACTCGAGTGTCTAGGTAAGTCTCTTGAAAGTTAAGATTAAAAGCTTTGATGAGAGTGACCTTCATGCTTCCTGGCCCCTCTTTGCTTTTCTCCACACTTGAAGCTCTAATGATCTCTTTTTTCCCCCCACTTTGTCACTGTATCATTTATTTTGTGAAACATTCCCATAGCTCAGCAGGAATTTGGATCCAGGGTGATAATATCTGCTGGCACTGGGTGGGTGCAAAACAAGGGTTGGATCTTCCCTCTGTAGTGATCTGAACTAAAACTGGACATAGGTAGCTCGATACAGATTTTTAATATTTTAATTGAAACACGATTATAACTTTACAAAATTTAATTATCATTAAATGTTTCTTTGAGTATGCTGTGCTGTCCTCTTTGAGCAGTGCAGAAATTTCCTGGAGAGCGCAAGAAAAGCATGTTGGGAGTGGAAAGAGGATGTGCAACCAGGGACTTGTAATCCTGTGGGCTCTTAGACAGCAGACTGAAAATTCTGGGCATACTGTAGGAGGATGACATGTGTAGTCATGTCCGGATCAGATGAGAGGACAGGAAAGAACAGAGATAAAGCATTTGAGTAGAAAGAGAAAGAGAGAACATCCAATACTTAAAAATAAGGAGAGCAGTATGTGCCAGTGGGGTAGTCAGGCTAGAAGACAAAAATAAGAAGGAGCCTTTTGGGAAGGAGTTATCTCTGGGGTAGCTTTGTTTATTTTTTTATTTAAAATTACAGTAGGTATTTGTAACTGAACTGAAATTAATAGCCCCATTTGAGGAACTAGTGCCTGCCTGATTGCTTGAAACAGGGAATAGTTTAGATAAAAACAATATATTCTTCTTTTAAGATGATTAAGGTTTTATTTTGCTTGAAATGGAACTTTTCTTGGAGTGTTAATGACATAAATGGTGCTGGTGTTCCTTTAGCTTATACTGAGCAAAAGACTAAAAAGTTTATTTTCTTGCATTGATTATTTTAGCTCATTTTTCATTCTGAACTTTTCATTCAAATAGAAGAAGAGAAAACAACAGTTTTAGCAAAAATTATGCTTGTGATTCTTTAAGCCGTTAAGTGCTCCTGGAGACATGAGATACTCAGAACACATTTCAGAGTCATTTCCTCTTAATGGAAAAATCTTTTTCTGATGTCAGCTACAAGTACAGACAGATGAAGGCACATAAGTAGTTGGTGACAGAGAGGCTTTTTTTATTGCCTTGTGGAAGCGGTTCTTGGTCTGGCCGACCTGCTTGGATCAAGTCTAAGACTTCGAATGGAGTCAGGCTCTTCTCAGTAGTGCTAAGCAATAGAACAAGAGATTGTAGGCAGAAATTGATGCACAGGAATTTCTATCTGAACATGAGGAAAAGATTTTTTTTACTGTGCAGGTGACTACTCACTGGAACAGTTGCCCAGGGAGGTTGTGGAGTCTCCCTCACTGGAGATATTCAAGAACCGTCTGGAGGCAATCCTGTGCCATGTGCTCTAGGATGACCCTGCTTGGGCAGGATGGTTGAACCACTGTGGTCCCTTTCAGCCTGACCCATTCTGAGATTTTGTGACTCTTGGTCCACCTTTCACAGGTGACTGCTCTGTCGCCCAGTACATGTGGTGTTGGAGCACTCCAGCCTTGTAGGTGTGGGCTGATAACAAGTGATGCTCTCTGGCTCCTCGCAACACAATGAAATTCTTTTTGTCCATTCTTTAGCAGAGCAGTTACCCCTCCAGGTATCAGAGATGAGCAGTTACTTCACATATTCTCAGACTGGAAAAAAGCCCAATGCTTTGATCAGCAAACAACTTTGCATAAAGCTCTACTAAAGGGGAAAAGTGATATTAATTTTCATAGTGTTTCGGTTCTGGGGAAAGTATCATTATTCTAGCACAAATTAACTGTGTAAGTACCCAAAGCTCATCCAATATATTGAATATTGCAGGATATTTTAATCTTTGATTTCATTCCCACTGAGAATTTGTTCAGGATGTGTTAACTTAAAAGTAATATATAAACAAGGTGTGAACAGTTCAGTTAAGTGGTAACCTGAGGTAAAAAACACAGTGTTCAAATTCAGTGCCTGAAGTGGGCAAGGAGATTGTCTTACCACCTCGGGAAGACTTGAAATTAAACTTGTTTTGAAATGTAGGTGTTAAGTCTGTGAAAAAAAAAAAAACTCAATTGCACATCTATATGAAGTGGCTTTCCGGAATTGAAGAGAGCATGTTGAGCTCTTAGGCTGCCTTTAGCCGAGAGAGGGACTGTGCTCCCATCAAGTAACCTCTGCTGTGGTTGTGTTTTGTAGCATCTGTGCAGAGGAAATCTTTGGGTAAAATCAAAACTGTGCTCCCTGTCTGGCTGCCCTCGGCCGCCTGTCAACAGCAGTGGGTGGGGCTGTGCTGTTGACTGCTTCAGCTAACAGAGACAACAGCTTTAGGTTTATTTTTGTTGGGCTTCTGAGACCTTACTAATTTGAAGAGAGTTTTTGGAGATATAAATTTCTGCACTGTGCTTATGTTCAGTTTTTTTGTTCTCCCTGGCATTGCCTTCAAGTAAATGCATGGGGAGCAGCCTCAAAAGGAGCAAAAATCCCTTCCCATATTAGGGTAAGCAGGATGATGATTAAGCTTCTTCCATCAGTAATTGGATTCTTTGATTGCCATGGCTTTTGAATATGATCGTGTATTTTTCTGTATGTGATGGATTATACATGTGCCTGTGAACTAAAAGGTAGCTGTGAAAATCCAATGAGTTTTTGTCTACAACCATTTTACTTTTGGTTATTTACTTGGTGTGCTGACCATGGACATGTACCATCCTAGCCAACAGCTTGAGACAGGGGAAGTCCTCCTGCAGCTGTTCTGTCTTACACTCTTCTCAAGCCTTAGGCAGTTAATGGCTGTCTTGGGACCCTTTGGAAAATGCAAGCACTCCCAAGGTTACAGTATTGAGGATTCAAATGAGTGTGGGAGCAAAGTGGACTGGACGTGAAGCTCCTTAAACTGGCTGAAGTGTAACCCAGCTCATCTGTGGAGCAAACAACACCTTTCTGTCACCCCTGGTCATCAAAAA
The DNA here is from genome assembly GCA_013398175.1 of Climacteris rufus. Lineage (NCBI taxonomy): Eukaryota > Metazoa > Chordata > Aves > Passeriformes > Climacteridae > Climacteris > Climacteris rufus. The sequence goes on along the minus strand of VZRZ01006846.1, from coordinate 622,699 downwards.
AAGCACAGCTACAGTTGGATTGTCAATATCCAACCAATGTCTTCAAAGTTTGTCTATGTTGTTCCATGGTTTCTAATCTCAGGGTTTAAATTTGGGCAGGTAGCTGTGTCTCTAGGTCTGTGTTTGTGCAGTAATGCACATGGTATATTTGAAGCCCATCCTCCCAGCAGGGCTCCAAAGCACTCATGGTATATAAATGTTATAGTCACCATTTTGCATAAACCATGACGTCTTTCCTTTTTTTGACAGATTGAAGACATCGTTACAAGAATGCAGGATGACAAAACAGGTGGAGTTCCCATCCGCACTGTCAAGAGCTTTCTGTCCAAAATCCCCAGCGTTGTCACTGGTAAGAACCCTGGTTGGCAGAGAAAAGAATGTGAGCTGGTACTTGCTTGCTCTAAACAAACACATTAAAGCCACAAAAAAGAAGGAATGTAAGGAAAAAATACCCCCCTCTGCTTAATTTTTCTGCATGTCGTTCTGTCACAGGTTGAAGTACTGAACAAATATTTCTTAGTTCTGTTTTAGTAAACAAGCATTTATATTTCTTTGGAGTGAGTTATTAAAAAATATTATGTAGCTTTTGTGGCTGTCAGAGTCATTCCCTATGGCAGGGGTAGGACAATCTTAGGGAAGAGGTCAGGAAAGAAAGCTGAAATTGTTTTCTCACTCATACCCAGATACTCTTATTGAACTTTGATCAAGGGTAGAGGAATGTGAAGTACCTTTTATGCATGTGTGCTGCTTTGTTAAGGCTCTATGTATAAAAGTGTGGTTGGTGCAGAAACCGGGAGTCGGAGTGCAAAACTGTTCCTCCACGTGTTTCCAAACAGAATATCTTCCAATGCAACTAAGACATTTGCCATTGATAGATGAAGAGCTTATTCAGGGTGATGTAAATTGTGTGGACAATTTGTACTTGGGTTTCTGGTACCTGTTTCACTGAATCAATAATAGTATTGACTACAGTGGCACAAAACTACTGTTTTTCCTCTTTCTACCAGTAGACTGTTGTCCAATGTGAGATACCCAACTACTCCTGAGACTTAAAATTTGTAATATTGTGTATCTTTGTAAAGCAAGTACAGTTTTCTCTGTCTTGCAGAGTCTCTTTCCAAATCAGACCAGATACATACACTGAGTCTGTTTAGAGAAGTTTCCCTTCCTGTTCTGAAAAATGAAGGGCATAATTCTCTGTGACTTTGCTGCAGTAAACTTCAAATGGTCACTAAAAATGCAAAAATTTCATTGTTGTGTATAGACAGCACCAAAAACTGAGAGAAGACAGGCAATTCAAATGGACCTCTCTTGCGCTTGGGATTTTTATCCTGTTGTAAAGTTATGGGGAAATACCTTTTGTCAACAGGGATAGTGGCAGTGCTGTCAAGCCATTGCAGAGGAGCGTATGTGAGCTGAAGCACTTTAAAATGTTTTTACTGTAAAAATGGTTGGCTTGGGCAGAGTTTGAAGCTGTTTTGATTGATTCAGGAGTGTGTTTTGATTTCCTTGTATCAGAAAAAATGTCCAGCTTAAGCTACAGGAATGGAATGCAAATCTACAAGGTTCTTGGGGATAGCCTAGAAGTATAGAAATTGGAATGAAGTTTATACTTAAACATATCTCAATTCAGTTAATTTCTTTTTATCGAGCAACAGGTTCTTCTGTTTGAAATTGATTTCAGGGTGGTAACTCCGTGTAACTGGCAGTTGCAGGATTAGGGTTTTACAGTGGAAAAGAAACATGACTCTAAAATGAGACATGAAAACTGTGTTACTAAATTCCAGGTTATGTCTGGCTCAAGTGCAAGCTAACTGTTCTTGAAGATTCTTAGGGAAAATAACCATTTATCTGATTTTAAAACTCATTCCATAAGCTCAAGTCTGCAATACACAGGTTGGATGTCTTAAGACTGACTCAGCTAAACAAGGTTTCCGATATTCTGGTTAATATTCCTAGCATTAAAAAAGTAATTGATCTAGTCACCAAGCCACCACGTGTTACTCAAAAGCAAAAGGAAACAGGAGACCTCACAGCATTTTTAAGCCACAGTTAGCAGCTCTCTGGCATGATGGAAACTGCTCCCTTGCGCTCTGCTCTGGAACAGCAGCTGCAATTGCATCATCTTGAAATGGCTGTTTTTCACAGCACAGGGAATTATGAAAAGGTGAAGGTAAAATAGGGACAAAACCTCTCTCCAAAGCTCACAGAAAATTCTCAGATTTGGAGGGGAACAAGGTCAATACCATTACCTTCAGCTGATTTGAAGGCAGATCTCTTGTGACGTATGGACAGTTCATGAAGACCCTGAGTTTTAAAAGTGTGGGAAAATAACAGCCCAGCTGAAAGCCCACAGTTTTCTCCATTTGTCATTTCTTCTTTCAGATGCATAGACGTTCCTATTTGTAGATCAAAACCAAAAGAAATGTATATGATATCAGTGATAATGATAGCTGTGTGAAGAGGACAAAGCACCTACATTTGAATGGAAGCTGAGGACACTGCGTTTGTTCAGTTTGGGGAAGAAAAAGCTGAAGGGAATGAGAGGCTATAGAGAAGACAGAGACACATTCTTTCTCAGGAGTGCATGGTGAAATGCCAAAGACAATGCCTACAAGCTGGGAAAGAAATCCCAACTAGATTTAGATACAGGAAGAGCAGCTGAGCATGGGCGCAGTGGCCTGGAGAAGCTGTGGACAGTGGTTTGCAGCTCTTCAGAAACCCCTGAGCCTGTCTGAACTGAGCAATTTGATCTAACTGTGCATTTGGCCTTGCTTTGTATGAAGGTTGGACTACACAACCTTCAGAGAATCTTTCCAACCTGAGTTATTCTTGCAATCACTGGTTAATCAGTTTTAGTCCTTGTCTAATTCCACACAATGTCATGAACACAAGAGAAGAACTTGTTTTTTCAAAATCTTTGTACCCTCTCTTGGGAAGAGGTCAATTCTAGACCATGGCATGATCACATACTTTTTATTTCTACCTGAAAAATGGAACTACAACGCTCAGATGTGATTTGCTTGGCAGGCTTACAGGGACTGTGATTAACGGGGATGTATTTTTGCTTGACACTTCTATTATAATTGCTTCTCACAGGAGAAAAGTAAAATCTTAGAGGAAAAGAAATATTACAGGAGTGCCTTGGTGCTCCAAACAGGCAGCTCTGTTTATAGTACAGCAAAGTGGGTGTTTGATTTAAAGTTTGAATACCAGGGAAAGAATTGCTTGTCTCTCTTTTGCTTTCATCTGTCCTGATGCTTTAGGGAATGAGGTATTGGGTAACATGAGGGGAAGGAGCCTCAGGGAGTTATCAATAATGATCCTCTCTTGACAACAGGAATCTGGGAAAAAGGATAGAAAAAGAAACTTGTTTTGAATGTATGATGAGTCTGTGTGGGGATGCTGTGCCAAAGACACAATTTAATCTGCATTGGAAGTAGATTTGCGTATCCTTTTCCCTATTTTTTGGCTCAAAGTAGGTCAGTCAAAGGAAGACATATCACACCATTGTATTCTTGGTTAAGTCTTCACTTTTACAGGCAAGCCATAGAGAATGAAAGTAAGATGGAACCAGTCTGTGTGGCATTTGTGTGCACGTGTCAGACATTGTCCAACGTTCAGTTTAGAGTATGGAATGATAAAATGCCTGAGAGCAGGTGCTGAGTAGTGCTGTGATCCATGCCCAGAATGGGTTGTCAGCCAATGCACATGTTGGCAGTTGCTGCAATAAATGGAGTTGCACATTTCTCTTCTAGTGAGAAAAAAATTTCTCAGTAAAGATTTTGTTTTTGTAAATGAATTGTTAGTTCTATTTTCCCAGTCATCAGACTCTTGTAGGAGCATCTCATTATACTAACCAGCAACAAAACTGGCCTTCTCATCTTCTTTCCAATTTTCATATAATTACACCTTAAAACTAACATTGTTTTTGGTAGGAGGACCAAACAAAAGTACTTTCTTCTCCCAGTGGTTCAGACTTGGTCTCACACAACATTGCCAAAATAAGTCAGAAAGAAGTCAGTGCTGAAACAGCTGAGCTTTCCAGTACAAAAAGGCTCCTGCATGCTTCTCAATCTGCCCCACATTCCCCACCTCAGTGCAGATTCTCCTGCTTTTGTGTGTACTGTCTGATCCCATGTTCCAGCATTTTTGCTACTGTAGCCCAAGGGAGATGTGCAGTCTACAATCCTTGCACCATTCTGCCCTTCTCCCAAGAGGTTTTGATACAGCTTCGTTCTGATCCATACCCCCTGACTTCAAGCGGGCCTGTCCCCACAGCTCCATTTTGAAAGATACGTCCTCCTCTGGTCCCATGCTTGTGCACTGCTGCTGGCCCTCACCCCAGCACTCACTTGTCTTCTTGCTCTGCTCCTAGCGCTGCCTCTGTGGCTGTGGGTGGATTGATGGGCTATGTCCTGGCTGTACCGGCTTGGATTAAGCTTGGCATGCAAGCTTTGTGCACCCAGCCCTGCCAGGGCATTTCACTCCTGTCCTGCCATGTCTGTCTTATATAAGCGCTGGACCTCTCTCAGCAGAAAGTGCCAGTTTTACTGCAGTGTGCCAGATGGCCTGTCGCTGCTCGAGACTCATGAGCTAAACTGAGTTTAAACTGCTGTGTCTCTCTGTCTGAAGAAGCCAGCATGTGTCTTGGCAAGAGCCTGTGGAGTTGTCCCAGAACACATCAGAATGTCACTCACTCAAAGAAATGCATTTGGCTAGAGTGTGGAAATCCCACGGTGTTTTGAAAAAGAGACTTTATTACTGATAATGTTGCCTGATGGTGTAGGTCAGGACAGACAAGTTCTGGAGGACTTCATACACCCATTGTGAAATGAGCTCCCTTGGGGACAGTCTGAGGGTATTTGTTGCTTTTTCTCTTCAGAGGAGCTCAAACACATCTTATCCAGATATGGCAGCCAGAGGGACAAAGAAGATATTAGTTCCTTTTGTCCAGGGTTTGAAATGCCCCTGTTCAGGTGAACTGTACAAAAAAGGTGTTGTGGCATGGGGAGCAGGACCAGGACTGGCAATGCTGCTGAGAGCCAGCACCCATCACCTAGCAGGACCTGGAGTGTAGGTTGCAAGGCTGAGTGCTTGGCCAGAATATATGCTTTTTTTCCAGGGGTAGAACTTGCCTTGGTGCCTTACAGGAACTAATTTCATTGGGACCAAAACCTCCATGAACTGACTACATATGGATTTGGCTCCCCCCAGGCTGTCTGTCCAGCTTCTTGCATCACCTTACCATGAGGCTCTAACCGCAGGACTGAATCTGATACAGGTTTCCCTCAAAAATTGGGTAGCTTCATTCTAGATATTAGTTTGTCTTTCCTCTGTAGTTTTGCTTTGAAAAATAGGGCACTCGAAATGTGGTACTGGCTCTGTTTCAAGCAGTAGATGTATAGTCCCAAATCTAAACCAAGTTCAATCTATTTCTAAGCATGAATGAGCCTATTTAATTAAAACAAGCAAACAAAACCCCACAAATAGATAAACAAACAAAAACACTTAAAAAATTTGCCAGAACTTAAATCAATATCCAAACTAATACTTGGGTGTTTACTGATTTGTCAAGGATACAAAGAACATGCTCACAGATTAAAACTGACATGTGTTTTTATGTATATATATAGTACTGTGTAATTTCTGATGGTTTTCCACATTTCTGTACAGCAGATGCTGCACAGTAAATTCGACAGCTTAGCAATTTCTTGATGGAAACTGGCTTGCCAAATAGTGGTTGAGCATGCAAATCCATTTATTTCTCATTAAAAATCAATTGTTCTGAGCAAGTTGCATTTAAACTAATTCAAGTCAAGACTGGGCTTCTTCTTAACAACTTACATTTCCTTCTTTTATGCATCTCCTCTTCAAATTGCACCCAGTGGAAATGTAATCCATCTATCCCTCAGTGAGAAGTCTAGTATTTCAAAGCTGCCATGAATCACGCAGCATTAGACGTGTCAGCAATTACATGAATAGCACATGCCTTGCAATTATTTTTTTTCCCGTAGCTTTCTCTTAAGCTCTCTACTCGGATGCCAGGAGACAAATTAACCCAGTTAAAGAGTCAAAGACTTATGCTGTCTTCATCTACGGCTCCCTCCTCCCTCCCTTTTTCTGTTTAACTGCATCCAGCTTCCTACCTTTCAAACGGTTAGAAGGATGAGGAAGGAAAAGATGAAAATCAGCTCCCTTAAGTGTAGCAAATTTTTGCCTGTTGTTAAGATGTAAATCAACACCTTGTGGTGCAAAAGCTTAAAGGATTTGATTTTCAGAGGGCAAGGGGGATAGCAGATTAATCAAATACGGTATGGTTGTCAAAGAAATAGGAGAAAGCAATCAGAATTAACATTTTAAACAGTGGATATTCAATATATCTCTGTGCATCTGCACATGTGTACACCTAACTACATGTAAATAGTGTGCAATTTTTGTTAGGAATAAGCCTACGAGTGGTAAGTGTTGCATGCTAGAAATAACCAAGGACAGGTTTCTGCATTTGTTGGTGCTGTGCAGAGCGAGGACTGCTAGTGTTTGTGTGTCACTGCCCTCTGCTGCAGCCAAGCTATAGTTCATCTCATGCAGCTTCTCACCTTCCTCACTAGCGCTGTGTCTGTATTGTGCTTTCCCATCTCAGGGGGAGTTCATGTGGTGCGTTTTGTGTGCTGCTCATTCCATAGCAGTGGTCCTCCCTTGCTGTGTAGCATAAACCCAGCCCAAATATTGGGGTATGTGTGACTTGACAGCTACTCTGAGCTTGGAGAGGAAGGATGGTTTTCACAGCTGGCTGTTGATGCTACTTCCATGTGTCTTGTTCGTAGTTCTACATCCTCTTCAGGACTGCTCATCTCCAAAAAGCGTGCTTGTACATCACAGGAAGCTAACATATCCCATAAAAATGTGTGCATGCACTATGGGATAAATCCTAATGATTAAATAAAATCAACCATCACTTAAAATTACCAAAATTGGACATTTTACATAACCGTGTGCTTTTATATGACAGCACTTGAAAGTAGTCACACCTGAGATGAAAAATGCTGGAGGACGTGCACATCACAGCAGGGGGTGCATTAAAATTTGGCTTAGGCCACTAAACACTTATGAAACACATCCTGGGGCTTTAGTATTCAGTCAATAAAAAGGTTTCTTAAATGCTTAAGCCCAGAATATTATGAGAAGTTTAACTTTATACGTTAGAATTGTGAAGGTCCTTCCTGGTCCTTCTTGCTGTATTTGAACCAGTAAAACTATAATGAAAAACCACCAAGACTGCCAAGTGATCCAGCTTTATCTTTCAGCAGTGACTTGTCTGCTTTTTCTAGACGTCAGAGATGTTGTCAAAAGGGAAAGTAAAAACCAAGTGACCTTCAGCCATGTGGGCAGAAATTAGGACACAAAATTATAATTTTGTTATTGACAAACATGATCATAACAATTGCTGGACTGGAAAGCATCAAATGAAAGCCATGAGCCTGGAATGAAGCAGACCTATGAAAAATTGTTTAATTTCTTTTGCCTACCAAAATTTGCTTTTAGGTCTTTTCAGTCTTTCAGTTGAGACTAAAAGTGGGAACAGAGACATATTTCATGACCAATTACCTGTTGAATTCCGGTGTTTAGATGAATCAGTAATTCAACCACAATAACAAAAAATTATATATTAAGAAGGTTCTTGTTGCTGACTGCAGTTTTATTCTGAAACACAGCATTTAGCTGATGGAATATTGTGGCTAATGAATAAAGCATTAAAAAGAAAAGTCGACAATATTTCAGTGCCTGTCGAAATACATAGGGATGAATGATTAATGCTTTTCTGCATTTATCTTGCTATCTTCAAAAGCACAGCTTTATTACAGGAGGTTGTTTCCCAATCTGAATGACAGAGCAAAAGAGCAGAGATTAATTATAAGAACTGTGTGGCTTTGTTTTTCGGATGTGAGTGTTGAGCAGACTGCACTCAAGCTGCAATACTTCACCTCTCCTGTCTTCACTTCATAGCAACCTGGGAGTTGTGTGGTGAAGGATCTACCAACACAGTTTTTTCACACCTCTTGCTTTGTTTCTGCCCTGCCTCCAGCGTTCCCGTGGGCTGCAAAGCATCAGGTTTGCATCAGAGCAGCTTTGCTCCCGCTGTGCCCAAGGAGCCACGAACCCACCGAGGAGCATGTGCAGACCTGACCCTCAGACAAACCAGTTTTACTTTGAGGTACTGCAAAAGCAACAATATGTAAATGCCCAATGGCAGTCAATAGCAATGTGAAGGCACAAATCTTTGAATGTAGTTTGACAGCCATTACTTTGAATCTGTTGCTTTAATTCAATGCCATTCCAACCATTAGAAAAGTAAACCCCTCCCATTATCAGGTGATATGTATATGTCTGCCTCATTATTCCATGCACATATTCTGTTTATTGTTACCTAGCATTCTTTGGCTTTTTTTAGTCAAAGTAATTTTTGGGGTATTATTTATTGAGCAGATTCTTACTTGCATTTTAATTAAAGAGTTTATTTTGCAAAAAAAACCCCAGAGTTTGTTCTAGGAATTAAATTTCCTGACTTTAATCAGTGTGGTGATATAAAGAAATGCAGAAGTTAACTTCAATAACTGTAAATCCAGTCTCACGAAAAAATTTTACACATTAGGTTTGATAGGTGAGTATTGTATGTTTGATATATCTCAGCTGCAACATTGAAGTTACTATTAAGGTTACTGTTGGGGGTGAGGTGAAAGGGAAGGCTTGGTTTTTTACTTTAAATAGTACAAAAAATTACATAGACCACCAGCTTATTTTTACTAGGCATAAATATCACACTACTCAGAAATCACTGTTGCTGAAGGCTGCACTGGGCAGCGAGAATACATCTCCACAAGAGACCGTAGCTGAAGGGGGTTAGCACAGTTCCAGTCTGGACAAACTGTATGGCCTGGTTTGTGTGGATATCCTGAATTGTTGATGAATAGCTTGTTTTATTCTGCTTGTTCCAGTAGAAATACACAGCTCTGTGGTCTGTTACATATTTACACTTGAAAGCACCATAGATTTAGCTTTAGAACTTTCTATAAGAAAAGGCAAACAGTACAACAAAAAAAGCTTTCAGGCTTTCCATGCATATCCATTACTATAAATATACACACTTGCATGTTTTCTTTGACTTTTTTTTCCCTGAGTGGATAAATCTCTCAAAACTGCATGCTGGCTTCCCATGGATTTGCTTTGAGTATGGTGTGAATTGATGAGCTTGGATATTTTTGATGTATGATTCACTACCACATGCAGAGAAGAAAATTATATTTTGGTCCTGCAGAGAAATAAAACTAAGCAATTAGGTCTTCGTTCAGTTAATTCCTTTTTGATGGCCAGGTGTTTTGCTAGAAGAGAGTCTCAAGATTCTGCTCCATTGCAGGGTCACTTGCAATGTAAGAGTTTTCTCTATGTAGATACCTCCATAATGTGGCCAGGATTGCAGACGAATTCTTACCTAGGAATGAGTAATAAAACTTCTCAAAGGAAACTTTGAGAAATTGGTTAATATAATATGCTAACTTGCAGGCAGAAAAATAACATAGACTGATAAGAAAAGTAATGTGTGTTGACAGCAAAGGAAGGTTTTACATACAATTAATTGTTGTAGGGTGTAGTGTGGTATTGCATAGAAATTTGGTTATTTTGTGCCTATTTTATTGTGGATAGGATTGTCTCTCTTTCATCTTTCCTAGTCAGCACCTTTAAAACCTGTACCATGAAGTTATCATCCAGGTGTTTGAGGAATCTTCTGGACCTGTTTGTACCTGTTTGTACCAGCTGTGCAGTATTCCTGTAGTATGTTAGCATATCTCAGCACCATCTCTGTCACTTCCTGCTTATTTGTTCCCTGCTCAGCCCATTAGGCTGAGCTGCTTGAGGCAGAAGGGTTACTGTAGCCAGCATCGAAGAGGGAGAGCATTCCCCCACAGCTCAGCAAGCCCCATGGCTGGGTGCTGGCTCAGAGCACGTCGGCTGGGAACAGATGTGAAGTCTTGAAGCCCCACATCTCTGCACTGGAGGAAGCCCTGTGGCAGCCTTGATGCCTTCCTGAGGCTCTTTGCTTCATTATTCTGTAATGCTCTCCTCTCCCCATTCCTGGCAAATTTGTAAGGGTTATGACATTAAAGTTGGGGAAGAGGGTGGAGATGAGAACAGTATCTAATGCAATCAGGGAAATAAGGCTCAGGAGCATACCTCTTGCAGCCTCTCTAATGTAGTCAGCCAGCCTGCTTCTGGAGCCCTGTGCAAGTTAGATTTGAGCATAACTTCTAATTAGGTATCTGGGTCATGTTTGACATGCTCTGGGTTCAGCATTGACGTTTCTGTGCTCCTACTTAGCTCTAAATTTGCCAGCTGTTTTCCTTAAATAATTCCACTTTCCACTGAAGGATTGTGCATCTTATGTAATTACACCCACGGTCATGTGAGGGCAGTCATAGGGACACAGAGGAAGAAACAGCTCAGTGTTTTATACCAGCCTTGGCATTCCTTAATTAAGTCATTAAAATTTAGATTCCCACCTCTGTTGTGACAAAGTTCTTTAGCTCTGATGAGCTCTCATTCATAATGTCTAGACTGTCAATTTAGGCACAGCTCTGGAAACAGCTGTCCTCTGTTCCACTGAGTCCTCTAGGCCTTGCCTGTCAACTGTTTAATCCAGAAATGTCAAGATTAAATTCCCTTTTATTACTTCTCTTCAGCAGTCAAAGGATTTGTTACCAGTTTGGATAGATTCAGGGATGAGTTGCCTGAATTTTCTTCAAATAGTCTCAGGCCATGAAGCATTTTCTGAAACAGGGATTCATGTTATGTGAGCTATAACAGTAGGCAGCACTTAAGGAGCAGATTGTGAGCGCACTGGATAAGTCATGCTGAGGTGCAGAGTACCAGACTAGGAACAAACTTTGCATGTGCAGTGTCAGGCTGGAGGTTTGTCATTCTGAGACTGCTGTTGTTAAAGTAGGGTTCACTCCGTTAGGGCCCATTCTATTGGAAAAAAATTATTAAAAAAGATGTCTGGTTTTGTCAACACCCACTCCTCCTTCCTGGGATTCTTGAGCTTTTCTGTTCATAGAAAAGGCAATGCCCATTTTAGGGACAGTTTATTTGAGAATTGCATATACATATTGCAGTATGTGCCTTACTACCATATTCTTTAAAATGCTTCTCTTTTAAAATCGAGGAATCCAGATGCTCCTCTTCCTACTTCACCCTTTAGCTCCCATCTCTTCTTTTTGCATGCGTGTGGTATCTTCCACCTGTGGCAGATTCTGTGAGGCCTCACTCGTTGTTTCTTCAAGCCCATTTCTGAAGGGAGCCTACAAGAAAGAGGGAGAGGGACTTTGTACAAGAGCATAAAGACAAGGGGGAATGGCTTCGAACTGAGAGTAGGTTTAGATTGGATTAGTTTAGATTAGGAAAACAATTCTTTACTGTAAGGGTGGTGAGGCACTGTAACAGTTTCCCCAGAGAGCTGTGGATGCCTCATCCCTGGAGGTGTTTAAGGCCAGATTGGATGGGACTCTGAGGAACCTGGTCTAGTGAAGGGTGTCCCTGCATATAGCAAAGGGATTGGAAATGGATAATCTTTAAGGTCAGCACATAGAAATGGGAGCTTGGGGGGTATATAAGGAAAGGCTGAAAAGCTGTCACACCTTGATTGTTATCTGCAATTGCATATTTTCACTTCTAGGTAACAGTGATTGTTAATATGGACCTGGAGGTTTGCCCTGCAGAACAGGAGGGTGTCCTTTGCAGATGATACTGAGAGAGGTGGATTAATATGCTGCCACAGTGAGAGGTAAAACCCACAGATGCTTTGCATCATGTCTGCATGGGTCCATCGAGCCACCTTGCTGGCTTTGCTAAATTAAAGAAAGGTAGCATCTGCTCTTCAGCTGTGTCACTTGGCAGTACCTCATCAGCTAGACTGCGTCTCTAAGCTTGTTTCTGCCTCTGTCACTCACAGTTCATCCTGTCTTGTTCTATTGCATAGCAGACTTTATTTTTGGAGAGGTATTGTGGAATTCCACCGTACTACTTCTAATGAAAACCTAGATAGACTCACACGTTAACATGAATGGCAGCTGCATTTTGTTTTGTTACATAAACTTATTGCCTCTTTTTATTCTTGAACTTTATAAGTTCAGCTTTTGGTGATGAAAATGGTAATTTCATGGTATGTTTTGGGGGCACAGGATAATATACAACCTACTCTTTATAAATAATCAGAGGTGCCAGGTAGGGCTGTAGTAGTGATGATAATGTACAATACCATATTTTGCGTGAGAACTCGGTCTTTGGCATCCAGAGGGTCCACACTGTATCTATTTAGGGAATTTGCGGCAAGTGCTGTATTCTGAGGTGGGTTTCTGCAGAACAGTTATGAGCAAGGCTCTGCAGGATCTCTGCTGGTGTTGGGATACAAGTTTTCTGAAAGGGTAGCTTCCAGCAAAGCCAGGCTACTATGGGTCTCTATGCATGCAGCTGCCCTTGGAACCATTGTGGCACAGCTCACTGTAGGTGCTGGGAGGGACAGAAGATATAGGGCATGTCCTTTTCAGGTGTGTCCCATCCTCCTGCTTCTGCCTTTTTCCTCATATCCTGCAGCTGCTGAAGGGATTGGTCTCACCAACTGAGACATGAGTGTACAGAAGATTTCTCTGAAGTGATGCTCTTAGCTCACATGGAGCAAGCTGGCAGATGTGAACTGCAAAAGGCAGGCTCTAAAGGATGTTGTAGGAACTCCCGATTTGTGTCAAACCAATGGCCACCAACAACCTTCTGACCATGGATCCTGTAGTGGATATCTAGGGTAGTATATTTAAAAAAAAAAGTAATCTTTAGCAATTGTGGAGGCATGTTACTCAGTCTCCAGCTATGCTGAGAGGGACATAGTGGAGGTCACAGTCAGTTTTGCCATTCTGTATTGATTTGATTGTGTTTGCATTTTTCAGAGATGCAGAACAAACGGTTTTACCTCACAGTAAAGATAAAAAAGCCTTCTAGGAAATAGTTTGGAATATGATGACATATTTTCAGCATTTTACGTTCACATACATAAAATCCTGCAAACGTACACATAATGTACTTTTTAGCCTGCGTGTGAGAGACACAAAGATGTATTGTCATAGACATGGATTTTGGTGTTTGACTGGAAGAATTTTCAGGTTAACATAGAGATGTGTAAAGCTCCTTTGCTCCTTTCCTGACTAATACAGTAAGTGATAGTCAGAGTAGATTAACATTGTAGATCCCTGTGAAATTAAGTATTCTGTTGTATTCTAGTCAAGTAACCATCCCAATTAGTTAGCTGAAGAGACTGGCTGAGAAGATGCTTTTGTATTAATAGTGCCATGGAGAGCCAGCTGCTTTGTGCAGGAAGATCCTGCACTAGTTATCTTCAGCACCCAGGACATCTCATCCTTACTGTCTAGGCATCCTTGAAGGTTTCACTTTCTCTGTAGTTCAAGAAAATTGGTCACCTTTCCTTATCCCATCACATCCCACCTGAACATCTCAACCGGCTACTACCCTTGTTTACCACTTGACATCACTTCTGTTTTCTTATCTCTGGACTGTGCTTAAGTCACATGGGTGGCTTTAGCCTTTTAAGCTTGAGTAGGATCATGCTACATGGTGACATTTTGATGCAAAACTTTTGTTTGGGTTTTGGGTTTTTTTTTAGATTTTGGATTTATAGATGTAGCTGGAACATATAAAAAATTAAAAATCCACCGTGTGTCATTTACAGTTAATCAAATATGTGCCCTACAGAATGTTTTGTCCCTTTAATTTTGCATTACTGAGTACTTTCATGAAAGAAATTATCCACTTACCCTTAAGGGACAGTTTTCATATGTAACATTGGTCATTTTAAAAGAAATCTTTGCATTAGTCTGGAAGACTAATGTGAAGTATATAGCTAGTTTACTGTGTATGAACTAAAATGTTTCCACGTTGCGAATGGTTTTTTTTTTTTAGTATATAATTTTACAAATGAAAGCATAACTAAAGGAAAAAAAGTGCCCAGGTTTTCCCAGAAATCTTAATCTGTTTTACAAAATATTGACTGCTGGGTTGTAAGGCAAAAAGAAATAATCTGATGAATTATACATTTTATTCTGGGCCTATATGCCAGCTCAGGAAAGAGATGAATGCTTGAAACCAAGCGCAGGCTCTTCCAATATCTGCGTGGCTACACTTGAAGTGCCCTTGAAATATGCCTGGCATTTAAAAATGGCTCTAACAATTATGCCAATATATCTTGTTGAAAGCTGGTTAGATGCAGGCTCCTGAGGGAGCCTACAGTTTTGAAAATCAAACAAAAGATTCTAAGTAATTTCTGAAACTTGTGTCCAGCATATTTAAAAAGAAAATACAGAAAGGTTGTCTGTAGGACAGCTTTTTGTTGTGTTGGTAGTTTGTCTGGGGTTGGCATCCTTTGTAGTCAAGAGATGTAACAAATTTGTCCAGGGGTAGTTTTCAAAGGCACAAATGGTTATTGGCCTGCTATGGCCTAGTTACAATCTGAGGGCAGTGTCCATGTCTTTGTGTATGCAGGGAGACAAAGGCATGCAAACAACTAGAGAGAAGAAAAGGAGAAGTAGGCAAGGAGATGCATTTGTTTTGCTCTCAGAATTACTACTTTAGAATACCAAATTACAGGCAGCATACAAATACCAAACAATTTAGTTTCATAGAAGGGAGCATTCTAAACCAGTATAAACATATAATTGCTTCAAAATAGGTTTAAGAGAAAAATGTGCATTTAATAACCAGATGATAAAATTGAAGAGATCTTAATGGAAAAAAAATCAGTTAAATCCAAGCCAGCTGGGGACCTACTTATCTCCATCCCTGATAGCCACTGATTATCCATCCTGCTAAAAGGATAAAAGCCCCTATTATTTTTTTGCTATAGATCAACTTTTCTTACATTATTTTAATACCAAGAAAACAATTAAGCTCCATCAACAGTGTGCCTGTTTTCATTGGCATGTGCTTTGGCAGGGGGTGTTGTGGGTTTGTATAGAGCTCTCTGTCTGCACAGGGAGGGACTCATGAGTGGTCAAACTGTATTTAGAAGTAGTTATATTCTTCCCTGATACCAGAACTTAACCCAAAATGCTCTTGCCCAGCCATTACAGCTTGATGTGGTGACAGGTCAAAGCATTTGCTGGGCTAGCAAGGCAGCTGTGGTGCTACAGAGAGGGTAGACGGAGTCATGCCAAAGGACTGGAGGCACCAACTTCCTGATCCCATATTAAAAGCCTTACACTCTTCCTCTTCTCCAGTGTGGAGTCCCTCCCATAGGAGACAGTTTTCCATGAACTTAGCTGACATGATTCCTTCCCACAGGGTGCAGTTCTTCACAAACTGCTCCAGCATGGGTCCCTTCCAAAAGGTGCTGTTCTTCAGGAACAGACTGCTCCAATGTGGCTCCCCTCTGGGGTCACAAATCCTGCCAGCAAACCCACTCCAGCTTGGGCTCCTCTCTCCATGGGTCCACAGGTCCTGCCAGGAGCCTCCTCCAGTGCTGGCTTCCCATGGGGACAGTCTCCTTCAGGTATCCACCTGCTCCAATGTGGGTCTTCAAGCAGCTGCAGGGAGACAGCTGCCTCATTATGGTCTTCACCAGGGGCTGCAGGGGGATCTCTGCTCTGGTGTCTGGAGCACCCCCTGCCTCTTTTTTCTTCACTGACCTTGTCTGCAGGGCTGTTTCTCACGTATTTTCACTCCTTTCCTATCTGACTTGCTCCACAGCAATTTTACTGTTCTTCATTACCTTATCCCAAAGACACTACCACCTCCACTGATAGGCTCAGCCTGGCCAGTGGCAGACCTGTTTCAGAGCCACAAGGCATTGGTTCTGTGGGACATAGTGGAAACTTCCAGCAGCTTCTCCCAGAAGCCACCCATGTAGCCCTCCCGCTGCCGAAACTTTGCCATGCCAATCCAATCCATGGGTAGAAGTCCTTGTTTGTTACTGGGAACTGATAGCCTCAGTGAAGCCTCACAAGACCAGACTCCAGACGTGGACTCATGATCTGGTAAGACAGGTATTTTTGAGTTCCAGGTCTAAATCTAAGGAGAGTTAAAGTCACAATAACAAAAGCATCTCTGGCAGAAACACAGTTGGCTAAACCAGCATTCTGGGCTTTTATAAGTGTAATTTGAAGGATTTTTTTTTTTTTTTTAGTGGGACATTGAGGGAAGGTTGGGGATGCTGACTGTAGCTTGTAATGTTAGATATTGGAAGTGTGTGTTGAAGGATGAAGATATGTCATTGGTGTGAGAGATGTTTCTTTAAGAAACAGGACTATAATTTGTCATGCTGTACTGCACTTTATCATAAGGCTGTCATGTCCACACTTGTGACATGATTCTCTCAGTGTTTTCAAATTTAAACGCATAAAAGACCCTCATGACTTTAGGAAGCAAGTATCATCTCTTGCTTTAACTTCTTCTCTCACCAGACCAGCTCCTGGCAGCAAATTGCTGTTTTAGCTATAATCTGACAGTCTTTGCTTGGATTTTGCAGCAATGGTAGTCAGAGCCATGAAGTGAAGCTATTACTTGATTGGGTCCTTGGTTTCAAATTTGCATGACCTTGTTGTAGCCTGATGGTGTTTGCACAAGACAGTCTGCGAGTAAGCTGGTGCGAGAATGTAAATACTGCTCTTTCAATTTGTTCTCTCAAGTTGGAAACAATGTTCTGAGTGACCTGCCTTGGGACCTACTGTAGTTAACTTTGAGAACAGCGCTAGCAAAATTTGCAAAGCACTGACAAGTTTCACTCTGTGAAAGTAAAACCAGAAGTGAGCAGTTACAGAGCAGGGTCTCTGCACAGGAGAGTAGGACTCGGGGGACTCTATTGGCAGGAATTGGTATTAATGTTCAACGCTATGAAGTTGCAAGGCATTTTGTGTTTTCACAGTATTAAGCAAACATCAATTCATTAATCTTCACAGCTCTTCTGAAAGACATTACACTTTCTTCAGCTGTATATTTGTCCTTCAGGAACATCATATGGTCCTTCCCAAGCCTTACAGCAATGTACCAGATTGCAAGTTTGGATATCCCTGATGAAGTCCAGATGCAATCAGTACCAGAACTTTGCCATCTTTTATATTTCTGACTCACATTCTGGTATATGCATGGAGTGTTATGGAATTCAGTGAGAAGCATGTTCTTAGATTAGTATCTGACAATTTAGGTTTTGTAAGCACAATTTATTTTTGTATACCTATCATTGTTTTCAACATTTATGTTCTTATTCCTTCAGTCTGTTTTTACAGGGTTATCCGTTTGCTCCTTGTACATTTTCTCCATTGACTTCTACTCTTTCTCCCTTCTAACTTGCCTCTGTACATGCAGTGTAAGCTAATGGAGTGTGAATAAGTTAAGAAGTTAATTTCATAATAAATCACTATAAATCACTATGTTGGACAGAATGTGCTGAGCTTGTGAGATACCATGGCTATAAAAAGTGGCCAACATGCTTCCAACTGGCTTCATCAGAGCTGTGACAGTGCCATTGGCAGTGCAGTTGGTGCAAGACCTAAAATGCTGGATACAGCAAGGGGAGGAGTAGGCACAGCCAGCACTGGTGGGGGCAGTGTGATTGCACATGGCTGAAGAAATTTGGCAGATTTTAACCAAGGAATATGAGGCGGCCAGAATTATTCTACATACTTTACTGTGGAAGGGAGAAGGAAAGACAGAATGAAGAAGTTGGCTTTTCTAGAGTATTTTCTTTCAAAAAATTGTGCTTTGATCTATGGATTGCAATTTAACTCTGTATGGCAAAACTTTTGCATCACAAAAAATTGTAATTGTTGGCTCTCTTCTTGATAATGCCAAGTGGCCAGGAGCGGAATAAGTAACCCTCCAATCTCTGTGAAGTCCCTCGGAGAGTTCTGACATTGGAGTAGGCGGAGAGAAAATTTACAAGGTTCGTGCCTGCACTTTGCTTTTGTCTGAAGCATAAATATTATGTGTCTCATGCTTTTTTTTTTTGTCAGTAAATATTGATAATAAAATGTGGAGCTAATGGGGAAAAGAAAAAGGGAAGAATGGTCAATGCAAGCTGAGTTTTACAAGTAGCACAAGAGCCTACATAGTTTCTTGATTATGCTAATTTATGAATCTCTTATGGTCAAGATAGGTAGCCTGGCAGTCCTGAGGACAGTAGCCCACCACAGACAATTCTTTTCCAGTATTAGTCTGGGTTTGAGAGTTGGTAATTTTATGTTTTAATAGAAAATATAATGCTACTTGGGATGCCTTTACTATGTCAGAGTTAATTTGACCTGTAATTTTTTAGATGGCCTTTGGAAGAGTATTTTGTATTGAGATCAATATATTATTTGCAACATTATATATGTATTCACTATTGTTCCACTTAATCTGATGTCATTGAGTTACCTTGCTTTTTCTATAGTGGGACTTCTGGTCCCACATCTTTCAAACATCATTTTCATGTTTGTTCTTGCACAGGGCTCCACACAAAGAGCAATCCAGCAAATCAATCTCTAAGTTGTGTTCCTGAGGAGGACTTGTATGGATATAGAGAGACAAATCTATGTATTCCTCTATTTTTATCTAATTTTTTGTGCCTGCTTCTATGTGACAAAACATTTTGTTAGACTGAAGTGAATTCTATATAATTTTTTCCCCCCTCAGTTTAACATGATCTCTTTGGGATCTGACTTTCTTTACTTGTTTCTATTGCATTGCTCTGTAGATGAATTTGCTGTAGTACTTCAAAATTTTTTTTCCTTCAAAACTTTTGTTCCACAATACATGCAGTATCTTTTGCTGCTTACATTTTCCCTTTCTTGATTCAGTGTAATTCATAAGGTCATAGCTTTAACCCTTTTGGGTGGTTAACCTGTTTTAGATGTTTTATTTTCCTCTGGGAGAAAAAAAGAAGTTCAGATTACAGATTTTCAGCCATGAGTTTTCTTCTTGTGTCCAGGCTTTGCCTTTGCTGCCCCAGTGCAACATAAGTCAACATATTTATAAAAGACAAGGTCTATAGCAGAGTAAAATACTCAGCATTCCTACTCGGTCTTGCAAGTATTTCCATGTGTACTTGACTTTATTCTGAGAGTAGGCTGGTGAGCTGGCTGTGCTGGGACAGGCAGCTGCTTGGCAGCTCTCCTAGGTTCATGGCACAGGGATCTGAGTGCCGTGTCTGATTTGTTGCCATCCTTCTCGGGGACTGCTGGTGCAAGATGCTGATGACTTGTTGAGGAAAAAGAGGACATTGCACGTCAGAGTGTGTTCCTTGTGAACGCGTGCTCCTGGGGGGAAAATGAAGAATAAGCAAAAGATAAACAAGGCGTTTCCCTGCTCTGTCTTTGCATGCCTGTTCTCAGATACAACCTGATGGTGTGACCTGTTGTATTTTACCCTTATGTCGTAATTCTGCCTCTTGATTGCCTGGAACCTTTTCCTCTCTCTTCTCTTCTCTGTGAGTGATTTCAGTGGAGACGGCGTCCCTCTCTCTCCCGTATGTCTGTCGGGGCGTGGAGAGGACAGGACAGTCCCCGCTCCTTTTCGCCTGGGGTCTGTGATCGCTGCCCTTACCTGCGAAATCATTAACATCTAAAGATGATGAGGGGCACCTAAAAGCGCGGTGCGCGCTCCATCTGGTTTCCAGCGGCCTCGCCTCCCACTGCAGTTCCCGGGAAGGGGGCGGCGAGCGAGTTTCGGGGCAAATACCTGAGCCCGGCCCTGGCGCTGCCTCCCCTTCCGCGGGCAACTCCACCGCCTCCCATTCCGTGGGCAACACCACCACCTCCCAATCCGTGGGCAACAGCACCGCCTCCCATTCCGCGGGCAACACCACCGCCTCCCATTCCGCGGGCAACACCACCACCTCCCGGCCGGCCGGCCCCTGCCGCAGCCCAGCCCCGCGGCTGCGATCGGGGAGCGATGCGGGGTGCGCTCAGCCTCCCGCCGGCCATCGGGGGCTTGGGGCAAGGGAGAGGGAGGAAGGTTGGACAAAACGGGAAACGAGGGAAAGAGCGACATGCATTTTAAATGAGAATGTAATCTGAAAGCATTGAAAGAATGTTTGTAATACTAGGAAAGAACTGTTTTCATTGCAATAAGCGCTGATTTGCCATAAAATCCAGGTGGTGTGGTCGGGGCTCTATGACCGATGCCCGGAACTTTCTAAAACAGGTTTCCAGCGATGCGGTCACACCTACACGCCAGCCTTGCCCGTCCGCCGCTGCCCCTCGGGCCGGGGCTGTCGCTGTCGCTGTCGGGGGCGCGGCGGGGCTCGGGAGCGCGCCCGGCGCCGTCTGTGCTCGGCAGCGCCCGCTGGCGGAGCTCCCGGACATTGCAACGTGGCGCTCACCCGGCTCCGCGGCCGCAGGGCGAACACGCGGGCCTTGTGAGCACAGTGACATGCAGTGGCTTTTCTTTTGTTTTTCATTTCAATATTTACGGGAAAATCGTTTTGCTAGAGTATTTACATTGTTCTAGTTTCTACAGTCACTCGTGAAACTACTCTCTGAAAATATTTTAAGAGCTCTCTCCCAGAACTTCTGATGAATGAAAACACTTACCAAGACCTTATGGAACACAGTGTTACTGGCTTGAAAAAAGGCTTTTGCTTTACCTAGAGAGGGTTTTGAGTTTTACTGACTGGAAACTAAAAGCAGCAGAATGTGTTTTTCTGCATTACAAGGGTGTTCTGTGCAAATCTGTCCAGGCAGACTGTGCCTGCTGAGAAACGCTGTAAGGCCCAAGGTTGTTCCTGCCACGGTCACCAGGACACAGCTGAATTCAGACTGCACAGAGAGACTGACATGCCCAGGAGTTTACTTCTAGAGAGCCAGACCAGACTGGGTTTGTCAAAAGTCCGTGGGGAAGGTCGACAATTTACCCTCGTGCTTGTGAGGTTTCCAGAAAGAAGCGAGTGAAGCTGCTGGGTCTCAGCCCGGAGCACTGTTGGAAGTAGGAAAGCAGCAGCACTGTCTGATTTGTCCCACTGCTGTCAGGTGTTGCACCACAAAGCTCTCTAAAACTGAAAGAGCTTCTCTGAACAAAGCTGATCCCCACTGCAAAGTGAACGACTTTATGAAGGCTCTGCTTTGTGCTTGGGTTAGGAACCAAATACACAGCCATGCTCATCCCACTTTTAGAACCTGTTGCTATCAGAAATCATTGCTGCTTTGGAGCAGCCCATCAACTTTTCCAAGTTCAAAACCATACTTATATCAAAAGGAGTTAAATAAAATGTTGGTCTTCAAATTCTTGGAGGGAAAAATAAAAAAAAAAAGAAAGGAAGGAGAATATTTTGCTAGATTCCCTCTATCTTAGAATGAAAACAAAAATGTTTTCTAAAATTCATAGACAGAGATTTTGCAGTTCTAAGCTACATGGTGTTTTGACATTAGATTAAATTATTTTAACTGAATGGTAGTAGTTCAATGAAGCTTTCAACTTTTCAAAATGCTTTTTACTTTCAGAGGTTTTTTGGTAAAATAAACCTGAAGGATTTACCAGACAGGACATGTAATTTTAAAATATAGATATTTAAGAGATGATGATTGTTGTTTTTACTGCTTCTAGTATGCAAATCCTTGTGATATCAATCAAATGTAAGAAAGAACAAATAATTTATCTATTTTGAGCTTGTTAATTATGACTCACAGGTTTGTGCTTGCTGATTGTTTCAGTGTCATCAACTGCATATTTAATATTCCCGCCGTTAGATATCTCTGCCCAAATTTGAAATGCAGGAACAAGCTGTTCCCAGCAAATTCAACTGCTTTTTGCCAGTGTAAGTACCTTTAACACATGGCTTAAAGAGCCCTGTTTAAAATACAGCCTCTAGAGCTAGTGCCAATACTGTCTCTTTATCTTGCATGGCACTAAGTAAATGGTCAGCAATTGCTATAGAGTTGTAAATCATTTGGCATTACCCTTAACTAAAAGAAATTACATGTGCAACCTTAATCCTGCTGGAGAATTGTCCCTGATTGACTGCTGCACCAATGCAGAGCTCCAGTGAGGCCAGCTGCACTCCAGGGCAGCCAGCATCATACATGATTGAAAGACCTAGCAGGAAAAGAGGAGGGAAACCTGTACAGTATTGATTATTTTATTTTAGGGACAACGAACTCCTGGAGGAAAAAGAGTTACAGACATCAGGTCATTTAATTTAATTTTCCAGGTAATGTGACTGTTACTGCATCACTGCAAACACTGTGCGTGGTTCTCAACCTTTCCTGAAGAATACGAGGGGAAAAAATGTAACAACATGTCAGCAGGAAGTTGGCTTCTTAGAGAATTTGATAATGGTAACTACATTTCTCTGTAACAGAGATCACAGATGGTCATGTTGCTGCAGTCAACATAGAAGTGTGTGATCCTGGAAAAGAAAGATCTGTCATGGCCTGAGGTCTGAAGGAGGTTTAAAATTGGCTTTTGCAAGCAGAATTACTGCAGAAATTCGTAGAAATCTGGCTTAGGTGAGTACTACAATGCCAGACCTCTTAGTAAATAAATATTGAGCCAAAATCATTAAAATGCTGCAGTTCTCAGAGCACTTTACTGTCTTGCACCACTCGGTGACATTTACACATTTGCAGGGAAACTGTTACAACACTGGTGAGGGAAAGGAAGACCTTGATGTAACAGCCTTTGAAACTGAGTTTGTGAGTGAGGACATGGTGTGAAGTGACCTGATAGTCACATGCTGAAATACACCACTCGCCTTCTATGTTTTATTAACTTTCTTGTTTCCTGGAGAAGAAAATTAGCTATTAAAAGTACTAATATATGATTGAAATGACAGAAACATTGGCTTTGATTTAAAGGCTGTGCGCATGAATTGAATAGAAGTAAAAATGGTTTAGCCCTAACAAGATCTGACACAGGAATCTTCAAAAGCCCCGATTCCAGCAGTGCTCAGAGTTGCTCCCTTTGCTGTTTTGTTGCCAAATCATTTTGACAACGTGAGGAGCAGCACCTAAACACTACTACATGGCAGAGAGCCAAATTGCTAAGCTTTATGAGCCAATTCAGTAGTCTGAGTAATGCAAATGCAGAGCCACCCTGAAAAGCAACTGCAAATCTATGATCAATTGTAGGTGTAAGGGTGCATCTCAACACATCCTCAGTTTTAGCTATTTGTATAAGGTGGTAATTTCAGATACTACTATAAAATGCTCTCACTAGTGCTGCTGGAAGGCTGGGAGTGCAAGGTACCATTTTCCTGCCTCTTGTATACCTCTATAAGGGCTCTCAAGGCAATGTGCTCATCTTCTGTGGGTGTTATAGGAGGTCTGGGTTTGAATGACACAAAGTGTGAAACTGCTAATTCTTTTTGTTTTGTAATTTTCTCCTGTACTTGTAGTAACAGCAGTTTGATCTGAATTGTATTTGAGTAGAGAATAAGATTTGGGCACAGGTCACAGAGTATATCTCTAATTTAGGCTGAATTCTAGCTGAGCAAAGCAACAGCTGGGGGATTGCACTGGAATTATGGTATATCCTGGGCTCTGGAGGGTGTGTGCATTTGGGTTTATCAGCATGTTTTTTGATGCCAGGCCTGTCTCTAGATAGCACAGACATGATGGCAGCTCAGGTTTTCCAAGTCAGGTGAAGGATATTTGGCACAAATAAATGGCTGTGGCTGCCCCTGTGGTAAGGCCACAGCTTGGCATCTCTCGGTGTGAGCACAAGCCAGTGTGGGTCAGAGGCACTGAGTGTCAGGGGTGAGGGCTGGGCTGATGTGACACAGCTCTGTTGAAGTGCAGTGAGAACAACACTGGGGCTGGTGTCGCACCAAACTCTTTATGAGCTGTGCAGGTCAACTGGAAAAAGACCTTTTGCTGGTATCACTTTTTTTCCAGTTGAGGACCTGGTTTAAGCTGTCCTGGCAGACCTCTTTCACTGGGATTAACTGTGCATCCATTAAGAGGCTTGCTAACTCAGCCTTACTAATACCACTGTAGGGCAATAATTTTAAATCCAGGGCTCTTGGTGAGTGGCATCCTTCTGCCCCTCCGCATGGCTTCCTGCTTCTAGGTGTTGGTGATGGGAGGGTAGTGTAAGCCAGAAGCATGTCTGCTGTTACCTTCTTTCATGCCTTGTACAGCTACCTGAACTATTTTTAGATGGGCAGCCTTGTAAAGAAAGAAGTCTGGCTGTGGTATCTCTGAGACCTTAAGATGTAATTTATCTTTGTTACCTGGGTAAATTAGCTAACACAAAGCTCTGCAGTGTCATGTCATTTATTGATTCCTGCCTAGTGAAAATCTCTCTCTACAGGTCTGCATTGTGGAGGTGCTTTGGTAGCCTGGCCAATATGGTGAGAAGGCAAAAGTCCCCCCAAACTGCAGAACAAGGAGGTATTAACAGTTGAAAGTACACAGGAATTTGGATTTTGCAATTCTAAATCTCCATCATTCAAATTTTGTATTCTGCCTTTCCACCAAGCCTCATTCTTACTTTACACAAAGCACTATGGGTTTGTTTTTTTTTTATTACAAGAAAAGTAAATTGTAAATTCAAGCTCTAAAAAGTTACAATGAACAAAAAGAATCCTTAGAAACTTTGTCTGCTTTGATCAAAAAGGGGTAAAACTCCTGCTGCTAATGGTTGTTAATAATTCACAAACAAGATATAAAGTGACTATAACATAAAGGAAAACTGCTATTGCTAGAAGGTCTGAGCTGTTGTAGCTTTGATGATGCTCCTTAAGCTGTTGTAGCTTTGATGATGCTCCTTGCTGACACTGAGTGGTGCAATTACCACATGCTGATGAAGGAGAGCTGCAATTACCACATTTTCTGAGTCAACTGCTGAGATTTTTTTTTTTATTTTGCATTGGTATTTATTTATGTGCTCCTTGTAGGTAAATTTTATAAAGTGCTTCCCCAATATTTGTAACAGAATACTAGAGAGAGACCTAGGTATTTCTTTTTTTTTTCCCCATCATAAAAATTGTTGCTTTGTGTTAAATCCCTACTGTGAGCAGTAGTCTGTACTTCCAACCTAGCTGAAATCACTGTGGGACTCAGTGGGGGGCTCTATGTAAGAAAAATTGTAGCACAGAGTGCTGGAGGCCTTGAGAAATTTTGTATGAAATCGTTTTGCCCTTTATCATGGGGGATATTAATTTGTTTATTTTTGCAAGCCCAGTGGTAAAAGTGGGGATAATTAACCTCTTTGTCCTAGATTTACCAAGGACTCAGAACTGTTTGGGGAAGGACCCAAGCACATTATTTTCATTTAATGGTGTGATTGCCATGATTGGCAGCATAAAAAGCCATTTGAGTGTCTGCTCATACACCTATGCATGTATTCTTATGTCATTTCACTGCTTGTGATTTTGTTTTTCTTTTGCTTTTCTGATAGAAATATTTAAAGATTGCTCTGAGTTCAGGAGCAAATTGTCTGGAAAATTTGGTGCTAAAATGGGTTCATCTATTTTCAAGAATGTGGTGACAGGAATGGGGGACATATTTTCACTCTTTCATCAGTAGACTTTTTGGACCTTGAGTTTGGAGGTGATTGACAACAGAGGCCAGGCACATTGCTTGTTTGCCCATGGAGTGTGTAGATAAGGTCTGGGAAGGAGCTGAACAGTTCATATTTCTTGTGAAAGAAACCAACAAAACAAAAAAACCCTCTACCCCAACCAGACCCAAAAAACTCCCCATACCATGCAAAAGTACATACTTTTTTTTTTTTTTAAATGATCAAAATAAGTTCAGAGAATATTAGAGTTACAATAACACTGGAAAAAGGATGGGAAATAACCAAGCAATCTTCTGTATCCTTCTGTAGCATGTAGTATGTATGTATGACACATTATTTTGGTTTATGATCAGATGGTATTTTTAAATTTTTCTAAGACCTCAGTTGCTTCTGTGTTACTATTTGTCAGTGCAATGTGAGGCTGTGAACCATCTGATATCCAAAGTATCCCACCTCATCAACTGATGACATCCAGTGATCAGGGCTCAACTTAACTCCCATGTGAAAGGACAAACTTTAGTCCTTGGTCACTGATGCCACACCTGGCCACATGAGATGTCCCATGGCCAATCCCTATACAGCTCCACTCATCACTGCTTGCCAGCTCTGCAAAAAAGCAGGTGTCTTATCAGGCCTAAAAAGAAATATAAAGATACAAAGGCTTACTTAGGCTTCAGAAATACTCTTGTATTTTTTTATTTGTATACATATACATGTGTATGTACAGGTGTAGGCTTTGTCAGGGACATGGCTAGTCCAGTGGATGACAAGCAGCCCCCAGAGGTCCTGGCTCCTTTTCTCAGAGCCAGAGGTTTCCCCTCCAGGCAGCAGATATTTAGAAATAGCTGGAGGAGGGTGCATTGTCCTGTCCGGCTTTGTCATTTCATCACGTGAAAAATGGGCAAATCTCATTACAGATGGCTCTATATTTTCTGGAAGAGATGGAAAAACATAGGTTGAATAAATAAGGTATCAAATACAGTGGTGGTAACTCACCTCACCAGCTGCATCTTGCCAATGGCCTCACACCTTGTGAATTTTTAAAAATTTATCTTTCAGTGTCTGACCACTCATTTGTCATGTTGACAAGCAATGGCCACCTGAGAACACTAGCTATTCTTATAGGGTCACTGAGGCTGAAGAGAAAATAGCAGTAAATGTAAAACTGCTAGTCTGTCTCTATAAACACATAGCTGGATAAATGGTGATTGTGAAAATATTTGCACATAGAAATGCAGCTATTCTGTCGGTATTAAGCAACTTCAGCTTCAAAGAAGAGCCTAAGACAAAGAGATAAGTTTTGTTGTAGATGAGGAGGAAATAGCTGTTCACAGGATGTTGGCTATCCTTGAACTGATTCTGACTCAGAGGAAATGTCGATGTATAGAGAGGAGCACAGAGAAGATGGAAGCCATTCCTCTACCTGGATCCAGCAACACTTTGTATTTGAAAACATGCCCACTGTTTGTTTTCAGATTTCAAATGCCCTGTTAGTGTATAGTGGAAACTGAGTCAGAGTCAAGGATTTTCCTTGGGTGTCCTCTGAAAGTGCTTGTGAAATGTGAAATCTGTGAAACAGTCAGAAGATATCTTTTTGGGAAGGTGAGTTATGTGAGGACCATCCACCAGGCTTATGTAAAGGAGAAGTGAAGCTGATGTTTTCTGGAAAACTTACAGATAAAGGTTATTTGTGTCTTGGTCTGGCAGAGGAGAGTGTTGTAAAGGAATTGTTCAAATCTTCACTGTGTTTTACAAGGATTAATCTGAATTTTCTTATTGGAAGAAGGGCATAAGTAGTATTTGTAGGTGGGCAAAAGTAGGTTCCAGTGATAGAAGCAGCCACAAGCAAATGCAAAGCCAATGTGTAAGGGTAACCCTAAAAATTGAAGGTGTTATGGGAGATGACATAAAGAGTTTTCATTATGATTGAATATTAATTAGTGACATGGCTATTAATGATGACAGTAATTAACAGAGGATGGAAAGACTTGTCATTGTCCCAAGGGTGAGTAATCAGTCTTGGCAGGTGATAAATAATGGTTCAGCAAACTCAGCAAAAAGATAATCTGTCTGCCTCAGGACAACTGGAGAGCAGCTATAACATCTTCCAGGCTCTTGGCAATATTCAGGAATGACTTCATGTTTTTAACAGAGACAAATTAAAATTCCTGATCTCAAGTGCTGCTTATTTTCTGGAGTGGCTGATCACAGGAGTTCTGGTTGAGTCAGTGCCTTCAGTTTACTTACCCCTTCAAGCCTTTCCTAACCTTTCTTAAGAGGGGCAAGAAGGACTGGGCAACCAGCTTTCATCATTACTTGAATTTTTCATCGTGGTTTGATAGAAATTGAGTATATTCCTCAAGAGTGGTGTAGAGCTGGGGACATGGTCATTCTATGTAAAAATGAAGTAGGACTTAATCCTGCACTAAGTATTCCCACACATCTGGAAAGGGATCATGCAGAATGCACTTCATCTCCTGTGAGCAAAGCCATCCAATACTTGGAAGATTTTCAGGTATCATCTATCACATCACTTGACAATATGACACCTAAGAGATCACTGCAAGCCTGTAACCACAGACCAAAATCAGGGGAAATGGATTTTTTTAGTTTTGGGGGTGAACGGAAAACCAAAAAAAACTTCTGGTTTCACTTGAACCAAGACATCATTTTGTGAGCTTTTGTTTCTAACAGTACAGAAGTACTTCAGTTTGAGTCTTCTTGCATTAGTTTTCTAACCACAAATGTTGTGTTCTGTCTTTAAAATATTTTTGTTTTGTGAAAGGTAAAAGGGAACATCCATGTTTATAAAATAGAATATTTTATTAACAAAGTTGTCAAAACAGGAGTTACTGGCTCTGAACATATTCCCCACATTATTCAGGTAGCAGAGTTCACTAGATGTGTTCTCATTTAGCAGACAGTTTTGGACCTGTCATACATATTTTTCTGAATAAATTTATTATTCACAAAAAATTACATGACCTCAGGATGCATCTGGCAAGATGGTTTCAGTGGAGACAAGAAAGTGCTGGCACCATTGCCAGAGGCATTGGTTTTCTGTTCTGCAAGGTACTGCCTGAAGTTTTGGTGACCCCAGTGCAAAGAAGTTGATTTAAATTTGAAAAGTTGCTGAATGGTAAAGTATAGTGAGAGGCCATCTTAAGAGGGCATAGGAAGAGTTGGGGTGATTTAACGAAATGGGAGCAGGGAGACAGTGTGGCAGCCCTCTGTAGAAACACTCAGAAGAAACTGTCAAAGAAGAAGAATA
This sequence comes from Climacteris rufus, assembly GCA_013398175.1. Taxonomy (NCBI): domain Eukaryota; kingdom Metazoa; phylum Chordata; class Aves; order Passeriformes; family Climacteridae; genus Climacteris; species Climacteris rufus. The sequence continues at coordinate 593,880 of VZRZ01006846.1, read as the reverse complement.
ATTCTTTTCCTTCAATGATAATACAGGTATGATATAAAATGCCTATAAATTGCACATTAACAAACTAAGGCTGCGAAGTTACAGGAGTTCAATCTATCAAAAAACAAAAATTCTGGAATGACTTTCCAAATTGGATAATGGCAACTGGAATTGCTCCTAGGTGAAGTTGCGAGGTGTGGAGATTGACTGTATTGCTTGGAATACAAGCTTGTGAGATTGGTCCTTTAGTATCTGGTTCACTGATACCTTCCAGGCAGGTGGAGACAATGCCCAGCTGCTGCTGGTTGGTCACATCTGTTTGCCTAGTATTTAAGTGAAATTAGAAGCTTCCCTGATCTTCAGGAGCTCTGCTGATTGCCTGCAGGGGACAGGTAGGTTGTTTCACCTGCTTTGGGTGGGGGATGAAGGAGGTCAGGTCCATATTCCTGCCTGCTGCTGAAGGAATGATGAAGGAGGTCAGGTCCATATTCCTGCCTGCCTAAGGAGGATTTGCTGGTTCTCTCTCTAGTGTTGTGGGTCTACTTGCACTGTCAGGGGAGTGGGAGCTGCTGTCTCTTTCTGTGTGGGGTAGAGCCCACATTTCCAATGGGAATTTCACCTGTATGGGAGAGTCAGACCTGCAGATAATTGCAGTATCCTGGGTCACTGGAAGTTGTCTCTCTGTGGTACATGGTAATTGCGACTCCTGGCCTTTCTTATATTTAAGGTTTGCTGAGGGTGTGGGGATGCTCTGGGCCTGTGGGAAGCAAAATGTTTTTTTTAACAACCATAGCGGTTATGCTGCTTCTTGAAGTCCCATCCATGTCTGAGCTCCACACAAATAAGATTCTCTGAGATTTGTTTAGTAAACGTGAACCATATGGGCCAGGTTGGATGGAGCTTTGAGCAACCTGGTCTAGTGGGTGGCATCCCTGCCCACAGCAGGGGAATTGGATATATTTGGGGTGCCTTCCAGCCAAACCAGTGTATGATTCTATGAAGTGTTACGGGGCATATTAGCCTACTGTATATGATTGCAAGTCTTTCTGAGAAAACTGACTGTATGCTGAGAAGGGTTTGGTGTTCTGTCTGCATCTGACATGGCATGGTTAGGTTGTGCTGAGCCCTGTTGTAACGTGGTGTGGACTTGCTAAATTGCCTCCAAGTGTCTTTGCTGATTGCCTTTGACTTTGGACAACTCAAGTTAGCTGACTTGTGTTTAATTTTAAGCTTAACTTTCTGAGTATGTGATTTAACTAAATTTTGCTGCCCTGTCACGTTGTATTTTGGTAACAGGCTTTAGTTTCTAGTGAGCAGTGAGAAGTTTTCCACTTCTATGATTTCCATGCAAGCAACAGAGGTAGTATACATGCTGAGGATCAACCCTAGAGAATTTGATGTTCTTTATAAAATAGCAACAATTTTCATTATACTTGATGGGCCCTGAAAACTTAATGAACTTCCTGATGGACCTTAAAGGCTCACTCCTCCTGTGATCACTCCCAGGTGACAGCTCAACAGTGCTTTGGTTACAGACACTCTGAACACCACTCCCTTCTCTAAGACATTGCTTGTCTTTGACATAAGCAAAGCCTTTCTATGTCTTTTTTTGACTGATGTTTCAGTTCTATACATTACAGGTATGAGATGCCAGTAAATAAATGCTCCTTCATCTCTTTGCTAACTAATGTTTGCAGAAACTTAACTCTGTATGCTGAAGTGAGAGAGAAGCAAATGGGAAAGAACAAGTTACATGGAACTATTAGAGCAATATCTGACTTAAAGTATATCAAGTCTCTTACTGCACAGAAAAGTCCTTGGGGCTTACCTGTCAGTAGCCATGTAATTTCAGTGTGGCACAAGAGAGAAAAACATTCTGAAACCGCAGTGGAAATAAAAAGGAAAATGGAATAAAGTTCACATCAGTTCTGTTATATCTATCTCAATGTTATCTCTCTCTAGGGCTCTCAAACCCTGTGGTCTTGGTGTTTAATGCTTTCTTTAATTTTTTGTTTGTTTATTAAGGTTCTGATATTGTGCAGTGGCTCATGAAGAACCTCAGCATTGAGGATCCAGGTAAGGTGACCAGAGCTGGGGAGGAACAAGTGCTCCATATGTATTGTGTGTGCCATTGGACAACAAATACTATATTCCTGCAGTCTAAAATGCCAGTAGTGGAACATAGTTGATTTGAGCATTGGAGGGAAGGAGGAAGAGAGTTAAGAGTGAACATCTTAATTAAGTCTAGTGCCTTACACTGCAACACACAGAAATACCATTGTAAGAATTTTAGCCTGTCTGTGAAACTGTTGCTACCTACAGAAGATTGATCTTAGGTTTGTCCCTAGACTTAGAAAAGAAGTTAGTGGATGTGTGTGGTTAAGCAGGAAAATGCAGCAGCAGGTTTTTCTGGTGTGAAGGAAGGTAGCCACAACTGACACGATGTACTGGCCAAGAATGACACAGTCACTGTCATAGAATCCAGTGATGGTTTCTACTTTGTCACAGATAAATTATAGTCAGCTATAAAGAGTTATCAGTGCATAGGCACAATCCAAATAGTTCACTCTTCAGAGAAACCAGAAAAATTTTGGCACATTTAAAACTTACTGAGAAAAGGGGAAGAAAAGATCTGCAGGTCCAGAAGTTTCTTTTCCTTTTCAGGAAAGGGAAAAAAATCCAGAATCTCACCTACAAGTTTTAATGCTGCCTTACAGTCACCTTTTAAAAGCAGAGATAGAGGCAGTGTTGCATCCCCCAGCAGGGCCTCCTTATACACACATCCCTTCTCAAGAGTCCTGTCAGGTCCCAAATCTGAATTGCAGCTGCAGACAAGACTTTTATTATCTATCTGGAGGTGCATGAGCAGATGATTTTTCAATCCTGAGAAAGTTGATGCAGCTTTTGACAACTGGAATTGGTTGAAAATCTGTGCAGATGTGCAGGTTGCCCAGGCAGTGCTAGGATATGTAACTCCCCTCTGCCTCTGCAGTACTTTCTCTAACAAGTGCCAATTCTACAGTGTCAGGAAATGTCTTTATTCATAAATATCCTGCTAATGAACTGGTGTTGCAGGTGTTTGGATATGGTAGAGGCAAGTGAGGTTCGCTGATGGATCAGGCTTCTTGTCAGCTGTCACCTGTGGTGGATAATGTGCTCTGAAATGAATTTCATACTCTAGAGCTGAACTGATGTGTGACATTGTGCAAACAAAAAACTAGCAAGTTAAACATTTGAGCGGTGCTTCTTCTGTTGTAAGGCTGGTTTCTGCACTCCTGCTTTGCACGGTTTGATTGGAAGTAGTAAGGATACGACAGTAAGTGGTGTGGGTACAGAGAGGCATGTGGGCACCAGATTTCACATGAGTCATCAGCAGAGGTGCTATTGAAAGCAGAGAAATGTGCAGTGCATGTCTTACTGACACATCCCTGCTGTTTTCTCTCTTTCACAGGGGAAGCAATACACCTGGGAAGCCTTATTGCTGCACAGGGTTATGTCTTTCCCATCTCAGACCATGTCCTCACCCTGAAAGATGATGGGACATTCTATCGTTTTCAGGTTGGTGAGCCCCCTGACTCCCTTGTGGCCCTTTCTACTGTCCCTGCAGTAATACTGCTGAAATCACCCACTTTTTATACCTAAGCACCATTAGGTCTGTGAAGCCAGGGATTGAGGCTATCTTGGTAGAGGGTCTAGGAAACTATGATGTCCCTTCAAGAAGATCTGCTTTAGAATCCCAAATTACTCTCATCTGCTTTCTGACTAAGTTTTTTACATAAATGAATGGGTATGTCCTGTGATTATTTTTGATATGAGAATTTAGACTGTTTTATTCAGATTTGACCTAAACCAGGAGAAAGAAAATGGCTTTCATATTCTAACTGTGATGCAGAATTGAGTAGCCATTCTCCTGTGCAAAATGGACCAGGGCAAACTTAACATTAAAGCTTTGGCACAGCAGAAAATACAAATTTTTGTCACCTCTTGCTTACAGATTGATGTGGAAGAGGGCAAGGTTCAGGCTTTGGCTCTTCTACAAAGGATGTGTAACGTTGGCAGTCACCTAAACTGGGACATCTCTATCCCTCAGTGTCCCTGTGCCTCCTGATGTGCTGAATTTTTAAAGCATCCTGTGCTTGAGTCCTATGCCCTGTCCAAAATCTGCCACTGTCAGCTTCCTAGATAACTGATTTCTTGTGCTGCAACAACTTCTCCTGAACTGATTGCATAACTTTAAAAGAAGCAGTAAGTCCAAACCTGGAGTCCTACTGCCTAATCCTGGTGGCTGACTTTGTGTTTTTCTGTTACACGATCCCAGCCAGATCCCTCATCTTGTCTGTCACCTCCCTTCTGTTCACCCTCCTGTTCCTCCTTTACATATTTTTCCTCTTTTTAGCTTTTATTTGAAAAGCCAGTTCCAGTCTTTGCATCTGATGTTGCAGCTGCTCATGCTCAGTGCTAATGTGGTATTGTGTTATCATATGTGACCAATGTCATGGTGAAAAAAGAAGCCCAGGAGATCATAGACCTCCTCTTATCTCACCCCACCTTCTGGTTACAAGGCATCATTCAGACTCAGATTTTTCTCTACAATTCCCTTTCTTTTTTGAAAGTCCGGCTCCTCCTGTCATGTAAGATACTACAGAAGCAGGGGTAATAATTACTGCCCATTTAGCTGTATCTTTCTCTGTTTTAAAAGAATGACACTCTAAGATCTTGTCCTATGCATCTTTCAGGTGTTACATTTCAATATAATTTAATTTATTTTTCTTGTTTTAATCCTGTGTAAACCACACCATCAAACTGACTGTTTATTGACTTTTCTTTCCCTTGTCTTTTCTTACAACTTCAGCATATTCTTTGCCTGTTGTCATTTCCTGCAACAGACCTCCTTAGCTGTTTTCTGCAAAAATAACCTGATAGAATCATGCTTCTTTTTCATTACTCTCTTTTTGCTACTTGTTACCTCACAATCAGTCCTTCCTTTAACAGTGGCTCTTTATCTTCTGAAATTCATAAGATATATATCAGTGGGGAGCATTGAACCCTGTATTGCTTGGATCCTTCATGTTTTCTCACTATACGTGGTGCGAGAAATAGTCTATGTGTTAATGTCCTATGCCCATCTGTAGCATTACATCAGTAAAGCAAAACAGTGTTTTGTAATTTGTGTGATCACCAGCATATTATTTTTCATTCATGTTAAAACTGAAATACAGTCACATATAGTATTATCTTGAAATTAATTGTAGCAACTGCAATGTGCAGACCTGGATACAAAACAAAAGCAGTAAGCTTAGCAGGATTTCTGCTTTCAGAATGACTCTAAACAGCTGAGTTTTGACCTCTGCCATCTGTTACAATTAAAAAGGAAATAGGTTTATAGTCTGCCAACCACACTGGTGGTGTGCTCCAAAAAAGCAAGTGGTATGTAGCATATAGATAAGACCACAAGGTTGCTCGTACTCTTAAAAAAAATAAATATTCAGGTTGCCTGTGAATTCCTGGGGAAAGAGGAGGTTCTGGGGATAGAGGATAAGAGGTCATTCAGATGAGCTGGCAACAGTGTCTAAAATTTCATCAGGACACTGGACATTCTCCTCAAGAGACACTTGCATTACAGCATCACTGTTTACTTGCGGTGAGGAATATTAAAGGTCATACCTTTCTGGAAAAGCATCCTCGCTTTTACAGAGATCTGTCGCAGTTTCCCCTGAGGGCAGAGACTGGGTGGTATATTTTGTGATTCTTCTTTTTGTACTTGTAATGCTTTTCTGCATCTAAATTGATTTTCATCTCTTAAATTACAAAAATATGTGTGTTTCTTCTTAGGCACCATACTTTTGGCCTTCAAACTGCTGGGAACCAGAAAACACAGATTACGGTGAGAGTATAATTATTTCATTACAGAAAGTTAATATGGAAAGTTTGTGATGCAAAAAATTGTCCTTAAAATAATTACTGTTGGCCATCTAAACCCTTCATGTGCAGAGTTTGTTGTCAGATGGCAGCATCAGAGACAGATATGTACCCATCTCAAATACATGAATTGAAATCCTGGGGTCTCTCAGGCCCATGGAGCTGTAGCCATTGAGCTCAGTGGGGCCAGGGTTTTGCCTGTCATTATTTCATTCTCCCATAGCCCTGTTCATTTTAGCAGGATTTGTGGCAAGCAGAACACTGGTTCTTGGGAATCTTAAACAATACCAATACTGCTTTTGTGGGAGAACATCCTCTGATCTGTAGCTGAATCTGATAATGTTGATCAATAAAATTTACTTAATTTGGGTACTCATCTGACAGATCAATAAACCACTATATAACTAACAGCGACCCATAGTTAAAAGTTCTCTGATAAATGACATCAGACTTATTTTTCCCATTTTTTTTTAGATTACCAGATGATAGGGTAAAAGAGAAGACTGAGCATGGTTTATGAACTAATAAAATGCAACATGGTGTTTCAAACATGTGTGTGCCTGCAGACAGGGATAATACATAAAGAAAATTTGTCAATGTTGTTATCTTTAGGTGTCTGCATGCAATATTGCTGTCTCTTCCAGAACTGCACTTCTTTCACGGTTAAATGATAAAATTCATTGTTGCATCCTGGTGTGGCTTTGGAACTGGAAGGGTATCCATGTGTGCAGTCATAAAACAGGTGCTTATGGAAGTCCTTCTTCTATCTCATAGCCTAATATTGGTTTAGAATTCCTTCCTGAATAATCAGTTTGTGTTTTTTCCTTCCCACACAATAATTACTCATCATTAGGGATTCTGGAAATCAGATGCTGGCTGAAGAAGTAGCCTGCAATGGTGTGTGTCATGTGATAGTTCATTTGCAGTCCTCATCTGCAGAGGAACTAGTATAGACTAACGTGTTTATCCCAGTGAGGGAACTGCTTAGGAGAAAACATGATGCTGGTTTGTATATGGAAAAAAATATTTCCAGGTTTTATAGTCATCATATATCACTACATGAACTGTGCCTAATATGTATACTGTAAATACCAGAAAAACAATGTGAAGAGGGAGGTTCTGTTTTTTTTTCTGTAGTATCAGATAAATAATATTTTTTTGCAGTCAGATTATTGTGCTGCAATGGCATTGAGTGGAGTAGTACACCCCAAAATGAAGCCCTCTATGAGCTGACCCACAGCTGGACAAGCTTCAACTGCATTAGCTCGGAGCCCTGTAGTTGACAGATTTTCATCTGTCCCAGAAACCTCTAACATATGCTTATAATCAGACTTTGCATATCAGAGGCCTGTACAGATGGAGTCTTCCCAGGAATTAATACCAAACTAGCAGTAGACCCAAATAAAACTGAAATCACATCAGCACTTCATACTTCTTTTTATTTGCACGTGTCCACTTACAGGACAGGAACTAACTTGCTAATGGTGGGTCACTGCCTTGCATGAAAAAACACTGTGAGACAACTGACGCTTGCTTTATGTGGTGTTGTAAGTGCCTTATAGAGGAAACTGCTCTTGAGATGTGTAAATATAAATGAACTGGTTAGCTCTGGTTACAATGCATAATACTGGCTCGTTATAGGAATGTTAAAATTATAGAAATAGTGTAGAATAGAATTACATGAGTAGCACTGGGCCTTCCTGACATAGTTCAGACCTGACTGTATACCCAGAGTGTGCTGTGGACCTTGTGTTTCAGCCTGTAATGGAAATGGGGTGAGCTTAGCAGATCCAGGTGCAGCTTTCCCAGAAGGCAGCCTGGGACTGGTTTGGTGTTGTGCACTGGGCTTGTCTTGACCCTCAGAATCCCAAACCACCTCAGTTTCAGCAGTGTCTGCCTAAGGTGAAATGTGACAAGGCTTCTCTTAACCATTTGAAATGTGTAAGAATAAGTGGATGGAGCAAATTTTAAAAATTCTCAGATCATGCCTTTAAGATCTGGCCCATATTTCTGTTTTCATTTCAATATCCTGATTTATTTTTATTTTTTCTTACAAGAGCAGGAAAGAAATGCAGGGATGGTCACTTTGGCATCCATATTCCCAAACTGCTGAGGGGAACCGGTTGCTAATGCTATATCTTTAGCAGACCCAGAAGCAATTGTGCCCTTCTTGGACAGCTAGTTAGATCCTGGCATCTGCTCTTAGCACTTTTAAATGAGATGTCCCAGATGTTTAGGGCCTCTGAGATTGTGAATAATGTCAGCTGAGTGTTCAGGCCTCTCATTCCTTGACTCATGTTGCTTTCCAATGAAAACATCTATGGACTACTTTTTTTTCCTTCCTTTTTTTTTTTTTTTTTTTTTGAGATCTAGTACTAATAATCTGTCTGTAATTGTTTTCCATTCTGTTTCTCCCTTTAGCCATCTATCTTTGCAAACGGACCATGCAGAACAAAGCTAGGCTGGAGCTGGCGGATTATGAAGCCGTAGGTACACTGCTGCTAGAGTTTAAAGCTGGGGGGTGCAGGGATAGCTTTGCTTGCCGACTGAATGCTGCCATTTTGTGCTTTGGGGGTCAGCCTTTACTTTATCTTTTTCTTAGTTGTCAGAATTGCGTGCAGGTTGATATGGAGACAACATCAGGAACATGATTGGTGAATGTCCCTGGCTTTGCGGTGTCTCCAATTAAAGCATCTGCTGTATAGTGAGCCATCCAAGACTGGGGCAAATTACACTGCAGTTTAGCTTGGTGTCCTGTTTCCAGTTAAGAAATCCTGGTTTATACAGCAGATTTTAGCACATGGAAATGTTGGACTTTCAGGTGCGTCATTGGGCAATTAAATTGTGGATGAGACATCTAGTTATATCTGAAAGCTTTTGTTAGACTTGGAATGTTTTCAATATGCCATATGAAAAATATTACTCAACTTTATTCAGAGTGTGTTTTCTGGTATGAAGTTGTTATCAATAAAACTATCCCAAACCTTGGTGTCAGACTGCAGGGTGGAGCGGAGTGGGAACATGGAGGCACGAGTGGCAGGGCTGTGTATTGCTCTGAATACCAGCAGTGTAGCATTCTTAGCAGCTCAACTTTTCTTTCTTTCATATTGACTCTTTTCTGTTTACTAGCTCAACAGTGTGGTAGCAGAATTTTGTATGTGGAGTTTTTGGTTGGAGTGTTTGTTTACCAAGTGGTTCCAGTGGACTTCTGTGGTCATGTTTATTACAATGAAAATATTTATATTGCATATATTTACATATATTTTAGTTGGTTTTTTGGTTTTTTTTTCCCAAGATCAGTGCTTTTCCTTCTTCCTTACCTTCTACGTTTTGGAACATTTGTGCACCTGGAGAGATATATACATGCCATTTGGTCCTTTCAGTGCAGAGCATGCAAAAATTGCCACTTGTCTAGTCCACTCTGAGTTCCCAAGAGTTCTAATCTTGAACAGGCACAAAGGAAGGAATATAGTAATCTGCATGCACTTACAAGTCCTTTTGCTGAGTTTTCTCTTCTGCATATTGTTGATTTCATTATTAAAACCATTAAAATTGCTCACATCCAACCAATTAACTGTAAGTACTCTAAAGATCTACCATAAAGCAACAAAAGGCTGTTCAGCAGCGCACATACTCCCACACACATGCAGTGAGGCTATGGCTAAGCAGTGTTGCACGTTGTTGCCTACTGAGAGTAGCAATGCTCCAGTGATGGTAAATAATTAGATCTTGGCAGTCTCTCACTTTTCTTGTGAATATTGCATTGCACAATTAGAGGTTACTTCTGCATTCAAACTTTGTTCTCTTAATTAGAGACATTCAGATAAGAATGGCACTGAGTCTTCCTAAGCATTATGGGAGCTGAAGCAGATCCAGCAATGGAGATGTAAGTTAAGCACAAGTGAGAGAAACAGGCTTGCAGGAGTGAGAAGGAGCCCTGTACATTTAGTACACATTTTCAGAGATGCAGCATGTGTGTGCTTCTCTGTAGGTATCAGCAGTGACCTGGAGCTTCAAAAGAGATTCTCTACAAAGTATCTCAGGGGACATCTCATTTTTAGGTTCTGCTTGCAGCATTCACAGACAACCCCCTAGCCCCTATTTATACTGGATAGAGCAGGGGGTATTCATGATATGATTAAGCTTGTATAATTGCATTCAGGTTTTCTTATAATTGGTCAAACATAAGCACAATTCAAATATTGCTTCAATTGGTGATGTTTCATCGGCTTCAGCTTATTTACTCCAGAGGGCATGTGAACGTAATTTAAAACAATAATAATAATAACACCCACAAAAATTTGTGTTACAGATAATTACAAGTTGTTCTTTCTTGTAGCCACAGTTAAGAAAATCATCACAGTTCAGCATGGCTGTAAATCATTTGTTTAACTGTTTTCCTCCATGTGGACAGACTGAAACTGTTATATGGAGTTGGTGCTAACAGGGCCAAGCTTTATGTCTTCTGTTATGCAAGAGTTTAAAGTAAATAATAGGAAGATTTCTTCTTGCATTAAAATGCATGTGCTTGAAATAAGTTTCTTGAAATAAAGGTGATAAATATAAAAAGAATAACAGTAGAACTACAAGTCTTCTCTTTCAATAAAAATTTGCAACAGTTAAACCAGCTGTAATGGAGAATAGCATCCTGTTAATGGTCTCACAGGCTTCCTTTCTTGGGGGGGGGTGGGTGGAAATGTAGTCTCAGGGTACCATTTAAGCCTGAAATTCTGGCCATGTTTCGAGTTTAACCTTGAGCTATGATGAAGCCACATCCACATCCAAAGCTCAGATCACTACACTCTGCATAACGGGTCTGGACTAGAGCTCTTACTTCAGATGTAGAGCAAAACTGCAACTGGAGCCATTCTTTGCGGCAATTCTGTTCATTGTTCAGAAAAACAAGCTATTTCCTTTTGTGAATCATCCTGGCAATCCCCAGCCTTCAGTACTGTGCAGCTGCACTATGCTCTCAGTGCTGACCAGGACTGAGCAAAAGAGGGGACTCTCAGGCTTTGCACCTTTGCAAAAGCCTGGAGAGAAAAGTGAGGAGAGGAAGGGAAAGTGAGGATGAGAGGGAAACATTCAGCTGGCAACCATCTGCTATCAGAAATGAAAGTCATCAGCTTCACAAAGCTTCTCAGTGTTATCTTTTGGGAACAAGTCCATAATTTTTTTCATAGTAGAGCTCAAGCTGTCTTCATCACACTCCATTACTTATCCCTGACAGGGCCCTTTGGGCTGCAGCCCAAAAAGATGTGTTGCAGCCTTGCTTTGCCTGCAATACAGTTCACCTGAAACCAACACTGACTTCCCTGTCTTTAGTTTTTCAGCTTAAAAAAAAAAGGGCATAAAATAAATACCCACCAAACTAACTGTGCTCTCAAGCTGTTGTTGTAATTACAGAAATTAGTTGTTCTTACTATTTTCATATTTTGACAGGAAAACTTAGCAAGACTTCAGAGAGCTTTTGCAAGAAAGTGGGAATTCATCTTCATGCAAGCAGAGGCCCAAGTGAAGTGAGTAATCCTGGAGCACTGAACTGCACCAGTATTTAGAGCTGTGAAGGGGATTCTGTACAGATAAAACTTCTTTGTCAAAATCTTTACTGTGACTAAGCTCAGAAGGTGTTGGTGAATTTTAATCACTGGCAGACTAGAAACAGTAGAGAGCCAATTCTGAAGGTCTGTGCCAGAATCTGAAAGATGTGTTTAATTATCTGTACATGGAAATGTTGGTCAGGAGCTCCTAAGCCTGGATTCACCGTGGGAGCTTGAGTAATTTACAAACCCATTGTGCTTCTACATTTGTGTAGTATTTTTGGTTTGTATGAATGGAAAGAACAGAATTTTGTCATCTGTCTGTGTTACTCTATACTTGTAGAATATTTCTGAGTCTAAAAATATTGACACTTCAGTGTGATTATAAGGGTGGTATATACAGGAGGTATTTCTTCTCATCTTCCCATATGAAGGCTTGTATTGTTTTGAGGGTGCTTTCATTATTGCTGGTAAATGGGTGTGGTCCAGGGTTTGTATAGTATTGTTTACAAACTGGTACCTAAAACTCTGAGTGTCCATTCTGTGCATGTAGTTATCACCTATAAAATGGAAGGGTTGGTGAAGATGGCACGTGAGAACACCAGTACTGAAACTCTTTTCCACTGGAAGGAATTTGCACTTTTATCATTAGATGCTAAAAAGTTAAGGAATATAATTTCTTGAAGGTATGGCTGGAGATATATGTCTCTATCTTTTGATTAACTCTTTGGAATTTTGATGAATTCTTTGCTTAATAACATTGCAATTATGTACCATTTAAATATATGGTAATTATCTTTTAAATTATAAGGTAATTAAGGGATTTTTTTCTAGCCAGAATACCAGTGTTCTATTTGGAAGAGAAAATTAGAAGTTATAATAGCAATTGTACTTTCAATTACTTAAAGGCTATTGCCAAGATTTAAAAAAGTGTAAGTCAAAACAAAATTCTGCATTCTGTCTAAAACACATAATTATTACCTAAGAAAGAAATGTAAATATCAGACTCTTTGTGATCACTGTTGATAATTAATTTTTTCTCCATTCTGTTTTCTTTGAAACATAATCATAAACTGGCCACTATCAACTTTCTTTGTTGGCTAGTTTCAGGTTCTCGGTTCACAGTTCATATGATGGTTCAGTCTTCAGGTTTCCAAAAAGGCAGAGATGGATTACAGAGTGTAGTTCACAGTTAATTAAAAGTTAAGTTAACTAAAAAGGAAAAAAAAACAAGCCAAACAAACCAACAAAAACAAAACAAACAACAACAAAAACAAACAAACAAAAAACCAAAACCAAAACCTGAAACCATTTCTCCTGCTTACCAAGCTTTGCATTGCTTTCCACATTTTTGTTTGCACACAGGATTCCTGTTGCTATACCGACATTACTCAAAAACTGCAGCCATAGAGCATCTAGCTGCTTTGGGTCTTCATAGTTTAAAATGTGAAATACTGATTTATCAGTAAGTTTGGAGATAGGAGCTGATAATCTGGACTGAGCACAAATGCCAGTGAAGACAATCCATGAAGCCTCCAAAGAGTCCCTCCAATTTGTGTGCACTGTGTGGTGTAATGTTGGAAGACAACTCCACCTTCCCCTTTGGCCAGGTGTGAAGGACTTACTCAGAAAAGTAATTTTGGAGTGGGTGTCCTCAGCACAGTACAGCAGCTGCTCTGTCTTTGTGTGGGGACAGAGCTCGTGCCAGAGTTTTTCTCATCTCAGCCTTGAAAAGGGGAAATTCAGCAAGTGATGCTGAACTGTGGAGAACTTGGGCTTTTTGTTGGGAGGGCTGTTCAATAACTTCAGTTTCAGTCCTCTTCTTCCTATCCTCTTGGTACATTTCTAGCACAGACTTAGCCAAGGGTCACTGCTCCTCCAAAACAAAAACAGATGGGAGAGAACCTGGTGTCAGAAATCACAGCTGGTGTGGGTTTTTTTCCTCACTGCATTGATTTTTCTGGCAGCAACAATGTGGGAACCCAGCACAGGGACACTGAGCTTTATTCAATCCTGCTCTGGAAGTGGAGGCTGCTCCTTGTTCCATGTGCCTCCTCTGGTCTCTGTGCAGGTAGATCTTGCAAACTGGTGGTGACTTTGTGCTCCTGTGTAGAGCTGGGTGAGGTGCCAGATGTGACTTGCTCACTGCTGCCAAGAGTTGCTCTGAACAACCTCCAGTGACCTTCAGGCTCTGTGCTTTGAGAGAGTTGGTTCACTGGCTGCATCAGGGCTGGAATTTCTGAGTTCCTGTTGTGCCAGCCCAGTGGTGTCTCTCTTGGGTGGGTGCTGGCTTGCAGGGGCCATGCAGCAAGCTCAGTTCTGGTCACCTGTGCTGTGACCCCTTCCTCTGCCAGCAGCAGGATGCACAGGCAGAGACAGTCTTTGTGTTGAAAGCTCTAAGGAGAAGTGGCCACAAGTGCTGCCCATGCTGTTGCTGCTGGGAATGTCTGGAATAGATGCTCCTTTACTCTCTGTAGTCATGCCAGTGGTGCTGCTGAGGCATTGGAGTGCAGTGGGGTCTCCTGATGTGGACCTCAGTCCATCACCAGCCAAGACTCTCACCTGGAGCAAACAGGTCCTGGTGGGTCTCCTGACACCAACAAAGCTACAAAATTCCCCAGCCTGTCAAATCAGGGTCTGGGAACAGGGTATCAGGAAAAGTTTTCCTCACCAGGTGAAAAAACAGCTCTTAAATTTTCCATGATAATAGGAAAATCTCTTTTGACCCATATTGGAGTAAACATCAATGATATTTTGTTCATGGCATGTGGCCTTGCAAGCATGAGTGTGACACTGCTGTACAAAAAAAAGTTGATTTCTGAAATTTTTTGTCTTGGGGTTAAAAACCCCAGCTAGGAACTGTATCAAAGAAGAAAGCATGACTTGTACATTGACTCATACTCACTTATGCATTTGTTTTCAGAATCGACAGGAAAAAGGATAAAACTGAAAGAAAGATTTTGGACAGCCAGGAAAGAGCATTCTGGGACGTGCACAGGCCTGTGGTAAAACTCTTTGAATTATGAGACTTTCCAGGTTTTGACAGGAAAAGTTTTATTACTAGTAAATGTGCTATACAAAAAGACATTGCCTTTAAAGTCACCACATGAATTTTCCTTACAGTTCAAAATACACCAAGTGTCTACAAGATTATTTTATACATTCTGGGCTTGTGTACCCATGGAACTATTGATTTGGAAATATGTGACAAATATGAACTTCAGAAAATTATTTACTGGGTGTGTGAAAGAAAAGCAGCTTAGTCAGTTTGGCTCAGACTTCCTAGAAAAAGCTCCCCCTGTTAGCTATTTCCTTTTGGTGCCAAAGTTAGGAGTAAGTGGATTGAATGCTGACACGGCAGCCTTGGGTATATGCAGTCTCTTGTTTAGCAAGAACAATTTATGGGACAAAAACCTCAGGAAAGAGTTTTGGACAAGATGTAATTGTATATTTTATAAAGCCAAGGTAGCATAAAAATTCAAAACACAGGAGTAATGCAATTATCATCTCTTTTCAGCCAGGCTGTGTGAACACCACAGAAATGGACATTAGAAAGTGTCGCCGTATGAAAAACCCACAAAAAGTGAAAAAGGTCAGGTTCAGTTCCTGGTTTTGTTTTTTGCATGTTTGGTGTTGGTCTGGTTCACTGTTTTTGTTTTCTTTCAATGGAAATAATACTTGACACCTACAGTATATGAGGCTTACCCAATAGGAACAAAAAAAAGTGTTCTGTTTTGTTCTGCTTGGTGAATTTATTATTTTCATTTTACCAGCAGAGTGGTACAGACTGGGTTACAGGTAGAGCTGAGAAGGACATTAAGGAGCTCTGTGTCCCAGATGTCTGATGGCTCTGCACTCCCATAAAATTAGAAACAATTGGCAAAAATACCTAGGTCCCATTTTAAGAAATTATGTGGGCACAGATAATGAGATATTTACCTGCCTTAATCATTTCAAAGGCTGGATCATTAGTAGCTTTGGTGTTTTTGACTTCAAGCAAGATTGAGCTTTTCTGTAGATATGAAGTCATAGAATCATTTAGGTTAAAGAAAACCTTTAAGATTAGTGACTCAAAACCTTAACCTAACCAAGTCCACCACTAAACCATGTTCCTGTCTTTTAAATACCTTCAAGGATGGTGACTTAGCAACTTCCCTGGGCAGTCTGTTCCAGTGCTTGATAATCCTTCCAGTGAAGAAATCTTTCCTGCTATCCAGTCTAAACCACCCATGGTGCACCTTGAGGCTGTTTCCTCTTGTCCTATCACTTGTTACCTTTTTGGAAGGGGCATCGGACTCCTGAACTTCCATAGGTAGCAACATTGCAGCAGAGCTATTCACATGTCTCTTAGAAATTTGATATGAAAAGCAAAAGCATTGAATGAAAGGGCAAATGATATTACTTTCAGTGCATGTGTCTGTCCTGAATGGCTACCAGTCAATCTGCAGGTTTTTGTTTAGAGAAGTTCACATTAACTTGATCCATTAACTTGACATCGTTAAGCACTTTCTTCAATGTGTTGTTTTAAGTCAAGAAATTAAACCAGGTGAAAGACAGTGGAATAGGATTAGATTCTAGTATTTTCTTTTGCCACTTGGTTCGCCCCAATGATGACTCCCAGTATTCATCCTGCAAGTGCTAACACACACAGCCTTTAGAGCTCCTGAAAATTATCAGCTGCATTTTAACATTTAAAACAAACTCTTTTCCTAACATGTCTACAGGCCTTCCAAGTGCAGGCATCAGCAAGCACGGTCTGATCTGTAAATTTTGCTCCAGGCTGAATGATTATTGACCTGTGTGGGTATAAACAGTAGGAAATTGCTGGCTTGTTACCTTACTGCTTTGCATACCACACTGTTCCTCGTTGCATAAGGGAGAAATGCTGTAATCCCTGCTGTGTGTTCATTGGTTCCTCACAGTCGGTGTACGGGGTCACAGAGGAGTCCCAGCCCCAAAGCCCTGTGCACGTGCCCTCCCAGCCGGTGCGCAAAACTACAAAAGAGGATTTCCGGAAGCAAGTAAGTAGGTGGCTGTATGGCAACTCTTCTGAGAACTTCTACCAGAAGAAAGCATATAAAGTTATTGAGATATCAGCAAAACCAATTGTATGTTTTACCTGTCCTTGATCCTCACTTCTGTAAAGTATTAGTAAGTATCCATTGAGCAGCGCAGTTTTATGGTGATATGTATTATAATACTGACCTTTGAGTCTACTCTTATTCTGTCTGTGGACCAGTAGACAGATTAATTTCCAGTTCACTGAGGATGTCTGAAAAGTGGGCAGTGACAAAGGCCAGCATAGCTGTGCACAGGCTGGGGACAAGTGGTGAGAAAAGGCATTGTTTAGTGCATGACTGTTAGACTGTGCAGTCAGAGCTTTTAGGGAACTAGGAAAAAGTTATTTGCACAGTCATGCCGGGGAATGACCAGCCAACTCACACATCCTTGCCCTGGCACAAAGAGCTCTCCCTCAAATTACTTTGCTGCACAAGCAGTCCTCACTGAAAGACAAATAGGATCAGCATTTTAGTAAAGGCAGCTTCAAACACGTTTCTTAGGCAACCAGTCTTTGGGTGGTCTTCTGAACTAAACCTGGATGCTACATTTCTTGAGCTTTTTTTATCATAGGCTGAAGAAGTGGTTCATAGCAGAGGGCAAGTGTGCTGTAAAACTGTATCTGGTCTTGTGATGCTGGTCAGTCAGAGAAACGGGAGAGAGGAGTGTGGTTGTAAAAAGGGATCATATTGCACCCTGAATAGTCTAGGAAACTTGGCCTCAAATATGTGTCTTTCCTACTTTTAATTGTGTCTTCTGGAGCTTCCCCTAGAGCTTTGCCTTTGGAAATGGAGACTCCTATTAGAAGCAGTTATTAAGCTTCTTCTGATACCTAGGGAAGGGTCCCATTTCCTTCTGAGTTACTTTCAAGATGTTTGGAAAGAGAAATCAATATTGTGTTGGGATATTGTCAGTGACTGCTGTAGAATTTATGGATTGTTAATGTCCTTGTCATCTCTCTCCTCAGATAACTTTTCTGAACATGCAGATAGAGAGACATTGTTTAAAGATGTCCAAAGTAGCAGAAAGGTGAGTGTCCCCATTTGCATGATTTTCCGTTCTTTCCTCATCTCCAGTTTGGCATTTCTAGAAACAGAGCAGTCAGGAAAGTGCAAAGGCTGATCCCCTTTCTGTGCATCAATCCTTTCCCCTCCTTGACCAGCTGTGCTGGCACTTGTGTTCTCACTCTTCTGCTACTGAGGAAAAGTAGGTGGAAAATGAGGACCCTGTCATACTGCAAAAGAAAGGAAGCAGTCACAAATGAAAGAGCCCTTGCAAGACTTATTTCCCACCCCTTAAAATAAACCAACTCTAGGGTTTATTTTTAGAAAAGCAACTCCTGTCTCGATTTGAAAATACTTTTTTTTTCTTTTGTGGCTGAACTCTCAGTGCTCATCTCTTCTTAGTATGGCACAGCTCTGGGGAAGGAGCTGTGTTTGCCACTCTTGCACATGGTGCTAATGTCTGTGTTCATCCTAGGGTTGTAGGGCTAGTTTCTGCTCCCACTTACATGTATATGAAACCCTTAGAGAAGTACTGAGGTTGTACCTGGACTACGCAAGGCAGTGTTTCAAGAAGTGGATTTCTCAGAAGCAAATCAAGGCACAATTTGACTTACAGAATATTTAGTTCTGGTAAAAAAGTACACATCAGTGAAGAACAGGCTCAAATTTAATTGAGAATGACAGCTCTTTTACTTAGGTAACTTAGAAGGTTATGCATATTTGCAGGGTAATCACTGAGATAAAGGTAAGGATAGGCTTTTCAGTGACATCACTTTTAAAGCAAAACTGTGTTGAATATGAAGGACATGATGAGGGCTGGTTCCTTCTAGAGAAACAATAGAGGAATTTTTATTTAAGCAAATAAAAAGAGGATTATTCTACGAAATGTGCTTTGCAGTGCCTGCACCCGTAGTTAGCATGTGTGTACTAAACTAGGTACATTAAATGGTGAGAGGTCCAATCTACATTGCTATTGGCTCATAAAGTTTAGCAATCAAAATGAAAATGTATCCAATCAAATAGGAAATAATCAGAGACTCCCTGAAATCCTGCATGCAATACATTGTATGATTGAAATGAGCACATTTATATTTCTGGTTTGGGCTTTTGGATCTTTCTAATTAAGAACATATACTCGTACTTTAACAAAAAAATGTCATTGTACTGAATTTTCTTAGAATTACTTTAATATGAGACAGTAATAATTTTCCTGGATTGAAAGGGCTTTCATTTTTATCTTTTTTTAATTGCTCCCAAGGTGGAGAAGAAAATATTGCTGTCAAAACCTGTGCAAAATAATAACCAGGAGAAAAGTAAATAAAATGAGAACAATCAAATTACAGAATCATAGAATATGCTGAGTTGTAAGGGACCCACCAGGATCATTGAGTCCAGCTCCTGGGCCTGCACAGGACAGCCCCAGGAATCACACCATGTGCCTAAGAGCGTTGTCCAAATGCTTCTTGAACTGTGGCAGGATTAGTGCTATGACCACTTCCCAGGGGAGCCTGTTCCAGTGCCCAACCACCCTCTGAGTGAAGATCCTTATATTTCTAAATAATTATTAATAATTATAAAGAATTAAAATCATGGTTGTGATATTTATATCTTGTGAGGAGGCATTTGGTGATGTGATGACTTTGAGTGGCAACACTGATGGAGGATCCCAGGACATGGTGTGGAGAGGGGTGGGAGGTGCAGCCTGGATGTGGAGCATTGCAGAGCAGGTGGGAGGGAAGGAGAGGGGTTGATGAGTCCAGTGGCTTTGCAGGAATGGGGACTGGTGAGGAAGAATGAACATGGATGACCCAACTCGAACAATTCCCTGAAAAAAACCTGTGCAGCCTTGAAAGACTCATTAAAACACTGAATACAGGTACTAGTAACAAATCTGCTGTGTAAGGAGATGCTGTTATTATCAAGTCAGTTTTCAGGCTGGATCCTTCACTCAGGACAGTTTAAGTGACAGTGTGGCAGATCAGGGTGCAAGAGATGACTTCGTGGCAAGCTCCCTTCAACAGCCAAGCCTGACAGTGGCACCACCTGCCAATTTTTCAGTACAGCACAAAGGCACTTTCAGGGAGGATGAGGGAAGTAACAAGGAGCAAATAAGGGAGGAAGTGCTAGGGGAAACAAGTTACAGAAATAAGATAGAAATTGTTTTAATAGTAATAGACCAATTGTATTCATTTTCCATTAATTCCCACTGTTCTTGGGAAAACCCTTGTCTCTCAGAAGAGAAACAGAAAGGCTCTCCAAAGGATTTCTCCAACTTCCATGAAATAAGCACCTGCTACTAAAGATTTTCTTCCCCCTTCTCCCTGCTCCCCTTCCAGGAGTAGATCTGTATTAGCTGTGGGAACAGGCATTCCTCAGCTGCTCCACGCACCTTGGAAAGTCTTTCTTCCACATCCCTTCTCCCCACTTGGGACCTGCACAGTGTCAGGTTTAGCCACTGAGATTTGAGAACTGTTGAGCAAAACTATCAATATATTCTACCTATTGTTTTCCCAGACTGCATCTTGCAGTGGTAGTACAATTTCATTAGACATGGCATCACCAAAATGGCTGGGGAAAAATGAGCATCTTCCTACCAGAAGCAATCTCAGCTCCCTAGATAAAAATCTGTGCTATCCTTTCAGCTTCTCAAAGTTCCTGTGAAGGCTCAGCAGGCCCCTTTGATTGAGAGACAGTTGGGTTCTCAAGGCAAGCTCTGCACCCTTCAGTCGACTGTTCCCACCACCTCTTCTACTGTATATACAGTTTATCACTCAAAAGGCTAGGTTTGCATTTTGACAGAAATGCTTTCCCTTAGGAGTCCCCTGCCTGTAGCCTCCTTTAGACAATGAGGCAATGATTCCGCTGCTGTCATTATACTGAATCAGCAAAATGTGCTTAGCAATTCCCCCTTGTTTCATTTTAGTTTTTTCCCTCTTTCCTTTTTGCTAGTACTGGTACTAGCACCTCTGATACATTCTTATTATTTCATTAGGAGCAATTCAGGTTTCACAGCAGATATCTCCTGATTGATCCTTTTTGGCTTTCTTTTCTTTTTTAACCAACCCTCTCTTTCATTGATGTCTAAGGGATTGCTGCTGCTCTGTGAAATTGGACGCTGCTCCCTCCTCCAACCCTTGACCCACAGCAGTCATGAAATGTAATTAATGAAATGAGATGAGACAGCCCTGAGTGCCCTAAGGGGCAATGGGAACCTGCTGTGGTTACAAAAGTGTATGATTTTAATGCCTCATGATAAGAGCTAGGACAAACAAAAAGAAATAATTACTATAGAGCAGGTCAGGGAAACTTTCTGCCTTTTATGACCCTTTGTTTCACAGGGTCTTTTCATTCTCCTGCCTTTCTGAGATGTGGAGGACCAGAGGTAAACTTTAGCATGGACAATCACAGTGCAAGTACATTAGTTGTTCAGTATGATGAGACACAATTAACAGTTAATTACTTGGCAGACCTAGGCAAAAAAATAAGTGCCTTCCAATATAGACTAGAGCAAATGTCTTTTGATTTATTTCATATATGCTGTCTTTCTTTTGTAAAAATGCACCCCCAGCCCCAACCCCCGTGGAATTCCTGAATCACTTATGCAAGCAGACAGTCTTTTCCCCAGAAAGCTCTTTGAATTTCATCCTAGTGAGAATGAGAGTCTATATGCCTTAACTGACTCATCATGAAGCAAGCCACTATAAAGGCCAAGTGTTTTTCCAACACGCATATAATGTACTGTAGTCTAAGTTAATTATAAAGTACTGTTGAAGTATTTTACAGTAGTGCCATTAGACTAAATACTACACCAGCATAACCAAAAAATTATCTATAGGCAAAACTTTGGTGCTCAGGACTGTGATCCTTGAAAGATTTAAGCATATTCTTAGCTGCAACCCATGACCCTATTGAGGTGAATTTCTCATAGTACATAAATTTATGTGGGTGCAAAAGTCTGCGAAAACCAAAAGGACAAGAGACAATAGTAATGTGCAACAAATGAACAAGGTGACACATGCTTCGTATTCATCCCATGGCTCTCTGGGGGAAGCCCTGTCGTAGCAATCCAGTTGTTGCCTCATCAGGCTTTTTGGGGGCATCTCAATAGAGACAAGCTTGAGAAAAATGCTGCTGTTGAGGAAAACACCGCAGTGAGCTTGTGGGTGTTTGCAGAGAAATCCTTGCATGCATCATCCCTGGGAAAAGGGTCTCCTGTGGTTGCTGAGAAACTGAGTAATCCCTATAAATAAAAAGAAGCACACACACAAAAAAAAAAAAAAAGGATAAAAAGAAAAGCTGTGCCTCTCTGACATGACTGAGCATTCAAACCCTTTCTTTCTTCTTTTTTTTTTCCCCCTTTTTTTTTTTAACCTGTCAGCTTAATAGCCTACACAGAGCAGTATGTGGAATATGACCCCTTTATAACTCCCGCTGAGCCTTCCAATCCCTGGATAAGTGATGATGCAGCACTGTGGGACATTGAAATGAGGTAAAGAATAATTGGTAGTTTTAACTAATGTTGCAGTTGTCTTGCCATTTTGTTTGTATGCTCTTCACACTGCTCTGTTTGGGAAGGAAGTTGTATGTCTGTAACTACAAGATTCAAGTACATAGCTAAAGTTTATCACTGGTGAGTGTGAATTATTCAGTCCTTCCACTTCCATATGGCTTGATCTGTGGCACTCTGTAAGCCACGTAATGGACGTTTTCATACCTGTGGAGCACATGCACAGACTCAGGTCTCAAAGACAACAGCTATAGAATAGTGCTGAGACAGACTTGTTCCAGCACATCTCCTTGACCCTTGGGAGCCTGCTCTCTTCTCCTCCCCAACAGCAATGCTCCAGGCCTGCTCCTGTCCTGGAATCCCGTGAAAGATGCTGCTGGCTGAAGGGGATGAGTTATACAGTAGTGGCCATTCCTGCTGTGCAGAAGTGGGTTTGGCATAGGAGGCAGAAGAATGTAGCTCACACGTAATGTGTGAGACTTGGCAGGTCAGAATCACAATAGGTTGATGAAGTGAGTTTGGGCCCCACCTGTTGGTGAACTATCTGGCTTGTCTCTGTTACGTTGTCTAATAGACAAAAAGGGGGAGGAATGACTGTAGGACATTTCATGCCATGCACCTCAAGAGTTTTTGAGAGTTTCTCAAAAAAAAAAAAAAAAAACCAAAAAAACAAACTTAAGCATGGCACTGCGATGGAGATGATACTTTGCCCATGAGATGCCGCTGCAAGGGAAGTCCAGCCTGTGTCTGTGTCTCTTGCTTTCACAGGCTATCCACAGCCCTCACATGGGGGCTAGAATTGTCCTGCCTGCCACTATGCCAAGCAGCTGCCACAGCAAATTTGAATGGAATCAGCATGCCCCATACCACCTTCACTACTCAATCACATCCTGTGGCCAACTACTGCAAGGGCTCAGCAGCTTCTCCTGGTGTTCAGCTGCTGCCATTTGGCACCAAATCTGAACTGGGAGTTCACTTAAGCAAAGCTTTGAGAAGAGAATGGCAAATCTAATCCTGTGTGTTCTTGAATAGTAATTTAGAGATGCTATTGGCCTAAGAAAACTGATTCATAGTGAATCAGTGTTCCAGGAAAAAGGCAAGTGTTTTTTCCCCTGTTTAAAAACCAAGTAGTTTGGGATGTGAAAGTTCTTTTCACCTGCTTCTCTTCTGGTCACAGAAATCCATTAGTTTTCTAACCTCTGCCCCTCTTTACATGATTTTAGTACTTAGGATTTCTTTTTTAGCTAGTTTCTCTCATTTTCTCCATCCTCCCTAGCAGGGCTAGTACCAGATATAGCCCTTGCAAAATACTGCTGTGCAGAAACCCTCACCCACAAGGTAATCCAGGCATCCATTATTTCTGCATCTGTTGAGGTAGCTGCAAATCCCAGAAAAGATGCCTGTGTCCCTGAAGAATACAATTAACCTGATGTCACAGCCTTGTATGAATTTAAAATAAATGCTTGGCTTCTGCTCTGATTTCAGAGTTAAGGAAGGTGATTTTCCTGCTCATGAAAAGGAGAAAGCTGTAATGGGGGGAGATGGAAAAACAAACAGCTCTGTATTTCCATTTTATTCTCTATTGTAAAAGAACTCACTGCATCTGCATCTAGTTGCAACTTGCATGAATAATTAAATGATCCCTGAGATCCCCTTGTGTTGCCTGCAAAGCTGTTTCCTCAGTTAGGAGAGCAGAGCCCTTGCGCAGGAAAACAAAGAGCCTCTCACTCCTAGTGGCAAGGCTGGCTGCTGGGTATGGGCAGCCCCGTGCCACTACAGTTCATCCTTCATGGCAATCAGGACTCAGGAAATGGCACAGAAAGCATTCAGTTTTAGACAGCACTTTGGCCTATTTTTTGTGTGCTAGAACATTGTGTAGCTGCAAGAAGAGCAGCTACGTATCTCTGGATTCAGCAGGAAATTCCCTGAGCTTAGCTCACCCATGGCTCTGCACAAGCATGGCTTTCATGTCCCGATGTCCGGGCTGGTTCACGTAACAGGTAGGCTGGGTCTGCGCCCTTGTCTGCAGCCTGCTGGCTCCTGGGGGAGTGCAGGAGGAGCCAGCCCAAGTGTGCTGCTCTTCGAGTGAGGACATGCCTATCAATTTTGCTTAGCCTTTACACCAAGAGAAAATCAAAGCAGGCATTTTATTTACCCCTTTGGCTTATTTGTGTTCAGCACAGATCGCCACTGTCCCCAAAGGCTCCATGATTAGGAATCACTGTGGACATGATGAGACACATAGTTTAATAGATATGTACTGTTCACAATGGCTCTGCTGTCACAAATGTGAGCAGCTGAGCTGTGTTTTAATGGTTGTCTCATAGTATGACGCCATCACACCAGAAGCTTTCAAACACTTTGTGAGCCCAGATTACGCTCTGATGCAGACTGTCTCATAGGATACTCGTTGTGATTCCCGGGCACCACCTCTCCCCATACATATCTCTGCAACATGTCTGGCAATTCAAACAACAGCTTATGTAAGTTGGGCTGTTTTTAAGAAATAATTTAGGAGAAAGGTTGTTAGTGATTTTGGGTGCCTCTGCATCTCAGTATCCCAGCTGAGACACAAACTAAAAGTCTGATTATCATTGAGAGTAGGAGGAAGATGCTTTTTAGCCATCTGAGACTTAGGCATGCAAAAATCAGAGGCACTGAGAAATAAAAGACCACAAACCTGTAATCATTTTAGATATTTTGTCTGCACTGCTTCTTTGTGGAACTGCTTTTTTAATGCAAATGTGGATCCAAAAATCTGAAGCCAGTTCCAAGTGACCAGCCAGCACTGTGTGGGACACGAGGAAGTACTCTGGAGCCCACCAGTGACCCAGGGAACATTGTTGGGAAATTTCTGCCTTGACACATAAGAAATTCTAAGGTACATTTGAGGAGATAAGCAAGAAATACATAATGAATAATCATTTGAGTATGGTATGCTGTTCTTCACATGAAACCTACCAGAAATTGCTCTGAAAATCATATCATTCACCATCTCTCTTGTTTTATCATGTATGTAGCACCCAGATAGTACAGTCACTTTAATGACCCTGGTCTTTCTAGCTTTTTTATGTTATTTACTGACTTGTATTTCTGCAAAATCTTGAGAAAAAAATCAACATCTCATCTGATAAACTTTGCCTTTCACTTAGCAGAAACAGCAGCAGCTGCTCGGACAGCAGGCAGAGATGCACATTCCATCTGTTTTTCCCCTTCTCTCTCCAAACAGCAAAGAACCTAGTCAGCAGCGTGTGAAAAGATGGGGTTTCTCCATGGATGAGGTGCTGAAGGACCCAGTAGGACGAGACCAGTTCCTTCGTTTCCTGGAATCAGAATTCAGCTCAGAAAACCTCAGGTGAAGCCTTTTCTGACTTGAACTAAATGAACAAGACCAGTCCTACTCTCTTGCATAGGTGAAATGCAATGTTGGGTGTGTCTTGAACTGCTGAACACACCCATTTCAATAAAGATGAGAATGGCAGGATTCAGCCCTTAGCACTGTTAGGGATGCCCATGTTAGACCTATGTAAGTAATGTCAGAAACCATGTTTAGCAGAGCCAGTGTTGTCAGGTATCCTGTGCAAGGGCTTGCAGACTTGCACGATGTGATGAGATGCAGCATGTTGCTACTGAGCTCTCTAACAGTATATGGGACTTACTTGGGTCTTTGTGGCAGGGCTTGTGTGAGGGAAACAGTATGGTGGCTAAAAACTGTTGCAGTATTGGCACTCACTAAGTCAGGTTTGCAACAACTACTTTTAATTCTGGCAACTGCTAACTATCCAAGAGCTTGACTCACCTTAATAGGACATGGTCTGTGTGAGGATTCTGAGTACCTGACTTCTTAGGTTGTGAAGAAGTCAAAATTTCTATTATGAAACATCCTGTAGACACTAACATGATGCTACATCAAACTGAGAGCCAATAAACACCACTTTTTCTACAGTCTGAATTACAATGCAGAGGCTTTGTTGCATTGCTCTGGTTGTGTAGCAGCACATGGACGGGCACATGGACAGGTTCTTGTGTGGTTTTTTTGGGGAAATCCTGTTCCAGGAGGCTGAGTGAGCATTTGCAGGGAAGGCACGAGAAGCTTGCAGGTTCACTGGCAGACCTGTGCCTGCTCTTGGGCTGAGGAAATCTGCTGTCAGTGAGCACACAGTCAGTCGGGTTTTGGCCTTTGCTGGTAGTGAGCAGGCTTGGTGTTCTTTTTCTTTTACACTAGGAACCTGATTGCACAGCCTTTTATAGTTAATGTTGTTTTCATTCTTTTTAACTTTTAAAATCAAATACATCACCAAAGCATGTGAACAATTGTCACTATAGTGCAGTCTGCTAGCCTGTGAGATCTGAAAGGGAAATGCCCCAGAAAGTGATTTTTAATGATACTGGAACTTACCATCCTATTTCTCAGGTTTGCCTGTCCAAGGAGAAGTACAGAAAGCATGCCACCAGCAAAACACCGAAAACCCAATGCACTTCATTGTTTTTAAAAACCTAAAAGTTAACCTGTAAGAAAACAAGGGAGTGTTACTAATTACATAAATGAGCTTGAAATTTTATTGCTGAACAGGTACTGAACTTGCATACGCTTACTGCAGTTAGGTACAGTGGCACTCATTTGCAATTAAATTGTAGTGATGAAGCGCAAAATTAATATACTGTATTAAAATACTCCTCAAATGAGTGTTCTGAAATAAATGTGGGGTTGTGTTAATGAAATCCAGCAGGTTTTATGAGTAATGTCTGTCCCCCATGTTCATCCTACTCAAACAAATGGAGAAAGTTTGATTATGAGAAGGCAAACTTGCAACCATTCTCGGTCAGTTGGAGCTGCTCCTCCTGCTGATGCACATTCTCTTTGGTTTTGAGGTGGCTTGTAGTGAAGGGAGGTGGCAAATCAGTGGGCTGGCATAGAGAGGTTAAATCCTACATCCTGTGTGGAAGACAATTTTATCCTTTTTAATATGGGAACTTTGCTATCATTCTTATGGTATCATTAGCATAGTATTGGCTAATGTGATATTATTATCTAATGTTGCATCATCAGCATTAGCAAACCTGCTTAAAGCTTCAAATAACAGGTTGCAAAGGCAGAAATATTAATGAAGAAAACTGGCATAGAGTGGATTGTTAGCAGTGGTGCTAGAGAGCAGAATTCAGGTAAGGCAGAGAAAGCTTCTTAATTCTCACTAGGAGTGTGTGGCATAAAGGAAAGCAACTGCTTCATGCTTAAACATGAAGGCAAAATCTAAGTTACACTCAAGGGCAAAGTTGAGATCCGTCTCATCTAACCTGACAGCTAGGAAGCACATGCTTTCTTCTGTATTATCCAGTCTCCATTTAGAGAGAGAGAAGAGAGAAGGTGAAGAGCAGCCAGTGAATCACCTGAGAAGGATTTCTTTCAGCTTGAAGTGGAAACAAAACTAAAAGTACCTAAATTACATTGTAAAGTGCCTTTCTCTTGTTACCATAAGCCTGGAGAGACTGATTCAAATGACAGTGTCTGCATGGTAGACAACTACAGTTAAGTGAGACCCACCCAAACCCTGGGAAGCTGTAAGAAAATTTCTGAGGGCACAGCATTTAGCACCCTGCTAGAAAAATGACATTCCCAGTTAATCTTTTCAGGACTCTTCGCCCAGTAACTACCAGAGATCTAGGAACTGTTGCACCAGGGTTATAGTATCTCTTGGGATTATCAGTAGGATCTTCATTAACACTGGCAGAGCCCTTTAGGCCCCTGTGTTGAATTTAAGGCAGATCTGAGAAAGTGACTGCTGGAAAACAGAAATTCCTGGGAGCACTAGGAAAGATGTTGTGATGCATGTGCTGGAGAATACCTGGAAATGAATGTAATTCAGTAGTATAGCAAGGGGACCAAATTCCTCTCTTATACCCAGTGGTGTGAGTCCCAAATCACAGGGCTGATTGTGGTGGGGTATTTCCATATCTTCCTAGCTGAGAAAAATTGGTCCCGGTGGGGGTCTTGGGTGAGGCACTGCCAGAGATAGCAGCAGACTAGACTCAGTGACCTCTCAGATCACCTTCCAGCTGTGTTTCTGTGTTCTAATAAACTTGCAGGATCATGTCCACCAGTCTCCTGGGCTCGGCTTAGCCCTGTAACTTACTTATTTACTGGCTGTCCATTATTTATGTGGGAGCAGGAAAGCCAGTCAGTTGGGTATTTTTCTCTCTGTTTTTATTTTAACTCTTTTCTTTGCTCTGTTTTCTTTCTTCTCTCAGTTGCTATCTTTCATCTACAATTTGTTTTGACTCTGATGATTTTTGAACTGCCCAAAATATAGCAGATAAAATGCCAAACTTAAATTTAAAACAAAACAAAACAAAAATGAAGGGATAAGAAAAGAAAGGGCATCAGAGAGTTGTTATATATTTTTTATGACCTGGGAATCTTCCCAGACATCTTGAGATTGCTGAGATGTTCATCTAGCTGGTGGATTGAATTTTTTTCCCTCCCTCCGACTTCAAAGAGTTTCAGGTGGAAAGAGAAACAGCAAAGTGGGAATATGGGACATGGGAATTTCACCCTAAGGGAAAGGAGGCTGCACACCTGTTTATAGACCTCAGTGGGGAACACATGGTGCTTTGTGGGAATGCACAGTGGAGCTGTTGAACCACGGATGCAGGCGCCCTGGGCCTTATTGAGTGTGAGCATACGTTGAACATGGAGTTAGCCAGAAAGGAATTCTACCTGCAGAAAGCGTTTTTATCTTATATGACTCCTAATGGTTGAAACTTGTTGCCAATTTTTTTCCCCCAGTTTTCATCAGGAAGGGAGCACTTCGGGCGGTGAGGAGAGTTTGTATGTGAAGTAAACACACACAGAGGCCCCAGAGGCCCGTGTTCGCTAGATCGAAAGCGTTTCCCGAGCAGTTTGGAGGCAGTGCCAGGCGCCCGGAGCGGCTCGGCGGGCCCGGGCAGTGCCGTGTGCGGGAGCGGCGCTTCCCGCCGTGCCCGGCAGGCGGCACCGCCGCCCCGCGCTGAGCGGGCCCCGCG
>VZRZ01006846.1:493412-564595 GCA_013398175.1 Climacteris rufus | reverse complement strand
GAACCGGGAGGCAGCAGGAGGCACTGGCGCCACGGACGCGGGGTGCACCGCGTAGGAGAGGAGAGCCGTGAGCGGGAGGCCTGCGGGACGCTTGTCCCCGTCCCCACCGTCATTGCGGTCTCCTTGGCAGGTCTCCCGTGCCCCAGCACACAGCCTTGCAGCGTCTGTCTGCCCCCTGCTTGCTCACCAGGGACAGATTTATTTTGGTCATGGCCACACCGAGCTCACCATGCCAAGGATTTGGCCACTGAGCAACAAAAAGATGTGAATATTGCCCCTGTGTGAACTGCATGTTGAATTTTACCGATTGCTTTCATTTATTTCCTCTCCCAGCTGAGATGTTCAAAGATATTTCTTGGTGAATGGAAGAAGATTTGTGAATGGTTAGAGATGTGAGACAGGAGGTGCATGGGATACTGTCATGGAGCTACTGAGGCAAGGAGAGAAATGTGCTCGGATTCTGACCTCAGATAGTCACTTGATGATTTCACTGTCGAGCCAGAGGTATCGTGTCCTCCCCCAGGATGGGGATACAACACTGCCTTTATCTTGACAGTTTTTTCTCAGTTTCTGGAGTCATCCATATTTTGCCTCCTGATCAGATTTTAAAATTATTTTTTTGTTTTACAGTGTACCTCAGAAACAACCACTCCCCCCATCTTTGCCCAGCAGCCTTTTCACTGGGGGACATCTGTGAACAGCAGTGACCGAGCACCTCTGCAGTGCCCTGCAGGGAGGCAGAGCATGCATGCTGAGGTTCAGGAGCTCTCTGTGCCTTGGGGGAGCTGTGGAGGATAAATGCCATTATGGGATATCTTCTGCAAGTGACAGCAGTTTAATTACAAGCTGGATGAGGCTGGAATGGTTTATACCACTGACAACACTTTAGGACACCACATTATCAGCCTTCTCCAGACCTTACATGCTGTTTTATAAAGGACAAAGAACCTGTGATCAATGCTGCTGTTCCCTCTGTGCAGACAGTCCCTCTGCCAGTCCTGCTCTGCTTAAAGGGCACCTGTGGAAAGGACACACAAGGACATTTCCATTCTCCCCTGCCCTGTGCTAGAGGTGTCCATTGGAAAGCTGTCTCCTACAGAAAGGGAAGAGGCAATGCAGGTTCTTCACCTAACTACTTGTGAACTTGGGGCTGGGCTTATGTGCTTCCAAAATTGCAGGAGTGATTCAGGGAGTGCATTTGCACTTTATAATTGAGCAGAAATTCCAGTACAGTCATTGTGTGTCTGCTCCTTTCTTAAGCAGAAATACCTGCTTCTCTCCTGTAAATGCTATAAATCCCGTAGGAAGCCTTGCTTATGCATTGGCTTCAGGATGATTCCTCATGGCAGAGAATTTGCCTTGGAGTTGAAGCTGTGGGGCTGGGTACCCCTCTTTGATGTTACTTGATTTTCAGATGCCAGCTATAGTGAGTAGCTTTGAAATTTTTACCAAGACAAAACTCCCCTTTGCCTTGAAGAGGACATCCAGCCTTGGGCATGAATTCACAATTGCTTGCAGTAAAAAGAGCTTGTTCTTGTTACTGTCAGGTTGGTCTGGTTGGTTGGTTTTCAGATTGAGCCAAATGGTTATTAAAATGGATGGTGCTCCTGTTCTGGCAAGCTGTCACTTTACAGCGTTCCCAGTCCTCTCACAAGAATGCTTTCCCAGCCTACCTCCCCGGCTCCAGGGGCAGAAGATAAGCCAGAAGAAAACATTCTCTCTAGCCAAGTGTTTGTCTGAAGTGTCCCAGCTACTCTGGAATGATTAACATCTTTTCTCCCTATGCCTTTTCTGCATTCATGTTCCCATGGCATCTGAAATTGAATGATAAAGTGTTTTCAAATAACGGAAGCCACATATGGCATCAGATTATTGCACTGTTAGTGCCACCCTTTACTCTCTGCATGCATGTGATAAGTGGGGGTGTCACAGTTCAAATAACAAGGCAGGACATCAGGTGCACCTAAATTCTCAAAGATGGAAAAGGACCAACCAAGCGCACCCCTCCACCAACCCCAAATACTGTATTTCAGTTTATAAAATCAAATGGCATGGTGTTAGAAGCACAAGTATGTGACTCTACAGGTATTGATGTAGTGTCTCCATGTACCCCAGTCTGTTTTACTGACAGCCTGCCAAGGAAGTGGCAAAACCATATGAATGAATGTGGCTTGGATGAGTCAGGGCTGTGGCATGTCCCCTGATGGTTGGGGAGAAGCAGCAGACAGGCAAGGAGGATTTAGCCTTGCCCTGCATGCAATGTGGATGTCGTTTTTGTCCCAAACTGACTGTTTGCCTCTACTGCAGGTAGGGTACCAGGCTAAATGTGGTAGCAGCCTGGTTTGATTGCAATAACATCCCTGTTTCCAGGGTATCCGGATACTGCCTGCAGCCAGTAAGGAAGTGAGGGTGGGAACAGCACAGGAGTCACCAGGTTGCTGGCTCCTCCACCCACTCTCACTGCCATTGGGATTTTTGTTTGGGACAGACTGCATCTTCGTTCTTCCACCATGGAGGAACATTTGCCTTAGTGGCAGCATGCTGACACCACTGAATCATTCAGGGTGGGAAATTAGGACAACAGTTAGAGTTCAACTAGTTTATAAGGGAAACAGAGGGTTTTCCAAGTTGTGCAGCTCTTATGGATGCCCCAAACAAGCAGTGAGCGAGACAAATCCAGACAGTGACCCTGTTCCCTCTGCTCAGTCTGCCAAGCAAAGAGAGTGCATAAGAACAGTGCAGGGCAGAAGCCCTGCCCTCCTTGTCATCCCTGGACAATGGGCTCCTTTGCCAGGGTGTAGGAAAGAGCTGGTTATTGCAGGTGGCTGCAAAGGTCCCTTCTGTACCTATTTGCCCTGTAGCCCTCAGCACTTCCTACAGAGCACTACCAAACCTGTGCAGGCAGGTTGCAGGGCCCAGGTACTCGGGGCAGATGACCCTTGGCGATACCTTCTTGCTAGAAGATAGAGTTGACCAAAACAAAGGGCTACTGGGCACCATGCATCTTCTGAATTAATCTGCTCTGAAAGGGCATATTTCTGTTAACAATAAATAAAATAGCACCACCAACAAAATGCTTTTTCTTTTTCCTAGGGTAAAAGACATGCGTGTCACTCTTGCAAAAATATTCTGTGGCTGTTTGTTTCACAGATCAAGATGTGGATTATGCCCTTAGCCATCAGAGATTATCTACTCAATGTTTATGAACTTAGTTTGTAAGCATGGCCCAGTCAAGAAAATATCCCTGTAAAACTGGAGTATGGCATGACAAAATTCATCTTTTCTCATAGCATCCATCTGAATTCTGGTCAGTTTACAAGTCAAAAAAAAAAAAAAGATTTCCTATAGGTGCCATTGCTACAACTTCACACTAGAAATGATAAAATTATTAAGTCTGATCTGCATTTTGCATCTCCTCTGGACAATTGATCCTGCACGCAGGAATAACCAGCAGATTGCTGTGGGGCTGTGGGAGGGAGAGCCTGCTCCCCTCCTTCAGCTGCACAGAGGAGGTTTGGAGCTTTCCAGCTCTGGAGGTTTCCTGTTTGCATACTTAATCTGGCACTTCTGCAGGGACAGTTGGAATAAGAATGTATCACTTAAAGTCAGTGATCTGATCTTAGGCACAGTGTAAGGGGTTGGTGTAAAGTACACTGCTCCTTCCCCCTGAAATCATGGTTAAATGGAGAGTCTTCTGTGAATTCTGATTGATGCGGGTTTAGGTTCTATGTCTGTGTTTTGGGACTCTGCCCAGGCTTATTCACAAAATCTTACCTAGATTTCTATCTTTTTCTCTTTTCTGCCCTTTTAATTTTTGCCTAGTACAGGTTTTGGTTGGCTGTCCAAGATCTCAAGAAACAACCTTTACAGGATGTGACCACCAGAGTGGAAGAAATCTGGCAAGAGTTTCTAGCTCCTGGGGCCCAAAGTGCTATCAACCTGGATTCCCACAGCTATGAGAAAACAAGCCAAAATGTCAAAGACCCAGGGAGATATACATATGAAGATGCACAGGTTAGTTTTTGATTTTATGGAACTACTGCTAATGAAACTCTCAGTTTTTATGTGATTTTCCACTATCGCATTGTCACTGCTCACTTGGAAGAAAAAGGAGATCCACAGTTTGATGTGACTTTGAGGATATCTATTCAAGCTGGGTAAATGATATTTTTGTTGATTCTATCTGTTATAACAGTCTAACGCTCCTCTGGGAACAAATGTTCCAAAATCTACAAGTCTGCAAGGTGCTGCAAGCTGGAGCCATGTCTCAGAGACAGCACAGATGAAAGAGTGCTATACAGTTCAGTTTGTCTTTCTGTCCTACCTGTCACCAAAGTCTGACATAGTTACAGAATGGCCAATATCATATCAAAATCCTGGCTAATACATTTTTTCTGTAATTTATTTATTTGTAGCTAATTATATCCCCCTGCCAAACCCCAAATGTAGCAGCTCCCTCCAACACAGCTAGAAATTTGTCCACCACACAAAACCTTAGAGTAGTGATAGGACCATAGGCAATGCAGTGAGCTTAATCCTTCTCTCCTAAGGGCTCCAGATTTATCAGGGAAATTTTATAGATAAACTGTACACCAAAAATGCCTTAAGGAAAATAGGTAATTTGAGAAAAACTGTTACAAACAAAGATAAAGCTGCATAACTTTCTGGAAAGTAAAAATATCATTTTGTAATTATTAAAACAGAAATAGGAAAAAGGGATCATTTGTCAAATACTACTAGGGACACAATTAAAGATATCCTCCTCATAATCATTTTCATCAAAAGATGTACTAAAACCAACAAGTCATGAAAAGAATTCCTGGGGGTTTTTTTTGGTTTTTTTTTTTGTTTGTTTGTTTTTTAATTGGCATTCAAAGGCAATTCTTCAAAATACTTCACTAACAAAATATTTTCATCTCAGGGGAGATGTTGTGGACCACTTATACAAGGTTAGGCAATGAATTTTTCAAACCAGCATCAAATACTCTATTTTCCTGAGTGCATTTCCTCTTGCTCCTTGAGGCCAGCATAGAACAAATGTATGTGAAGTTTCAAGGCAATCCCCTGTGAATATCAGGCAACTTAAATGTCCTTTATAAAGCTGAGAATTCCAGGAGTATGAAGACATTCTTGCTAACATGTATTCTTTGCGTGGCAGTTGTAGTGAAAAAGAACTTCTTGCATCACTGGAAAAAAAAAGATTATGGCAAAATGGAGGCTAAAGCAGATAGGTAAATAATGGGGGAAATGATTAAATTGATAAGTAGAATCACTATAAATAAGATGAATGTTTAGATGATGAGTATTTAATTAGAAGAAGACATGGAGGATTTAGCCTTGAACTGATGTAATTGCCATTCAAGGGGAGTTGATAAAATCAAGCTGAAGCCCTTGCAGTTAGACTGCAATTTTAGCTCCTTGGGTTAATTTTATTTTAGAGGATTTTTACACTGACAGATGTCCTCAATTCATCTGTTGTGGTTCACTTACACAGAAGTATGAAGCAAAGGTAGATTTTCAGGGCCAGCTGTGGTTATCCTGGAGATTGAATCTATGCCAAGAGAGGATAGCACAATGCGGAAGGTGAGCTCAGTTATCTTCTTGTGCAGTGGGCTTCTGGTAGCTCTCCAAAGGCCAAGCAAGCTGTTTTTGACTGCTTGACTGGATAGCTGAGAAGGCCGTCTAACAAAAGCAGGAAGAAGCAGGACACTGCTGAAGGTTGTAGTGCCCTGGCAGAGCTGGAGCAATGTTAGCTTTTACTGGCTTATCCTGGAGAAGGGACATTTTTGTTTGCACGTCCATTTCACAGGACCCAATGTAGATCGCCCCAGTGCTCTCTGAATGTCCCAGGTACTGTCCTGGTGTCTCTAACAGGCCAGCCCTGCCACCACAAAGGCTCTTGTCCTTGAATCTGCAGCAGCTGCCTTATCTTAGCACCCTGGCACCAGGAGCCCATGGGAGCTCCCATACATCCCACATTCCTAGGGACTCAACCAGACACAACCAGTCAAAACACCCTCTGTGGGAGGGAAAATATGAGTGTTGTGCTGTGTAGCTTTAGCACAAAGAGGAAAACAACTGAAATGTCCTTGTAAGTAAAGAACAAGAAAAAAAATAGTTTACTCAACAGCACATTCTTTGAATGCCTGCAGCTGGGAGACACGAAGACTAAGATGAAAGAAAAGTGTTGGCTGAATTGAGAAAATCAAATGGATGCTCTTGCGGTGGAAGAATAGGAGAAGGTGATGTGGCACTCTAGTCATGACTCGAGAGACTCACAAAATCCCTATTCTTTAGGAAAAGCACTGGAAATAGACACATTGATGTGCTTGGGAAGGGCAAGGTGTAGCAGAGCACATTCAGGCTAGCAAATACTTTATAACAGGAAGTTGAAAGGAAAGCATCATTTGTTATCAGGTGCTTAACATGGATGTGCTTCTTTGCACAACCTTGGCTCCAAGCCCCAAAGAGCTCTCCCAGATGCTGCTGAACCATCTGGTAAGGCAACTAGCCTAGAAGAAAACAGGGAGAAAAGGGGTATCTTGGCAAATGTGCCTCTCACTTCAAAACTCTTTTGTCCCCAGGCCACGCATGGTCTGAAAGCAAATGGTTCCTCTGTTTAAGAAAGTTCTCAGCTCAAAATCTCAGTCCTCAAAGGGCTTCTAATCCAAACCTGAATTTGGAGTGCATTTATTGTTTTAGACAGACCTCTCTCTGAGATGGATTCCTGTACCACAGAAGCAAGTGTTTTGTCATTTCCCCATCTCAGCTTAGGGTACTCGCTGTGCTGTGTGTCCCTTAGTGCAGCGGCACTCTGCAGTCCTGCACTGCTGGACTTGCACAGAGCTGCCGCTCTTGCTGTGGCTCCTGCAGATGCTGTTGCCCATCCGTGCCCAGCTCAAGCTGTGCCAGCACATCTCGGCTCTGAGCAGAGCGTGCTTGGCTGGCTCGGCCTGCCCTCGCCTCCCCAGCTGTCCAGTTTGTAGGTGTCCCTGTCCTGGAGCAGCACAGCGCTGCTCCTAGCTCTGTCCTCATCATCAGCTCTGCCAGGTCCCTTACCTTGGTCTGCAGCACCTCCTTTCATTTTGGTGCTGGGCCCTTCCAGAGGGGAGCCTACCAATTTAGCTGATTATTTTCTGCTCTTAAACAACTGTCCTCTGAGTAAAATATTATTATTATCAAACCATTTTCACTGGGGAGTAAAGCAGCTTTTAATACAAGGGGCACTGTCAGGAAAGGTCAGTTCAATTAAACAGTGAAGTACTTAGCAGGATGTAAGCTCCCACAGGAGTTATCAGCATCATTGAACAACCAATGTGGGGCCCTGCAATATGAAGCAAGCACTGCCATCTCTGGAAAGTAAATAGGTTTGGGTCCATCTGAATGGCCTCTTTTGGCTAATGAAGCTGCTGACAGCCAAAGTAATTCATCTTTAACATGGGAACACAGAGCTGTGAGTGTGACAATTATGGCTTATCTGTACAACACGTTATTAGTTTTTTAACTATTCTCCCCCTACCCCCTTCAAGCATGTCCTTGCCTCCCCTGAAATGTCTTTCTGCCTTCAGGATGTCTTTAATCCCTTCCTCAGTCCCTTGGTATTGGAAACCTGGTATCACAAGGATGCATTGTGTCTCCTCATAGTAATGTTTGTAGGGCCATTTAGTCTACTTTTACTGGTAGGCTTCAGAGCCAGGTGTCCTAGAATAAGGTAAGCCACAGAGTTGTCTTTGGAATTCCTTTCATGTTTTCTTCATTTATTTTTATTATTTAATAAATAAAATAGAGTTTTAGATTGACATTCCTTTACCTGAACTAATGAGCTGTTGTTTCTGTGAAGATGATTCAGGAAAATTCAGTTCTAATCCAGGCTTAATTAGGGATTTTAACTGTACTTTGCAGATCCTTGGCTAATTCCAGGGCAGATTTAGACCATAATGCCAAAATCCAGGCAGCTCAAACCAGATATGTACCTGTCCCAGGTTTGAATCATAGAGTAATTTAGGATGGAAGGCATCTTTCAAGTTCATCTAGTCCAACCTTCCTGCAATGAGCAGGGTACATCTTCAAACTAGACCAGGTTTCTTAGAGCCCTGTCCAACCTGACCATGAATGTTTCCAGGGATGGGGCATCCACCACCTCTCTAGGGAACCTGTTCCAGTGTTTCACTACCTTCATTGTAAAAAATTTATTCTTTAAATCTAGTCTTGAGATTAGAGATTTGGGCCAAGTTCATGCTGTAAGCTGCCCCAGGTGTTGGTTCAGTTTGTTCTGGACTACGATAGAGATACGAGTCCTTGCAGGAGTCATCAGTGGTCAGTCATCAGTTTGCATTCTGTTGGTATCAGGAAGCTGGAAGTGTTGACAGAACTTGACAGATCCTGTTGAATTCAAAACCAAACTCCAAGTTTAAGCAAGGATCTCTTGGAATTGAAATGTCATTTTCTACCAAGAAGGGAAAATGAGGAGTGACTTCCCCTGACTTTGTGTTTTCAAGCATGCACAGGATGTGAAAGCAAGCATATAGAGTAGTGTAGGCCTGATGTCTATTCAGTGGGCATACAGAACTCCCTAAGCAAAATCACATATCAAATTAAAATAAACATATTAAAATAATCATTCATTATGTGTCTGTATCATCTTTCATGTAAGAACTTGAAGAAACATTATTCCTATTTTCTTAAAGTTTTGCCCAGTCACCCTGGTTACATGCATGCCTGTAAAGGACAATGACTAAGGATGGAGGATCAGGGTAAGAGCAAAGCAGCTCTGGTTAGCAGTGCAGGCAACCAGCAAGAGGACATGGGGCAGACCAAGGTGCTCTGCCTCTAAGAGGGGCTCCCACCACCTCTCTAGGGAGCTGCTCAGAGACCTGGAGCCTGTGCTTCAGAGACCTGGAGCCTGTGCTACAGAGAATTGAAAGCACTGCTGCACTGCATCAGTATTTATACATGGATAGTGTGCCCAGGGCTCCTGGAGGCTTTTGACAGTCTGCACCTTCCTGTGGAGGTTAGGGACTGCACAAGGACTTGACCTTTATTACCTTCTCCTCCTTTGGCTCTGATTCTGTGGGACTGGAGGAGAAAATCCTTCCTTACACTGCACTCCAATTGTCTTCCTTGTATTTGGGTTATGGTGACTAGAAAACACAGAACATCACTGTTGTTGTCTATTTACAGTTAGAAGCAAAAGTGCAAGCTCCTTCCCTTGTGAATATCAAAAAAACAACCTACAACCAAACAGAATCTAAAATCAAAAGCCCCACAAATACAGCCAGAAGGGTAGTTAGATGTCTGGAGCAGAAATAGGAAAGTGATGGTGGAGGCTTATGCTGGCATGTCTGATGCTGTGCAAAGCAGGAAACAAAAACTTGAAACAGAGGCTTACACAGGAGCAGATACTTTGTGTTATTACTTTCCTGATTTGATTTTTTTTTTCAAAATGTATATATGAACCACACATCAGAAAGTACTTCTTTTATCTTTTGCCTTCCATTTTAATTGGTGGTTTAGCAGTCATGTTGTATGAAAACTATCTAACATCCAGCCTTTGTCTTGCTGTTGCCTTTCTGTCTCTGAAGGCACCAGGGATCAAACTACTGTCTAAGCTAATGTCCTTCTGTCACACACGGGCAGAAAAAGGGCCAGGAAAAAGTAATGAGTGAGCTCTCTCCTTGCAGATACAGTGACAGAAGGCAACAGATCTCTCCAAATGAAGGATCATGGGAATGGGGTAACAAGAACAGTCAGCATATTCCCACAGGACAATAGTCTGTCTGTTATTCAGGGTGCTGATCCTGCCAAGCTGTCTAAAACTACATGCATGAGCATTAACAGTGCCTCAGTGCCAGGCATTTCTTACCTCCAAAAAATACGTTTATACTGATTACAGGGGAAAGTCTCTAGCTTGCTTAAAAATTGAATTCATCACTCAGACTTTGGGACTCTTGTGCCAGTAGTTGTGCAGAGTGCTTGAAAGCAAGAAACAACTGCATGTCAGCTCCAGAGAAAGAGAATTTCCTCTTCATGTGAAGGTCAGGAAGCAGCTGATACTATTCTATTTCTCCCAAATAGGGAGTGAAACTGCTTGCAAGTGCATCCTTTCATCTAATCAAGAAGCCAATACTCCAGGAGTCCAATTCTTGTGGACTTCAAGGGTATGGTCCCTTCCTGCCAAACCCATGTGCTGCAGAAACACTGCAGTCTTTAATTTTTTTTAAGGGATTGTTGCCACTTTAAGTGTTCACACTTCTAATTAAAAAAAAAAAAAAAAAAAAAAAAAAAATCCCTGGGCAGATTTATCACCAATGCATTTCACATCTCAGCTCACAGCAGGTAGGAATGTGGGCTGTCAGGATGGGGCTCATTGGCAAACAGTTAAAAGATTTCAGTACACATTTGGATTCCAAGAGCTTGAGCTCAACCACTTAGAGGTGGTCCAAGATGACACAGCAGTAGATATCTGACAGCCAAGATGTTGATGAGGCATGGAAAATTGTTTATCTATCCAGCACGTGTTCTCTAGGTAGGCATCCAGGCAGGGTTGGTGTTCCCTATCTCAGCAGAGCCACCTTTACTCAGAAGCTGTGTTCTACTTGTTTCTGTAGGTCTGTATCCTGCCCTGTCACCATCTCCTGTGGAACACAGACTGCCTCACTGAAATAGAATTTCCTTCTGCTGTGCAAGGGGTCTGCATATTCCTCTCCATGGCACAGTCCAACTTTTTGGCAGGATTTTTCAGAGAGAAAACAAAGCTGCTGACAGCCTTCAGGTGTCAGGGTGTTGACCAGAAGGCTAAGTAGTTACACCTCATAGCTCTACCACAGCATACACAGGAGTGAAAAACTTCATCTTCATTGCTGCAACTCCCTACATATTGTATTGTTTGGAAAAGAAATGCCAGTCTCCCAAATGCTACAGGAGGTTGTCCCCTCCTCCCAGGCAAAACCTTTTCACTTGGGTTTTTGCCAGTAGCCAGGATTTGGCCCATATTGAGAGAATCAGCCTCTTAGCCACGATCATTGTTCTCAAAACCTAAAGCTGCTCAAATGGCGTTAGACTCCCGGCAGCCCACTCTTGTCTCCCAGGATAGCCCTTGCTATATTTAGGACTAAATCCTCCTGCAGTACCAGGCTGACCCCTTAACTGCAGGGCACTCAACAACCCTTTGCCTCTCATCCTCTGCACTGCGTCTGCCATGGACCCCTGGCAGCTCTGCCCTCATGTTTGTGTTTGAAGATGTGAAGTAAACCAGTTTCTCATCAATTTACAGAGGAGCCATAGCTAAATTTATGTGTTACTTTTATCAATGTGCTTTTCCATGGAAGATTTACATTGTGTTTCCAACTATATATCTACAGGGCTAAACAAAGGATTTTTGTGTATTACTCAAAATGAGCTCTCATTGCTTACAGTTATCCCTCTTGCTAAGGTTCTTTCTTCCGTTCCTGTGCCTTCAGCCCAGTGTAATTTCATTTGTGGGCTGAGAAGAGATTTTATGCTTTTTAGTTTAGCAGGGAGGTTAGTCTATATTACAGTATAATTATTCATCTTTTTTTTTTTTCCTTAGTAGCAAAAACAACTTGGTTGAGTATGAAGAAAATGCACCAGCTAAAACGGTGGGTGTAAATTATTGTGTCCCTTGAATACTTGAGAGTGGCAGAAAAGATACTGCTCAGATTTTCCAGAGCAATTCACGCTTAGGCCAAGACCCTTATGTGCCATTTACCAACCTGAAGCATTTCTTTTCCAACTGTAAATCAAGGAAAGCCTCACAGTCCTGCAGCAGCCAGAGCCCCCAGTCCTCCTGGCCCTGCTAGATGGCAGCACTGCCGGGTACCAGAGAGGCTCCGGGAAAGGGCTCGCCCTGGTTAATGCAGGCAGGCGGCTCAAACAGGCAGTATGGCATTTCTGAGAAGAGTGAAATCCTAAATGCAGGGACCAGAATAAGCAGATCGTGAAGCGCTCTTAGTGGGGATTTGGAAACATTAAAGGGAATTGGAATAAAACACATGTGTTTCCCTGCCTCCTCACTCCCACTGCTGTTTTCCCATCAAGTTCAATCAGGGCAAATAGGAAGGTCTCTTCTTTGCTGTTTGTCTCATCTCAGCTGTGCCTGCTACCAATTACTTCAGCTTCCAGAGCTGATGCAGCAATTTTTACTGCTTTTTCCAAAGTGCATTTTAGCACCATCATTTAGGTTGAACACAGTTGATCATAATTACTCCTAAAAAATGTTGAATTCAGTTGTGGCACAAGTAGTTGCTAAAGAGGAATAGGTCTCCGTTCCTTTCTTTGGCTTTTTGGAAGACCCTGGTGGTGGTGTGTGGTAGGGGATCCTGCTGGTCAGACAGGATTCTTGAGGATGAGCTGGGAAGAGTACAACAGAGTGAACAGGACACATCTCTAACAAACCCTGGGTAGCAGTTTTTGCTGACTGCAGTATGTGCGTATGCTGGCACAGGGTTTAACCTCAGCTCCTCTGCCACAAACGTCTGTGCAGAGTAGAAGTGCCGACAGACAGGCACTAGGCTGCTGCCAAGTCTAATTGGAAGGTGCAGCAGTCACACACCATGTGCTCAGAGAAGTGTCTGCTTTCTTCTTCCCACGTCCTCTTTGTGCTATAGAGACAGCTCTTCCAAAAGCAATTTCCAGGCAGGTTCTCAGCTGGCATCTCTTGCCATCCTTCTAGCAAAGGCCACAAGGCCTTCACATAGACGCCACTCTCATGTGTGAATCTGCAGTCAATTCCTCTCCAGTGCCAAGCATAAAGGTAGAACAAATATTAGCATTCATTGCAGTATGCTGTTATTTATTTAGTTGTTTAATCTACTGCTTTACATTGCTTGTGGCCTTTTCTTCTAATGGATTTGTCTGACATGCTGCAAATCTCCCTTGCAGTTGACCAGAGGGTTGGCTGCATGCTTGCAATACAAAAGGGGTCTCCAAATCAGCTCTCACTAGTTAATATACAGTGTTGGTGTTAGGGTGAAGGAGTGCTCCAAAACAATACAAAATATGTTAGTGGTATACCTACAGCAAGGAGGCTTCTGACCACTTTATGTAGGGCAAAGTGAACCCTTGTGGCTCAAGTGCATCTCAACAGCTATCTAGCCTTAGTGTAAATCCCCCAGAATGAGCTAAAAATCATAGAATAGAATCACTAAGGCTGGAAAAGACCTTCAAGGTCAACCAGCCCAACCTTTGACCAAACACCACCATGTCAACTAAATCATAGCACTAAGTGCCACCTCCATTTCTTGAACACTTCCAGGGATGATGACTCCACTGTCTCCCTGGGCAGCCTGTTTCATTGCTTAAGCATCCTTTCAGTGAAAAAATTCTTACTGATCTCCAACCTGAACCTCCTCTGGTGCAGCTTGAGGCCATTTCCTCTCATCCTGTTGCTGGTTACCTGGGAGAAGAGGCCAACTCCCACCTGGCTACAACCTCCTTTCAGGAGGTGATAAGGTCACCCCTGCACCTCCTTTCTCTAGGCTAAACAACCCCAGCTCTCTCAGCTGCTCCTCATATGAGTGACTTTCTAAAACTTTCACCAGCTCCATTGCCCTTCTCTGGACACGCCCCAGCACCTCAATGTCCTTCTTGTACTGAGGGGTGCAAAACTGGAGGCGTGGCCTCACCAGTGCTGAGTACAGGGAAACAATCTCTTCCCTGGTCCTGCTGGCCACACTATTGCTAATACAGGCCAGGAACCTCTTACAGTTGGCCTTGACCCATCGATCCAGCCTGTCCAGATCCCTCTGCAAAGCCTTCCTGCACTCCAGTAGATCAGCAGTCCCACCCAACATGGTGTCTTCTGTGAACTGATTGATGGTGCACTGATCCCCTCATCCAGATCATCAATAAAGACATCAAACAGGGCTGTCCCCAATACTGAGCCCTGGGGGACACGACTGGTGACAGCCCCCAGCTGCATGTAACTCCATTCATCACCACTTTCCGGGTCCAGCCATCCAGACAGTTTTTAACCCAGCAAGGAGTGCACCTCTCAAAGCCATGGGCTGCCAGCTTCTCCAGGAGAATGCCATGGGAGACAGTATTGAAGGCTTTGCTGAAGTCCACATAAACTAAATCCACAGCCTCTTCCTCATCCACTAGGTGGGTCACCTGGTCATAAAAGACGATCAGGTTGGTCAGGCAGGACCTGCTTTTCCCATATCCTTCCTGGCTGGGCCTGATCCCTTAGTTGTTCTGTATGTGCTGTGTGATGGTACTCAAGACAATATATTCCATAAATGTGCTAAATGGGAAAACTGGGCTTGAAATGAGCAAAGAATTTGCCATTTCCCCTTATTCTCCCTTATCACTAAAGTGTGTGTTTAGACACAAGCAGGGAAAAATTTCTATCAGCAAGTTCAAATTTAAGGGTTTTCTGGAATCTAGCTGGTGTACAGAGTTGATGAGAACATTGTGCTTGGCCTTCTCAAGTCCCAAAAAATCCCAGGCCTATCACAAAATGTCACTGTGGGTAAAATACAGGTGGGATTAGGAATGGATGTTTAACCACCAATTCTCCTCTTGTCTTATATACCCAACTCAGAGGAAAGAACCAAGGTTTTCTGCTAAAAAGAAATGTTCTTAATAGAGATCATAATTCTGGGACCTACCAGGTGCTTTGGGTGAGTCAGATGTTATTATTTTTTTATCATTCAGGGTTTTTTCCCCACATTTTCTTGTGTGTTTCCCAAGGTCCTGCTTATCTGTCAGCTGTGCCCTCTTCAGGGTCATTGTGCTTTGACTGTGAGGGGGAAGAGAGACCTCAGATCACATTGCAGCACATTGATTTGAGGCAGGTGCAGCTTTGAGATGGTTTCTGCTATCTCAGCCACCTCCCACGTTCCCATGTGGATTGCAAACTTTCTTTATTTTTTTCCTCCCTCTTTCCCCTCTTGTCAGGAAAAATTTACAAAACCTGTCTGTCATCTCCTTCTGAAGGTAAAGCTTTTGGAAGGAAAATAGCCGAGAGATGCTGAACCTTATCAGGGCTTATTTCCTTGCACTTAAGCTGTCAGCTGTCAGGGGTGTGATTTCCTGTTGGTTTCACATAATTGTAGAAAATAATTTTTTTTTTGTGATTTAGCTTGTTGGTTCCTTTTCTTTCTAGAAGGGACAACATTTCCCCCTTTTAAGTGTACTGTTTGTT
Source organism: Climacteris rufus (assembly GCA_013398175.1). Taxonomy (NCBI): domain Eukaryota; kingdom Metazoa; phylum Chordata; class Aves; order Passeriformes; family Climacteridae; genus Climacteris; species Climacteris rufus. Next base: position 549,429 of record VZRZ01006846.1, on the reverse strand, counting down.
CTCCTTTATATCATGCAATGGTTGTGGCGAGTGGAATGGTTGTGCTCTCTGAAGTGTAACTCTCATGGCAGAACACTAGGTACAGAGAATAAGCTCAGTGAAGCTGGACTGCCTCCAGGACCACTGCATATTTCTTCCCACCACTGTGGAGATGTGCATAAAACATAAAAGGGGTCTGCCTTTTTCTCACGAGATGCAAGCAGATCCCATTGCCTCTGTTGCCTTGGTTCGAGAACTAGGAAACAACAGCCATGAGGATGTTTGACAGCAAACCTGCATTGCTTGCAGGAGTCTTGTAAGGGAATTGTTTGCTTCCTGGAGATTAAATCCATGCACTTACAAAAGCAGGTTATTGTGTCACCCTCCATGTTAGACTAACATTTCCAAATGTGCATCCATTGTCACAGGGGAGCCTGAGTACAGCCAGCACTCATCAACAGCACACTGTGTGAGGGACTGAGTGACTGGCCAGCTCGAAAAGCCAGCTTGCCAGGGCTCTCTCACACATGTCGAGTCAGTCCCTGTCTCCACTTGCAGCTGCCACTGCAGTGGCCTGAGATTGCAGCTTGGTGCTCAAAAAGAGCTGGCAGGGCTGCAGGGGAGACCAGTGGGACACATGATGTCTGTCAACTGCTGGCCAAATCTTGAAAGACTTTTTTTTCCCTGCCTTTTATCTGGCTTTATAAGCTACCTTGTTTAGTGATTTAATAGATCACTTGGGCAGTTTTGTTAGATGATTGTTTTAAATCCTAGCATTTGCAATGTAACTCCCTAAAGGATTGGTGTCTTAAGGCTGGAGCAGGGAGCCCCAAGACTGAGTGATACTTGGGAAGTGGTACACATCAATGGGTGGGAGAGGCTGCACTGCCTAGATGAAATGTTTCTCCTGCTCTTGTGCAGATTGGGCACAGGAACTTCTCATGGCACTTCTAAATGATGATTCTGGACAGATTGCTCACAGTGCAAGAGACTGGAATGTCCAGAGCTGCAGCTGCATTGTTAAAAATTACACAGATAGTGCATTTACTTTCTATATTTAGGGAGCCAGCAATATTGAGCTTATTGCCTGTTATTAGCAACAAAATGGAGAATTATCTCAGTATAAGGTTGGAAAGGCTCAAATTTCTTGCCAGTAGTTTCAGGTATGTCAGGGAGAAAGTGCATTGCACTGGGAGATTTCAGTCTTCATTGTGGTGTCCTTCCTTTCCACCATGTGATAAAGAGGTGGAACAAAAGCAGCTGCTCAGTAAGATAAGAAGTGAGAGACTAGTGGGTTGCAATGATCCAAAGTGAGCTAAAAATCCACAGAGAAGGACAAGCCAATCTTCACAAGTTGCACAGAAAAACTAGATCCAACCACACACCTCTGCCTGTTGCACAGGTTTCCACAGAAGAATATGGTCAGTTGCTGGAGCTCCAGTAAGCTTTCAAAGTATTTATGAAATGAGGAGCTGCTACATGCTAGCTGTAGATTCTCCCTAAAAAGTTGCAGATTCTAGAAAGCATAACAGAAAATAGCTTGGTGGCAAAGAACATAGTAGGCTAAAAATCAAAACAAATGTCCCAGCCACTGGCATTTCCCTTCCTGCAGCTGGATTTGTTGTGTAAGTGGGCTGGACACACACTGCAGCCACAATTTTAGCAGAAATCTTCATGGTGCAGTCTCAGTGGGGATTTTGACTGCAGCAGTGTAAGCTGTCCTGTACTGTTGCAAATTGGAAGGCAGTCTTTGCTGACCTGAGCAACTGGCTCAGACTTCCAGGAGGTGCTTCAGAAGTGCAGCGTTGTAAAATAAATGATTAGTGTATCATTCATGCGTCCAGTCCAAAGCTTCTTCAAAGCAAGCCCTTAGAATTCTTACAATTAAGAAGTAGTTTGCTTCTGAAACTATGCATGTCCCTCCTTTTCCTATGACAAATCTTATTTCTTCATTAGCATTCAAAGCCTAGGAATAGTTATTCCCTGTTTGATTATGTCTTTGGTGAACAGCTGAAAGGTAGCGGTGTTGCTGTTTAGTGATTCCAAGATGTGAAAAGCAGAATAAATGCTTCATACCAATTAGCTAACTGCAGTGGCAGCAGGGCTGTGGCTGTGCAATAGTCCTATTTCAGGGAAGGGCAGTTAAGAAGTCAGCTTGTGGTTTATTTCATCTCAGGATTGAAGTAATTTTTTCCGCTTCTCACCACCAGATACTGAGTTTATACTGTTTTAAGGTCAAATACATGAAGTCGTCCTGATGTGACATGAGCACGAATGATATTTGTCACTGGCGTGCAGGTGGGTTGTATGGCCAGCCTCGTATGTTCTTTGTGTTCTCCTTTGCCTCTGTCTGTGTGGCAATGAAAACTGGATGTTAACTTCCACAAATGTGATCATCGTGTTTCAGACCAGACCCAGCTGTCTGACCACTGGTAAAAAAAAAAATTTGGAGTCCAAAGACAGTAAAAAAATGAATTGTGTCTAGGAAAGTGTTAATATGAATATCCCTGTCACCCACTACGTTGCCTCATCCCCAGCACCTTCCTGCCCACTTCAGCACCCCCTCCCACCAGCACCCTGCATGTACTGCTGCAGTGAGGACCACTAAGACAATGAAGGCTCTGGAGACCCCTCAGACTCTTTACTGTTGATGGGCTACAAGGTGGCTGCCCCACTTACTCATCAGTCTCCTCATGGTCCTGGAAGAGCACATAGTTAGGTGGGTTTGTTTCTCAAGTAGTTATAAAGAACTCATTAAGAAGACATGGAGTCTCCTTGGAAACCTTAAGAGGTAGCAGTGCAGATCAACTGGTTGAGGTGGTGTTGGGTTTAAATCAGCTGAGTCCTGAGTTTCTGCTAGTTGAAGTATTTAAGAGAGAAGTGATGTTGAAAATCCTTATTCACACGAGAGAACAGAAACCTTTTAATGATCATATCCATGATGTGCATTATTTTCCCTCTTCTTGTCTTAGGGCATACTTGGCTCATTCTATCCTGAATAAATAGAACAAATGTCCTGGATAGCTGGATGTCAAATCTTATGGCAATGCTGTATATGAGGAGTATGAAACTGTGCCCTCCCATGTGTTTTTTCTGAAGCAAGAAGGGTGACAGTTGCTAAATAGCTTTATATATAGCTTTATATGAGTGTTTCTGTTGCAAAATCTTGTGCTGTCCTTTGGATAGATAGTGCTGCACAAATGTGGATCTGCAAGGACTAAAAGCAAGTATGGAAATAAACCAGTAAAAATTGTTCCACACCAGGATGTAGCTCAAAGGATACATTTATGCTGTGTCAAAGGAAAACCAGTGACAGTTATACCATCTTAGGACTACACCAAATAGTGTAAGAAAGCTGAATTAAGCAGTTCTTCTGTGTATAGACAGGTCATTGCTAATTACCTGTGATGGTGAAGATAAGGGAATTCTGCTTGGCTTGTTAACACACTGAAATAAGCTCTGTGACTTCTGTCTGGTTTGGCTCTTTTAAAGTTTCGAGTAGAATGGCTTTAGGGCAGAAGAGAATATTTCATGTTGTATAATTCAGTATAGATAAAACTTCTCATTAACTCTAAAAAGTGCTTCCTTGGGCAAAGTCTAAGAGAAAGGTCCAAGGTGCCTGTTTTTCTCTTGAGTTCCTTTAGTGTGTTCTCAGTTATTTGGTCAAAGTAGTTTGATTTTATTTTCTTGGTGTTTGGGATAATATCTTTTAAAGATCCAGGGAGAACTAGGAGAAGAGCTGACCGTGTTAAGGGGTTCTCATCAGGAAAGTAAAACTAAGCAAGGAAATAAGTTGTGCTGCAACGAAACACCACTCTGTAAGTTTGTGCATACACATACTAAGTGCTCACAGAGCAAACTGGTAACAGTAGTTAGACTTAGGACAAGAAAGGCCCTAAGAGAGACTCATCCAATGTAACTTTATACGTATGATGTAGCCATCCATATATGAGCTAGTCATATAACTTCCCTGCATAGTCACCAGAAATATGGGCTTTTTCAGAACATTAACACATTGGCTTGCTTTAGTACATGTCTGAAGTGGAGATGAAATGTGTCCAAGTATCAGTTCCCCTCCATGAACAGGAGGGGAGTGCTGGGTGATTGTTCAAGTATCTCTGAGTGGTAAAATGAAACATAATTATGGAAAAAGTTCTGGTGTTTATTTCTTCTTTCCAGGCTAGGCACTTACAATCTGGGCACTTCAGAGAGTTACAATCTTTGCAGAATAATCCCCATTGCCAAATAATATGTGCCGGCCTTTGGGGTGAGGGTCATCTCTTTGTTTTGTGTTCATACAGCCCCAGGCACAGCAGGGTCCTGCCCCAGGATGGACCTCCTGTACACTACCACAGCACAGATAATCAATAATAGCAGACTTAATTAGAACTTTGATCAGTCTCTCTTCCTTCCAATTCACTGTGTTTCAAATCCCTGTGATGTCTAAATGAGGTTTGATAACAATTCTCTCTCTCTTGTTTCCCCTGTCCCACAGGAGCACATTTACAAGCTGATGAAGAGTGACAGCTACGCGCGCTTCCTGCGTTCCAATGCTTACCAGGACTTACTGCTGGCGAAGAAGAAGGTATCTGTTGGAAAGGACATGCTTGCATCTCTTAGCACCTCTTGATTCTCGCCTGCTGCTTGCTGCTTGTGTGAAAGTGAAAATATTGTTTCCTTTTTTTTTTCCCTTTAAGAAGGGAATGAGCACTTTTATCTTCTTCCCTGGGGGCACAAGGTATAGCATCTGTGTGCACAGCCTCAGCATGAGTTCTGGGGAAAACATGGTGACCCAAGGTAAAAGTAATATGGAAAGATGTTTGTCCTGCACAGTTGTCTCCCAAATTCAGTGCAGGCAATTCAAATTGTATTGCCTTTTTCTCATGGAAAAGACGTGTGGTATGAGAAGCAGAACCCATCAATTGTTCATTATTGTGCAAAATTCACCTGTTAAGGTTTTCACCTCCCTAATACTCACCATGTGATATTCCCTTTGGATGCCTTACCTATAGAATCCCCTGCAGCAATTCCCATACTCCTTTCTCTTGCTTTTACCTCCCCAGAGTTGTTTCCTTTTCCTCGGAGACAGGAAATAATTGCAACGCACGTACTAACCAAGAATTCCAGCCACATTGTCTCACAGGAAATCTGGGTTTGAGCTCTTCTTAGCTGTTTTGGTACCTGCATGAGCTCTGCCAGCACCATGATTCTGGAGCCCCCAGATCAGAGTAGCAAAGGAGTGGTTATGTAGAGTTACAACTCCTGTCCCTGAGTCCATTCTTTCTAAGGAGTCTAGGAGATAAGCTACTGATCTCTGCATTTGTGGCTGTGGCTGTGGGTCTCAAATGCTTCCTGCAACTCCTGACTAATTCCCATAGCTCTATATGTGTGTCTGTGTGCATGTGCATGCCATGTACATGTGTCTGTGTTCCACTTACATTTGGCTCCCAGGACCGTACATAAATTGACTCCTGACTCTTGCAGCCTGAGCGTGTGGTTTCCCATCACCATCTTCCCTGCTGTTTTTCTGCTGCATTCTCTGTGTGCTGCCAAATTACATTGCTTCGGCACAATACAATGAAATCCCAGTGGTATTTTTGTCCTGATTGTCATTGTGTGCCCTAAAAGCATGCATATGGTGACAAAAGGAGACGAGCCCCTCTGACTGCTGTGCCTGAGACTACTGGCAGGTGGAGTAGGGAAAGGTAGTGGAGGGCAACAGTCAACCTTCTGTTTCAGAATGTCTGGTCTGTGACAGCATAAACCAGTGCTGCTTACATTTAGAAGGGTTAGACCTGACTTAGTTCAGAGGCTGCAGGGAAAGAAGGAGGTGGGAGGCAAAGTCTTCTGAAGGTATAAACCATAAAAACCTCTGCCATCTTCCTACCCCCAGCAGCTTATGGTACCCCCACCCCCAAGTCTCCATTGAACACGAGAGTTCATGTGCTTGAAAACCAGGAGAGTTTTCTCCTCCCAGCCGAACCCATTCAGACTAAAGGGTTATTTTTTGCAGTCCTTGTTTGCTGTCAGATCAAGCCCTGGATGTGTCAGCATGACATCCTCATCCCCCGCAAACTGCCGCAGGAGCAGGTTTTGGTGTCATGTTAACGCAGCCGTGAAAGTAAGAATCAAGTTTCTTTTAGAAAGAGCTGTGAGTGCACGAGTAAACATATCAAGGCACAAAAAAGGCAGGAGTAGATCTGTGCAGATGCGCTGTTCACCAGCTTTGCATTATGCAGGAGGGGAGTTGGTGTTACTCCAGAGCCTGTAAAGCTCTTTGCAACCACACTGCATTGTGTTGGGCAAGTGAATGTTTTGGAAACAATGTAGGTACAGAGATGCTGACAGAATGAACATGACGTTTCTGTGTGCTGAGCTACACAGTCCTCTCTTTAGGACCTTTGGTGCAGCTTTGAGAGGCATCCTTTTAAAATTCCTCTAAACAGCCGGAAAGCAAGGGAGGGAAAAGAGGAACCCAGTGGCATATCAGAGCCTGCAGTGGAGGATTTGGTTTAGAGCCTGAAAACAAAGTCCTGGATTCAGTGATGTGAATAGAAATTCACTGCAGTGCTTTAAGTTGTGATGAATACATGTCTCTGAGGCATGTCTTTTCCCAAAGTCATTATCCTCACATTGTCTGTATACCACACTGATATGACATAGCTTACTCTCATTACTGTAAATAAGTTCTGTCAGAAGCACAGCATGTTGGACATGGGGTAAAAGAGTTGCTTGCATTAATCAAATGAACTATGGCTTCAGATTCCCACATTAATGTTTTGTGGATAAGTTTATAGTATTTGGGATCTTCTGCCCTCCAGCACTGGGTTATGGCAAACTGAGAGAGCAGGAAAAAGGAAAGGTAGACTGTGTGGCTAGAGCACAGAACTGGGAGCCATAAAATCCATGTACTTCCCCTGGTTCCCCCACTTAATTTCTTGTGTGAGCTTGGGGAAAAGAAAGTTCAATTTTGCCTGCCTCATATCCTCCTCTTTGTCAAATGCCAATAATAATAGTGACCTGCTCAGTGGAGAGATACCAAAGCTTGATTAGTGCCTCAAAACATGCTTGATAGTTTTGGTAATTGTAAGATACTGTAAGTTGGAAGAGTTAATTTCCTCCACACCATACACTAACCACAGATGTGGGAGCTTTCCCTCCCTGCTCCAGGGAGTGCAGTAATGGAGGAGAAGGAAGGAGAAGAAACTATTGGTCAGGATTGAGATACAATGACAGAATTATTAGGGGAACATATTGTTCACACCACTAACTGATGCAAGACAGTGGACAGAGGCTGTGTACAGACCAGACATACATCCTTCATTAATCCTTTTTAGATGTTTTTTCCTCCATTCTTCCCAGTGTCATTATTGCAAATAACCACACTATTATTGGCCTCAATCCTGCAGATTCATGGTGCTTAGCAGGGAACATGAGGTTGGCCTCTAGCAAGGGTGTGATTGGAAGCAGTGAGCTGCAGAGAGGGAAAGCTGGGTGTAGCCTTCTGCCTCAAACAGAAGTTCTCTTCCCTGCCAGGCTGGAGGAGGGACAAGGGCACAGCCCTGTCCTTAGGAGGAATGGCCATATGCCCGGCCCAACTTGAGCTCTGTGCCTCCATTCCCAGCCCCCCTCTGCGGCAGGTAGGAATCACAGAGCTGCTGAAAGCGTCTGGCTCGGCAGTGAAGGGCTGGATGTGCCGAGATCCCCAAGCGACTCACTGCGTTTTATTTGTGTATCTACGCAACACGCCCCACTGGTGCTGCATGCAGTCAAGCGCCGACCTGCTCCTGTTTCTGCTCATATGCACATGGCTGCAGGGTACCTTACAGCAGGTAATCACCACTGTGCTGCCCTCCAGCCCTTCTCCATGGTAGCCAAAATGGTGGCTGGGTATCCTTCGACAGTAGCGATCCACGCATCAGGACAAGTGCTGTGACAAACTTCCTCAGTCAAGGCAAGGAGGCATTTAGGCAGGGTGGCTTGGCTGCAGAGCAGAGGTTTATTCCCTGGGGAGAGAGCAGTACAGATTAGTTAGTGCACCATGGAAGGGGATGTGAGTGCACAGGAACTTTTGTTAATGGTGAAGGAGCAGCCAGACGTGCTCTGCTAGTTATTTTTGCAGAAGGGAGAAAAAGGAACAGAAAATACCTCGAGGTACTTTCCATTACTCACCGTAAAGGTGAAACAATGACACTGGTTAGCACCCCTGCATTAGCTGAAGCTGCAGTTCAACTGTCACGGTGCTGGTGTTCATGTCAGCCTGGCACAGGGTGGCTTCCCACCATCCAGCCCTGCCCACAGGCAGGGAAGCATCCTGGAAAGGCAACCACAGCTGTAGTGCAGACAGGCTGCGAAGCCATGGGAGTGAGCCCTGCAGCACTGAGAGAAGAGCAGGTTGGTATTTGCTTGGTTTAGAGCATTGTTTTCCTCTTCAGATGGTTCAGAGAAGTGTGAATTCTCCATGGTCCTATTCAAATGAACACAAAATATATGCAAAATACTCCAGCCACTTGGTAGCACTGTACATGACCTTTGCTTTCTCACTTTGGACAGGTAGATATGACTGCCAGAGAAGCCCAGGATATGCTCCTGGCCTTTTCCACGCCCAGGGTTAGGGAAGTTATATTTTATTTTTATCTGATGCCATTCCCTCTGGAACACATATTTTTCACCAAATTAAAGTTCAAAATAAACCCCACTTCACACCCCAGAATCTCACACCAGAAAAAGGATTCAATAGCCAACAAAATAAATCCAGGGAGGGAGAGAGGGAGAGATTTTTGCAGACCTTAAGTTCAGAAGACCAAGTTTTTGTATGTATTTCCCTACCCCTTTTTAGATCCCTGGCAAAAAGCATCAGCAAGGGGATGCTTAGGAGCTTCATGCCATGAGGGACAGACTCCATTTTCAGCACACACCTTTTGAACCATTGCTTTTATCCAGATCCTCTGTGCCAACTGCTCTATATTGTCCAGAAAGGTTCCCATTGCAGATTATGCCCCCGTCTCAGTCCCAGCAGGGCACACATGGCCAGTTTGATTCAGTGGCAGGACTTGTCTTGAACGTTTTAAAGATGCTGAGCAATTTTCTCATAATTACTTTTAATAGTCAGTGTCAGCTGGTTTTCTTAAGTTTTCTTCTACTTAGTCTCCATGCCACCAGAGTCTACACAATGGAACTTAAAATTTGGATGGCTGGGTAAATGATTAGTCATGAAAATCAGGAAAATTCTGAGAAGCCAGTCAGTAATTACTGAATGGCTTCTGTGTGGTGAGATCTATTTTTCTGTATCTACCTGGGCTGAGAGGTTTTCATCTGCAGCAGGGATGGTTGTTTCATATTTTACCCAAATGCCTATGTCCTTTGCCATTAGCTGATGGAGTCTGTTGGTGTATTTACTGGCAAAGGTTGCTTTTTTTGCACCTGGGAGGACTGCATGACCTGGCATGCACATGTTTCTCTGCCTTTGCCACTTTGCACACACAATGCATGTTTGTGCAAATGCTGCTGTGGTGCTGCAGCAGGCATTGGCTCCCGGGTCCACACCGTAGGTCTGTTCCCAGGACTGGGATAGGTGTGACTTGGTCGTTCTATTCTTTTTTTTTGCACTTTGTTATTTTAAAATTTCCTTCATCTGCTGTGCAAGGCAGCCTCCCCAGCTCAGCACTGTGCTGCAGTGATGTGGGCAGGCGTTCCCTGCCCGGCAGGCTGCCAGCCACAAGGGCAAGCAGACAGGAAGAGCCAGCAAGCCATACAGCCAGCACCCACACCCACGGACATTCAAACTGCTCAAGCCAGCTCATCACTCTGCAGCCAGCCTGCCTCAGCTGCTTTTTATTTTACTAGAAAATGTCATGCTTTGACTCAGAGCTGGATGCTGTGGGGATGAGCTTTCCACACATGCAGCTGGTCCCAGCCTGCCACCCCCATGCCAAATGTGCAGAGTGACTGCAGCCTGTGCTTTGCAAGGCGCTTCTGTGAGACACTGTCGGTGCTCTCTGTGGCTGCTTCCTCACATCCTCCTCATGTCTTCAGCTGTGGTAGGCAGCAAACAGCCTTGTGTGGGGGCCCCTGCACCAGAAAAACTCACAGCACCCCAACAAGGTGCTCATCATCTTCGGAGACCACCATCCTGCCTTTCTCCTGGGTTGGAAGATGCATCACCTTGCTGGTAGAAAAAACAGAGACACTAAATTTTGACAGCAAGTGCAGGGACACAGTGTGGCTGGTAGAGCACCTCACTCTCCTTTGCCCCCAATGCATACTAGAGCTCCACTTCAAAATGCAGCTGGGCCAGACACTGATTTTCCAGCCCGCAGCAATGCGATGCTGCAGACTTCAGGTGCCTTGCTCCCCTAGGGAGCCTTGCAGAACATTCGGTCTTTCATTCAGGTATTTCTTCTCTTGAAATTGTGTCTTGCCACCTCTGCAGGAGACCAGTGCAGAGGCCCAGTGCCCAGCTGGGCACTACTGTGCTCAGTCCTGCTCACTGGGACACATTCAGCCAAGGTGACAGGAATGCAGCCTCTCTCTGTTGCCTCTGCTGCCTCAAGGTGTGAGGACACCTCTGAGGCTCCTTCAAAGAGGGAATCTGTGATGCTCTGAGCACTTGTACTGCTCTAATACTCAGCAGAAGTGTGAAGCTGATGTTTCTTTTCCCTTTCCTCTCCTCTTACATGAAAGGGGAGAGGCAACTAACCCTTGGGTTAATGCATATTAAATACTCCTTTTGGGACCACTGGACTGGGTATGTTACTGTCTTCCTGCCAGCCAGGAAGGCTGCTTTATTGCTTGGTATTTACTTTGAGGCCTTGGCTCCATCCTCTCTGTGGGCTAAAATGATGTGCCTCTAGTGTTCACTTTTGATACCCCTTTTAGGACATCAGAGCTCATGCTGTGGCTTCCTCAAATGGTTTTAAGTGTGGAGGTGGCTTGTTCCTTTCTTCTGGACAAAGAATATTGCTTGTTTTAAAAGGGTCTGATGGTTTGGTCTCATCTTTGGTGATGCGGCAGGGATGATCTGCCCCATCTCTGCCTCAGACTAACATTCTAGACATCAGAGAGCTGTGAAATCTGTGATAAACATGCAGAAGAATCAAAAAGGCTTTGCCAAGACTCAGCTACACAAGTTCTCATCCAAATTGTCTGATATGGTTTTGGCTTCCTTACGTCTTCTCTATCTGATTTTTGCACTGGTGCTTTGTCCTGGGGGTTGTTACTGCAGCTGAATCTGTGGCAGATGATATGTCAGGTAGGTGGCTCTCCAGTGCAATGCTTATTTCCAGTGCACTGTTATGCACCATCATTACTGTGGGTTTCCTTACTTGTAGTTTCTTATTACCTTCACACCAGTCCTGCTTCCATCTTACCACCCTCATTTTGCTGGCTCACCACATTAAAATAAGTGTATTTCCTGGAAATCAGCAGTGCCTACAGCTTTCTGACTGCAATGAGCCTTCCTTCATATCATTGAGTTTCTTCTCTTTTCCATAACAATTTTTTTTTCTCTTAGATATTCCAGCAAACATGCCAATAAATTATTTAGTTCTTCCTTGTTAGTGACGATTAGATCTCCCTTGTGTCAAATGAACGAAGCGCTGCAGTGAGCAACCTTCTCAGGGATATGTTAATAAAGCCATGATGCACATGCTTGTCTTCTCACAGTGCAATTGAATGTATTCTTGCATACAAATACTCCTATACTCCAGGTACAGTGTACTGTACTGGTACAATACCCCAAATCAGCCTGTATCTTTCCGTGGCCTCGCAAAGACATACCTATGTTGTCTTGTGTTTTCTGTAGCCAAACTTACTGGAAATACACTTCTACCCTTTGGATAAATAGAATAGTATAGATTCCCTGGCAATGAGTCCAGTGGTGGTTTTCTTCCAGTGCTGTATTCACTCACACATTGCTTTTTAATATTGTGAAATCTACTGTGTTTTTTTTCATCTCTCTAAGCAAGTAGATGGGAGCCTCCAATAGCTGTTTGGCAGATGTTAACCAGAATCAGAGGTCCCAGCTCAAACAGCAACAGAAGGAAAATTCAATGAACAAGAAATCAATACCAACAGCTATAAGACACAGCAATGCACAAACATGTATGAACCATTCAAAAAGCTCACAGGAGAAAAGGTGACATTCTCTGAAAGTAAAAATAGTGAAGTCTCTCATTTTTAAGGCATTTTGATTTCTTATGTTTGCTGTTGCAAACATTGATTTCTGCTTTTTACATTTTTTCACAACTTTTTATCTTGCTGCTTCCTTATATTTTGCTGCTGTTTTGAAAGACTGCATTTAAGCTGAAGGGTTTTTTTCTGTATTTTTATCTCCCTACTTTGTTCCCTGTTAAGCCAGAGAATGAGCAAGGTCGTAGAACTTCTCTAGAAAAGTTCACTCGCAGTGTGGTAAGTTCCTTTTCTTTTCCCTCCTCCCTTTCCTCAGAATTTCATTTTTAGTTGGGGAAATGTGGATGCTTGACTTTTTATTTCATCCTTTATTTTTTCAGCTAGCACCTTTGCAGCTTCTCTCTTAATACCATAGCTCATCTAAATAGTAGCTCTAAAGAAGGGGCTGGGGGTTGGGGGAGAAATGGCATAATGCTCATTCTAGCTTATCATCATTGCAAAAGCAAATTGATTTTTGTCTAGAATTAAACATAAAGTTGTCTTTTTGCTATCTTCCCACTACAGTATTTGTTGTGGCTTTTCCTTGCACAATGAAGTAGAAGAGCGTGGTTCTCATGGTTCCATTGCAACAGTATCCGTATGGTTCCATAGTGCATGGATAATGACACCGTCACATACATACCCACCCACAGCACTGCAGCCTCCCCTGCCCCATCCATCAGGGCTCATGTAAACAGTGATGTGCGATGCCCTTTGCCTCACTCGTGATATCGATACCAGAAGAGGAGCACAGTCATGGCAACAAACATAACACTGTTAAACCTTTTAGACAAGGGGACGGTGGGATCTCAAGGGCAGTGGACAGATGTCCTCCCTCTCTTGTCCTTCGTCAGTCTCTAACCTCCAGCTAGTCTGTGCAGAGCTTGGGCAAGACTTGTTTGCCTTACTTGCTTTCAGGGATCTGTCTGTTCATCAGTTTTTCTAGAGAACAGGAAAAGCAGAGAGAGGGGGCAGGACCAGAGGCAGATGCTGCAAGTGGAGTGCGGGAGCAGGGATACTGGGCAGCATGGAGTGTGTTTTGGACTACATCAAAAGCAGCATGGCCAGCAGGTTGTGGGACGGGATTCTGCCCTTCTGCTCCACTCTCATGAGACCACACCTGGAGTGCTGCATCCAGCTCTGGAGTCCCCAGGTCAGGAAAAACATTGATTTAGTCCAGAGGAGGCCACCATGATGATTAGAGGAATAGAGCACCTCTCCTACAAAGAAAGGCTGAGAAAATTTGGTTTGTTTGGTCTGGAAAAGTGAAGGCTTTGGGGTTACCTAATGAGGGCCATGCAGTATCTGAAGGGAGCCTACAAGAAAGACAGAGAGGGACTTTTTACAAGAGCACATTGTGACAGGACAAGGGGGAATGGATTCAAACTAAAACAGAGTAGGCTTAGATTAGATATTAGGAAAGAAATCATAACTGTGAGGGTGGTGAGGAACAGATTGCTCAGAGAAGTTGCAGATGCCCCATCCCAGGAGGTGTTCAAGGCCGGGCTGAATGGAGCTCTGAGCAACCTGGTCTAGTGAAAGGTGTCCCTGCCCATGCAAAGGGCTTGGAACTAGATGATCTTTAAGGTTCCCACCCAAACCATTCTATGATTCTATGATATTCTTGCATGTGTGTGTATGTATGTAGATTTACACGTACACTACATACACACACATGACATTAAACACATTTGTACATACAGAAACAGGAAGCTGCACAGGTACATGTGAGCTGCCATAGAGCAAATAAGCTGAGAGTGATTCTTCCTGATGCTGCTGTGCTACTGCACAAGCAAACCCAAATGTAACATACAAGGCTTTGTAGTATATCCACTGGCAGACTTCCTGGGGAATGTATTTATATAGCTAATGCATATGCACACATTTAAAATATGTTGATACAAAATATATCACTATGCCCATCTGCATATTTACTGCTTTCTAAGAGTCTGCCAGGGAGAGGAGTAGGCAAGATTTTTTTTTTAAACAAACTATGCAGAAATATTTACATCGAGTGGTAAATTCTGCTCCCAGATTTGCCAAGTACATGGAAGAGTAACTCTCACTTTACTAGACTGGCTGGTTTTATAGTTGCACAGCCAAGGATGATTTTTTCTCTTGCATTTGATTTGAAGGATAACTTGACAAACTCAGTTTGGGATCCTATGATTAGAATGTAAGTAGCTGTAAAGAAAATTGTTGTAGATTGGTCAGCACTTCAGTTCATTTTTTTCTTCCTGGCTAGGATACTGTAAACATTGTCTTTTATTGTTCTTAATACAGATATAAAATGTCATCTTGTGTTGGCATGCTAGCTACCAGAACTAGGAAGGGTCTGAATTTTTTATACTTTGCATTATGGCAGTTTGTCACTACCATCAGATGAGAAAATAGTCACTACGTTGACATGTCATAATGTCCTCAGAGGACAGCATTACCAAAGTGGGAACTTTATGGCATGCTCAAGGGGCTAAATTAAGACAAAGTTAATTCTGTATGCTCTAGTTCTTCAAAATGTGCTGCAGCTCCCTGACTGTGTGGGAGTGGAGCAATACAGCAGTCCTTGAATCCAGAGCTCCACTGTGCTTTAGTGATTGCTCATTACAGGATCACATATTCAAGCTGGCCCTGCACAGGTGTGATGAAGTTAAGTATGCATAAGGTTTGGCTGGAACAGGCCCCCAGTGTTTATCTCTCTTCACAGGGGGAGCACTGAACCTATTTTGCAAGCAGAATAATATGAGGTCACATTTCCAGTGATGGCTGTAAGAGGAATCTCGAAAACAATAAGGGCTAGAAGTTTATTTGCCTTAAGGAGCCATCACTGAGATGAAGTAGTCTCCCAGATTGGCTGAACTATTAATTGGCTATGCATCTGGGCCACCTCCAGACTGTGCTGCACTTTTTGGCACTGGGAGGGCCAGTAGGCCCCTGGGGAAATTTTCAGATTTGGCTGTGGCATGTGACCCAGCATTTTGGGAAATCACAGAATCACTACAGTTGGAAGGGACCTCTGAAGATCACCTAGTGCAATCCCTCTGCTAAGGCAGGGTCACCTAGAGCAAGTTACACAGAAAGGTGTCCAGGTGGATTTGGAATGTCTCCAGAGAGGGAGACCCCATGACCTCCCTGGGCAGCCTCTTCCAGTTTTACCCTCATGGTAAAGCAGTTCTTCCTCATGTTGAGGTGGAACTTGTGTTTCAGTTTATGGCCATTTCTCATTGTCCTGTTGCAGGGCACCATTGAAAAGAGTCTGGCACCATCCTCTTGACACCCACCTTTGAGATATTTGTATGTATTGATGAGATCCCCTCTCCATCTCCTCTCCTCTAGATGAAATAGGCTGAAGTCCCGCAATCTCTCCTCATAAGAGCAATGCCCCAGACCCCTCATAATTTTTGTGGCCCTCCACTGGACCCTCTCCAGTAGCTCCTTGTATTTCTTGTACTGAGGAGCCCAGAACTGGACAGAGCACTCCAGATGCAGCCTCTGGAGGGATCACCCCCTTCAACCTGCTGGGCACACTCTTCCTGATGCACCCCAGGATACCATTTGCCTTCCTGGCTATAAGGGCATACTGATGGTTCATAGTCAACTTGTCATCCACCAGGACTCCCTGTCCTTTTCTGCAGAGCTGCTCTCTAGCAGGTCAGTCCCCAGCCTCTGCTGGTACTTGGGATTATTCCTCCCCAGGTACAAGACCATATAGTTGTCTTTGTTGAACTTCATTAGATTTCTCCAGCCTATCAAGGTCCTGCTGAATGGCAGCACAGCCTTCAGTTGTATCAGCCCTTTCCTCCAGTTTCATGTCATCAGCAAACTTCTTTGGGTGCATTCTATCCCTTCATCCAGGTCATCGATAAACAAGTTGAATAAGACTGGACCCAGTATTGATCCCTGGGGAACACTGACTACAGTCCTCCAATTGGATTATGTTCCAGTGATCATGAACCTCTGAGCTCTGCCATTCAGCCAGCTCTTGGTCCACCTCATTGTCCATTCAACCAACCCACATTTCCTGAGCTTACCTACAACGATGTTACGGGAAACAGCGTCAAAAGCCTTGCTGAAGTCAAGGTAGAAAACATCCACCACTCTGCCCTTGTCAACCCATCCTACCATGCCATCACAGAAGGCCATCAGATCGGTCAAGCAAGATTTCCCCTTGGTGAATCCATGCTGACTACTCCTGGTCACCTTCCTTTCTTTTACATGCTTGGTGATGACCTCCAGAATTATCTGTTCCATCACCTTTCCTGGGATGGAGGTGACCAGTTAAGTAACTTCCCGGGTTCTCCTTCTTGCCCTTTTTGAAGTTGAGAGTAACATTGGCTTTCCACTCATTGAGCACCTCTCCTGTTCTCCATGATTTTTCAAAGATGATGGAGAGTAGCTTAACAACATTGTCTGCCAGCTCCCTCAGCACCTGTGGGTGTATCCCCACCAGGGATTTATGGGATTTGTTTTATTTATGGGATTTATTTTATTTAAGTCTACCTGGCCAATCTCTAACCCAGCCTTCTATAACCAACGGGAAGTCTTCCTTTCTGCAGCCTTCCTCCCTTACCTCCAAGGTCTGGAATTCCAAAGAGCCAACCTCAGCAGTAAAAACTGAGGCATTCAATAATTGGGCCATCTCTGTGTCTTCTGTCACCAGGACACGTATCTGATTCAGCAGCAGCTTCACATTTTCCCAGATTTTCCATTTGCTTCTGATGTACTTGTAGAAGCCCTTCTTGTTGTCCTTGCTATCCCTTGCCAGACTTAATTCCAAATGGGCCTTGGCCTTCTTTGTCACATCCCTGCATACTCTGACAATGTTCTTACAGTCCTCCCATGCAGCCCGTTCCTTCTTCCACATTCCAGAAATTTCTTTCTTCTCTTTGAGATTTGATAGCATCTCCCTGCTCATCCAAAGGAGTCTCCTGCTCCCTTTGCTTGATCTCTTGTTCATGGCGAAACACTGGTCTTGAGCTTGGAAGAAGTGACACTTGAATATGGACCAGCTCTCTTGGACCCCCTTTCTTCTAGAGCCCTTTCTTTTACATCACTGTACTCAAATTTGGGGAACTTTGTTCCACTAGTATTTTAGGTGGCATAGAGCCAGAGCAGGACCATGGGGGTAGAAGTTCATGATCCCTTCCTTGCTCAAAATACTGTACTTACAGTGTTGCTTTCCATGCCAGAGAAAGCCAACTTGTAGGCAGGATGCCAGACATGCCCAGCTTCTTAGACAGTGAGTCTTCACTTGAGTGAAAAAAAAATCAGACTCTCTAAGTTTGCCTGTTCTTGTTGTTTGCGTCTCACCATCTCTTGATTGACAAAGACAGGAAAAATACAACAGTTCAGAAAGAGAAACAGTAAAGCTTTGTGTTGACAAACTGCAGTGTTGCAGGTATTTTATCTCTTACTTGGGTTAAGCCCCTCCCCTGAAAAATCTCTTAGTGCTCCCAAATTGGTTTCCTGCCCTGGGTGGAAAGCTGTACACCTTGGCTTTTGGAGCATGGACTTGGAGCAAGTGGAAGTCATCTTAGGCACAGGGCTCCTGCTCATTTCAGAGTCATAACTCAGGAGTCAGGGATTAACTCCAGAGCATCTGACATACTCTAGCAAGACACCATGGAGTTCTGCTAGCCAGCCATCGGCTTGCCACCTTCACGTGTGTCAATGGGGAGTAAGAAAATTACATAATTTTTTTATACCACCCTTCAATTCCTATAAGACCCACTATCTCATCTTCCTTGGATTGATACTTTTGACCAGGAGAAGGCAGCTCATGACTAATGAATGCACCAAGTTTTTGCACCAAATCTTTCTTAAAGCCAGGTGCTATCTGGTCCATATTAAGCAATGATACTAACAGCAAGATTTTTACTTGGGAATTTTCACTGTAGTAAAGGTTCACCTTTTGCTTCCAGGTCCTGACGAAGTATCAGCTCATACTTTAGTGCAATAGCCAAAAGGGGGTTGTGCCCACTGCAGTCAGGCCCTTCTGTACCAAAGGGCATAGTTTGCAGTGCCTATCTGGGTTTTCCTTGGAGCAAGGGAACATCTGTCTGATTTAGCACCCAACAGGCCAGGCACATCCAGCTCACCTGCTCGAAGTCTGCAGCTGTGATGTCACTGAGTTTCATGGCAGCCCCCCACCACAGCCTGGCCACCAGCTTTGTGGTCCCAGGACCAAACATGGTCATCAGTCATCTGGTGAACATCAAAGGGCCACATCTGGATGGTGGGGCAGAACACTACAGGGCACGTGCTGCCCAGCACTGCTGGAGCAGACAGGTGGCAGATGTCTTTTCTCCTCTCTTCAAGTTTTGAAGAGTCCTCAAAAAATACATGGGAAGGACAGTTGTAGGATATACATCACAGTACCTGACCCCTTTGGCCCTATGCCAGACTGCCGTGCTGTGGAATCACAGGTATAAAGCTAGGTCGGCTCTTCCACGCTCTCCAAGGTGCCCTGGGGAACAGTCAATATCATGGAGTTGCAGAGCTGGCAGTCTATTTCTTTGGAGCACTTACTAATCCACACCATTTAAAAAAGGATGGCACTGCACATGGTGGCGGGTTTATTTTATTACAGTTTTCCTTTTGAATACAACAAGGACTGACATTATGAAAGCAGAGGTAGACTGTCTTCTCTCCCAAGTGAAGATAAATGGCATCATAAAAATCAGACATCATGTATCATATATGTTATAAATAATACCTAGTATTGAGGTAATAACTTAATTTTAAAGACACACATACACACAAATCCATATATCTACATCTCTCTTTTCTGTCATATTTCATCATCTTACTAATTAAAAGGAGACTGCTACACTATTTTTAGCCCTGCAGTCTCAGCCTAGCTGTTTAAACCACTGTGGTTTCCCATCTGCTTTAGAAATTATTTAATAATCAGATAGACAGAAGCTTAGTTCTCATAAGTTGAGATGATCCTTCAGGGCCAAGAGTAGAAGGAAAATATATTTTAATGAGTACGTTTAGGGGAACCACTGCTGCTTTTGTCTCACAAAGGAAGCCATCAAGTCTCTGCCTAACTTTTGCTGTTAGCCATTTGCATTTAATAAAGGAGGAAACAGGAGGGGGTTCCTTTGTTGCATCATGAGCATTATCTCTAAAAGCAGCAACGGGTACTCCAGCAATAACAGGGATTAAACCTATGGATACCAGCCTCAGCAGGTAATTTAGATAAACCTGGGCCATGATACCCAGACTTGAATTCAAACTCTCCTAAAATGACTATATGTCAAGGAAGGAATTTTCCCTGTAAGAAAACAGGTGTTAAAGTTTCAGTATCCAGGTGGTGACTCAGTGCTGAGACCTCTGCATTTTATTCCCAGATGATATTTCTTTAAGAACAAAAGGCATGCCCATACATGTACCACTTTTGAGAGGATCAGAGTTCTCAGTCTTTGTGCTTTAAAGGACAAGAGAGTGGCCAGAGCAGTGGTCTATTCTTTAGGCAGAATTTTTACAAATTCTGGCTGAAGTGACTGATGTAGGACACTGTTAAGCATTATGTTCCTGGATTGAAAAAGGTCTTTACCTGAAGAAGGCAAGGAGTCTCTTGTGTGTCTCTCCCACTGCCTGAGGACAGAGAGACGAGTTGCACAACCTGGGAGAAGCAAAAGGCCTTTGCTGTCCAGAGCCCCTTGTGAAACTTAGCCCAAGGGATGCCAGCACCTGTCAGCTCCAGACAGAACCAACAGCATCAGCCAGAGAGTGCTGCACAGGACTGGAGAGGGCAAAGATGAAAATGTCAGACTTCTGGCTGGATATTGGGGTCTGTGGGAAATGCTTTTCCTGTGTTTTCCCTGCTTCCTTCAAGCCATAGTGGTCCAGTGCAGTGTGTACAGAGGTGTGATATGCACAGGCCTGCCATGGCTGCCTGCATCTTGCATGTCATATGCTTCAGACTGAACTTTATCTTTCAGCATTGCACTTTGTAAAGAATGCAATACTTAATGGGAAACCAGCCCTGCTGCTAAGTCCTGGAGGAAATATGAGTATGTAGTGAGACTGAAAGACTTGGGATATTTATTTTAAAGTTAGCATGCAAGGAGACATCAGATACAGAGAAGAGATGTGTGAAATGTATCGAGGAGCCAGGTATGAAGAAATAGGAAGCTTTTCCAAGTAATAAATTCAACTCAGTGCTGAAAGAAAATAAGGTGAAGGATGAGGTGGTCTATGTCGAGCTGTGTGAGAAGCAGACTGTAGGTTAAGGATGTAAGAATGAAAGTTTTCTAATGACCTTTCTTTAAAGAATCCTGGACATTATGGATGGAACATTTTGTACAGAAAGTCAATGAGGACTGGAGATTGTTTCAGTTCCCAGGCACAGGTGAATAACTGAATTGACAGACTGGCCCAGCTTCATTAACCATAGGAGGCAGAGGTGCTGTAGGCAGAAGGAGAAGCTGGGAAGCAGAAGCTGCTGTAGTCCTTGTATTAGCAGCGCCAGCCTAGTGGTTTTGTATTCTCATCCAGAAGCATTGTAGGCAAAGTCCCACATTACATCCTTAATGGCTGTGGAGCCAGTGCCTCACCTTGGTTTCTCATGCAAGGATAATTTTTCCAGAAACAAGAATGACTGGAGTTCAATGCATTTATCATGCTCAGTGCCCAAGATGCTTTCTGTCTGGAGCCTAAAATGCCCTCCTTTTCCTTGCAGTGATGCAAACTGGCATTATCATGGTAGCATTTCCTCTGTTTTAGTTTTCTGGTATCTTTTGGTAATTTCCTATTGAATAATTTTTGTCTCAGGATGTAAATGCATCCCAGTTCAGTGCCCAGAGAAATCCAAAGTTGCATGTTTAGTTTCAGTTCCACATGTATCTGCTCTTTTGCATTATACAGCTATGAAAGCTTAAGTTTCTACCCTGATTGCCAGACTGTCCCTTCCTTCATGTTCTCAGCCATCTCTCAGCCCCATGTTGTCACCTTTGTTCTTCCCTGCTGCAGCTTCCCCACCTTCCTGATCCTGAGCTTCATCCTTTGGCCACTGCTATTGCCTCATGCTATTTTTTTGTGTCCTCCTGGTTTGTCTGCTCTTGGATCAGAGTCCAAGTCACACTCAGTCCTATTCTTAATTCATGAGTTTGGTGTCACACATGTGAAATGTGTTGATGGGATCTTATCTTTCTCAGGTGAACTGTGTGATTTTTTGCACAGCTGCATGTCATTGTGATGTATTATAAATAGTAACCATGACTGCAGTCAAGAAGGTGTAAGGCAGGAGAATGAATTGCTGCCTGATGCCATCTTTTTAACTGGTTCTTTGATAATCTCATAAAACTGTCATATATTTACCAGCTTTCCCACTTTTTCACTTTCCCAGCTCTACCAGCTTGCATAAACAGGTAACAGCCTTTGAGGACTTGGAAAGTATTCACAACTTGCAATACAATAAAGACAAAGGTGTAAGCCATTATTGGTAGAGAATAGTGCTTAAAAACTGGAAAGTATAAAAAGATGATAGTGAAGGTAGCAATGAGATGCTAATGAAGTGGCTATTGGAACAGACAGTGAGAAGGGAAGGCATACAGGAATGGATTCCAAAGTTTCTTAGATTTGGCATCAAGAAAAGACATCTGGGAAAAGGGTTATTTTTATCTTTAGAAGATATTTTACTTTAAAAGAAAACATGGTTGCTCCACTACTCCAGTCATTACACTGGCTTTTACTGGGAACAGGAACTTGCATTACTTAGGCGATGGGAAGCATCAGAATGTACCCAAAGCTAAAAGGGGATTCAGGCAATGTGTGCAGCTGGCTGTGTGGTTGTTGTCTCCATGTGACAGCCAGTCCGTGTCCACAGCCTGGGCTGCAGAGGGCCAGGTGTGTGCCCTGCATGGTGCGTGCACTGACTCGTCACTGCAGGGGTGAACATGCTGCATCTGCTCTTGACCACCATCGTGGTCCCTGACCTGGTTTGGTAAGGGGCAGCTTGCATGTGTTACATGTGCGCTGCACGGTCGGCTCTGTATACAGGGGCTCCTTTAAAGGATAAGTATCCATGGTTTGTAGTCGGTAAGTTGTCCTGCACTTCCCTTCCTAAAAACACAGCTTTGTGTGCTGCTGCTGCAGGATGGCAACTTCCTTTTGCTCCTGAGAGGGCAAAGTGGGTGAGTGATCTTTGTGCATACCGTTTGTGAAGTGCTCCGGGACCCTTCTGGATGAAAGGTGCTATACAGAGTTCAGAACATACCCACTATTAATTGGCTGTATTTTATTCAAGCCACACACAAAGACTGGAAGATAAAAATTGGTACCTTCTTACTACAGGTCTAGCTGCAGATACTAAACCATGACCTTAGCAAGGTGTTTGTGGGGGCAGGCTGTGCTTAGCACCTGCAGTGATTTCAGCCAGGTTTATTCTGATTCTCCAGAGGGGTTTGATATTTCAGTGGTGTTTTTGTTTCCTCTGTGCAAGGTATTTACATATCTGGTTCCTGGTCATGCCAAAGGTAGTTAAACAGAGTCCTTAGCACAGAATCAATCAGACCCTGCCCAAGAGCCAGGCAAGCAACATGCAGTTAGGGCATTTTCTGAGGTGGCTTGAAAAATCAGTCTGCTGCACCACTGTGTCCTGGCTGCAGTGATCCATCTGCGCCTCTGTCTTCCTGACTTTCTGTCGAAGAGAGGAACACATCCTGGATTTGCAGTCTGTAGGTGGCTTCAACTAATGCCAAAATCGGCTCATTCTCAGACATATGGAGCCCAGACTGCACCACAACAGAAGAGGATCTTCCTCGTGGTGCTGGTGGGACGGTAAAGGAGAGCTCCAGCCATTATGAAGCTGTGCTAGGAGTGGGTGAATATGGAAGTCCTGGTTTGTGCCATATGCAGTGGTGTACTGGTATTTCTCCAAGCAAAGTGCAATGCCTCGCTTAGCAAGTGTGAGAAGTCCTCACAACTTAAAATGGGAATAGATTATATTGGTATTATTTGGACTGAAGCTCTGAACTGTTCCCATAAGTGATACGAACTGGAAGAGAAAAATAGCAGTATCAAATGTGGAAACCTAACCCATGGTGGTTGAGCTTCACTGTGATGGGCACGAATCGTGAGAAGCTCAGGTAACTTGTCAGTAAAGCCTTAGAAGAGGAGTGGGGCCCACTCTGGAGGAGTTTGTGGGTAACCCTGAGACTGTGCTGGTAAGAACAGGTGAGCATCCTGCATGCTGGGAGCATCTGGCCCCACCTTACCCTCTACAGGCAGTTTGCGGTTTCTGTTTTCAGTCTGTGTCAGTGTGTAATGGGTGGTATTGTCCACCATATTTTAGGTGTTAATTTATGTTACTTATGTTCATAGTTTATGTGTCTGTGTTTATTTTGTGTTGAACTAGTCATTCTCCTGTATTTTTTATGTTTTTAATTCAGTTTCTTATTGAACTTCATTAATTTATGTTTATCTTATGTTGGCAATGTGTATTTTAATGAAAAAAAAATCTAATAAAAAGAATATTTTTTAAATGCCACAAAAATAAAGTTTCCCCAAGATCTGCAGTGTAATATGACATTAAAAACCAAACAGTGCTGGCAGTGCTAAGGCTATGGCAATCTCTTCAGAAGTAAAATTTGTTTGCAGGACATTGTCTACCCACTGCCAAACTTCTTGTAGTATGTTAGCTAAAAGACAGGAAAACAGACCGTGTGAAAAACCTCAGATTCAAGCTGATGGAAGGAGGATTAGCTCATTTCCAGTGGAGATGCAGACCAGCCCCCGTTCTCTGCAAAGGGTGATGGGGGAACAGTGTTCCCCAGGAGATGACTTCTCCCTCAGGAAGGTGATGCTTCTGGCTGGAGTAGATTGGGCAGCAGATTGGGAAAAGGAGAGCCCTGAGCACAAATGAGAGGTAGAAAGCAAGAAGTGAAGCCAGCTATAGCAGACAAAACCCTAGGCTGGTGGGTGGAAAGCGTGGAGGTGAGCAGTCAGTGTGAAAGCACTTTGTTCTGTATTGACATTGCAAATGGGAGCCTGTGCTGCCATCCCTCCTCTCCCCCACTGCTGCAGCCACAAAGCTCCTGATGGGATAAATTCTGCCTGGGCATTCAGGTAAGTTGTGGACAGCACACATGGGAGCACTGGCTTGTGCATGCTGGGGGTGGGGGATGTCTGCATGCCACATACTGAACTGTGCTGTGCTGAAGCCATGGGTACTGGACAAAACTAAGCTTTCCATTTAAAATTACTTTTAAAAGGTAGTTCCCACTCTTTGCCTTCTCTCCCAACTGTTTAAAGTGCTAATTTTGGCAGATAAAAGCAAAGAGCAAGATGGAAACTCTGGTGGCTCATACAGGAGATTTGAAAGGAGTGTTGTCTCCTATTTGTGTCAATCCCAGACACTTTTTTTCTCCCTCTTACATGGATTCTTGCCTATGTTAAATTGCTGAATTTTGCTTCATTAAAATAATTGCTGATGGCATTTTACACTTTAGCTTAGAAGCTGCTCAGCAAAGGCGCAGCCATTAAAGATGCTAACCATCCCCTGTGACCTAAAGGTTAACCTTTATATCACTGGGCCTCAGTGAGCCCTGACAGTCCACAAGTGTTGAGGTCCAGTCCTCTGCCTGACACGTAGCCAAGCAGTAGGATGGGCCAGATACTTGGAAGTCATATTCTGGGGGACAGTTTCATTAGGTTTATTAAGAACTCCCTGATGTTTTCCTTAGGTTACTCCAAATTCAGATTTTACACTGCCTTTAAGAAATGAGGTTCCTGTCATGGGGGTGTTCAGGGGCAAAAAACAATATTCATTCAGCAGCACAGAGCAACCTGGACATTACCTTTAACAAGATGCAGTGAAGCTCCACATCATCCTTGTCTGTAAGCTGTGTAACAGCTCAGTTGCTTGCAGGACGTGAGAGAAAAGGAAGCCTTCCTGCATCCAAGACGACACACAACATATGCCATACAACATATGCCCTACTGCTTGTGCTGTGCTCTTTGAGCGACAACAGTCTGGGCTTTTAATTGTCATAACCCTAATTAGTAGTGACAAATATTTCGGAACTGGGGGACTGGGGATTTCTATATAGGCTTTAGACCCCATGTAAAAAGTTTATTCCTTACATCCACTCTAATCTTGCCTTAAGTTATTCAGGCATGTGGCACAGTAAAAGAAGCACTGAAATGTGCTGAGCTTGAGATGGTATGCTTTCCAAATCCCCTGCCAGCATGGCTTAGATGAAATGTCTTCTGGAAATAAGGCAGTTGTTGACATTTTCTTTCAGTGGGGAAAGGAGAGGTAGAAATGTGGGAGCAGCCACTGGTTTCATGCTAAACAAAGACGCATGGAAGGAAGAAGTAATTTATTTTGGTTGAACTTTTTAAATAAACTAGGTGGTGTTTCTGCCAAGCTTTCACATCATAATAATCTGAAACATCTTTGCTCTGTCAGAGATATCCCTGAGGGAATTCCATCCACATGATAGGTGAAACCCAACATGCCATCTTGGTCCTGAACTTTTTTTGGCATGTATCGTACCCAATTAAGAACTATTTTAGGCATGTCCAGCTTCTTAGAGCAGCCTTTCACCAGACTGACTCAGGCACTGACACCATGCCAGCCTCAGGGAAGGGCTACAGGATCACAAAAAATACAGGGGTGCATCTCACCTCTGCTGTCTCGAGGTGGACACAGGCCACCCTCTCCTGGTTACCTGGATGCCTCTTTCCCAGACACTAAGCAGTGACACTAAGGCATGCTGTTGCTATCCTGGACTCTTTGGCCATGGACACCCTCCTGGCAAGCAGGGGCAGGTAAGTTTGGATGGACTGGCTGGGGCGTGAGCCGCTGCCCCATTCCAAAGGAACCATTGTGTGGGCTGCATTTAGGCTTTTCTCAGTCACCTAACACTCACCTTTTGTGTCTCTGATGGGCTTTGTGCCTTAGAAGCCCCAGAGGGCTAAACCTGAAACAGAGCTACCATGGACCAACCCCTCAACTGGTGTAAATTGGCAGCACTTCTGTGAAAACAAATGAGTCATGTTGATTTATAACAGCAGGTGGATGGCAGATCCCGTCCAGCTTTTCCACCTGTAATGCAATGTTTTCCTCCCTTCTTGTTCATTTTAGCAATAGGAAAGACATACTAGTCTTCCTAACAAAACGTAGTTTTTTCCTGATCCTCTTTATTTTTATTTTAATGAGGATGTCTAAGAGGAGAGAATCCCAAACCGAACACCTGCATCCCACCCACCTCCAGCCCGCAGATATCCGTATCACTCAGACCCGTGCTGTGAAGCTGACACTTGGCCCTGCATTGGGTTGAAACAAAATCCCCTACATCAGTATGCCTGTAGTTGGGGGCTGAACATTACAACACTTTTTCTTGTAGTCAGAAATGTCACGGCACTAATCCCTCTGCAATTCCAGGGATCCTTTTGCCATCTGTCCTAGTACAGAGGTGAACACAACAGCCGAGCACACAACATTGCTGCCTGCTTCTTGCTGTCTTAAAACAGAACTTCTTGCACCCATCTGTTTGCATGTCCCTGCGCGCGAGGCTGTTCCCTGGCACAGTTATCCTCCCAGACAGACGGGCTTTGCACTGGGGACTCATCCCAGCCTGCAGGCGGGGAAGTTTGCTGCAGTTCCCGAGGTAACGCCTTTCCCATGAGATGGGGGAGCTGCAGATGGAGGCCACTGCCTTTCCCTGCACCGGGAAGCAATTTCCACTGGGAAACCTAGGAGCGAGGTTTTGCTCTGTGCAAACTACAGCCATTGGCTCTGTTTCCAACCCACCACCATCTCCAGGGCAGCTGTCCCCTCTCCACAGCCTGGCCCACCACCGGCGTTTCCCCTTCCTGCTTTGAACACATGAATGTTGAAATTGGGGCGGGATGTGGAACAGTGTTTGCTCCTCAGCCCTGCTGGAACCTGATGCAGGGAGCTGGCACAGCCCCAAGCCACCTGCCTGTGAGAAGATAACAGGAGGAGCTGCCTGTCGCAGATTAGTTAGAGCCTGACTGAATAGGCATTATATAAACCAAGGCTTATTTGGGTTTTTTTTTTGTTTTTTTTTTTTCCCTAAGGAAGTACCCAAATATTGGTGGAAATTTGGTTTTTTCCTAAACTCAGACATGTTATTTAACGAATGTTATTTATGAATTAACATCCACATCTTTACCTTCTTCTTCCTATAAACAGGATTCAGGAACTGATAATTCCTTAGCACTTTCTCTGGTATTCCTTAACAGCAGCAAAATGACAGCCATGGTTGTAGCCCCCCAAGCACTGCCACATTGCCCTCCAGAAGACTTGGCCACTCCCTGGGGTAGCACTGGGCCAAGCTTCACACCAGTGCATTTTAAAATAATAATAATCAAGAATTTGATTTATAGTGCAAAAATTCCCCTAACCATGCATGTCTTAAATGGTGTGTCCACAGAGCTCTGGGAGGGAGCTGGCCATTCCCATGCTGAGCCCTGTGTGTGAGGCACAGAGCAGTGGCTGTGGGTCTCTCATTCCAGACAGGACAATCAGAATGATGACAGTGTTTCCAGCAGCCAACTGCTGATACACAGAACAAGGACAGATTAGGCTGTGTGTGTTCATGCAGCTGAACAAATTATTTGGTGAAAGTCATATATCTCAGTAATGAAATAAGCAGTTCTGTAGGAACTGCTACATCCTCCTGGAACAGCCCTAAATGGGAAGAGATTAGAAATCAAAGGGAGGTGGGAAGTGTTTCTTTTTTCTTAGAGTGTTAACTTGTTCAAAAAGATTTATTTCAAATAACCTGCTAAGTTTTACATTTCAAATTTTTCTACATTTTGCACATACTCATTGTTACTGTATAATCTGTTTCTCTTGCTCTTTTTGTGGCTTGCTCTTTGAAACAGCAATTAGTAAGACTTCCTATTGCAAAGAAAATCTTGTCTAAATATAGTAATGAAGAGGAGGTTGTTTAAGAGCTGCTAGGTATTCTACAGCTCTCTGGTATTCCCTGAATATTTATTTCAAGAAAGACGGGGTTTTTTCCCTTAAGAAAAATAAAATTTTTCAAGAGTAAAGCTCACCAAAGAAACACAGCAACTGGTGCAATACCTGAGACAACTCTTCACTGTTATGTCAGTAATTGCAAAGCCACTATCCCCTATGGGGATATACCCTGTCTGTAAATGGAGAAGACTGGCTGTAGGTCCTCAAATAGGTCCTGTAGGTCTTTTGCTCCTGAAAGCAGGTGCTGCATGGTCTAAGCTAGTGAAGGGGTTCAGATGTGCAAGTGACCTTCCTTCCTGATCCTTGGTCCTGTCAGTCAGTGGGAAAGCCCATGTGGATGACAGCAGGGCATGAGCAAAGCTGCCACAGCCACACTCTTGCATTGGTGGCTTGGAGGAGAACACAGGGAGAGGAGAGAGGCCAAGCAGGGATGAACAGGCGCCAACCCAGGAGGCAAGTGACCAAGGAGTGTGCAAAGGTGAGTGACAACAGGACAGGAACAGGCTAAGCTGTTTCTGAAATTACTTTTTTCCTAGCTGGTGGATGCTGTGCAGGTGATACTAATTCACAGGCTGTGGGAGGGACATCCCAGCTTTCATGGTAGCCTTAGCTGTGCATCCCTCCCCAGGCTGGGGTAGCACTCTGCAGCAGCAGGACAGCACTGGGCAGAACGAGTAGCAGCAAGCGTAGGACAGGGCTTTGCTTTGACCAGTTCCTATGGAACTGGAGAAAGGAAATATCTTCACAAGACAGGGTCCCAGGGCACAGCCTTGAGCGATAGCCACCTGCACATCAGTAGGCAAAACTCCTCCTTGCCACACAACTTTCCTGGGGCAAAACTTCAGGTGCCCGAAATGCTGGGGGCAGGGACACCCCATATCGCCTACTTCCCTGTCAGGAGGGCCTCATGCCCTGCTCTGGGGGAAGCCCCTGCCCTTCACTCCCAGAGAAACCATCCCACAGCATCACTCACACCTCTGGGTCTCTTCTGTCTGTTTGTCACTCCTTCCAGGGAAAGTCTCTGGCGAGCAAGCGCCTCACAGGCCTGATGCAGTCCTCCTGACAGCTCCAGCCAACCGCCCCGCGGGAGAGACATCTGGGACCACTGCCGGGGACGGGGCATTTCAGGGAGAGCAGGTCCCTGCAGGGGAGACAGCCTGAGCAAGTGGAAGCAGAGAGCCACACGCCAGGGGAGCACCTCTCTTCACAGTTTACACCAATACTTCCCTGTCCGCAAAGCTCTGTAAGGATGCTGAGCTCTGTGCAGGTACTTTGTTTCCAGCTGAGGGTTTGGAGGAGCACTCTTCATCATACATGGGAGGTCAACAAGGCAAGGGCTTGCCGTTTCGTTATTTAAGGAAACAGACCAAATCACAGCTTGGAGAAAGAAGAGCTGAGAGAGATCAGTGTTGTTCCACGTCTCTTCTCTCCCTGGCACAAACGTGACTGTAATAGGTGGCGCCGCAATCTCACTTGCTCCCTTCTGTGTGGCCGTCTGGATCCAATAAAGTATCTCCTGGAAGCTGCTTCTCCTTCTCAAAAAATCCCATATGCATTTCTCATGCAGATTCATTGACTTTAACTTTGTTTTTCTTTCCTATGTTTCTCCTCCCTTAAAGCAATGAAAAAAAAAAGAGGCACTATTTAAATTCATCACTTGTTGTCCTTCCAATAGCATGTAGCATGTCCAGAGACGATGGCCAGATCCTGAGCTGAAGTCAGGAGAGCAGGAGTGGTTTTCATCACCTGAGGATCTGCCCCATTGAGTCAGACCCTGATCCTGGTGCAAATCCTCTGATGTTGGTGGAATTGTTCTGCATGTGCGCGTAGTGCAAATGTGATCAGACTCTGCCCAATGCTCAAAGAATCCTGTGTGAGATGTGCAATGCGCACACAAGCGCACACACACACACACACACACGTGGTATTTTAAAGTGAGTTGATTTATATTTTATTTAATTTTCTATTTATTTAAGGTTTTTCATACTTAACCAATGATGGATGTTCAAGCTTTACTCCAAGCAAATCAAACTGGACTCTAGCTCTCCAATCGGAGAGGGCCAAACTCCACTCACATGTATCCAGGGAAAGCCAACTCTGATGTGGGCAGGTGTCAAAATTCAGCCTACAGTGATGAGGGAATTGATGGAGATGGGACCAGCAGAAGCAGGGTGTGAATGGGCAGGGCACTGGGTACAAGGTGACCCTTCCTAAACAGCAGCACACCCAGCTATGATATCATGCTCAGATAAGTGACCCTGCTGAGAAGCATCATTCTGAGTGTGAAATTGTACCACTGGAGGAAATGAGCTTTCACTAAAACTCATCTGACCTACAGCCCATGAATGCAACAGATGACCCAGTAGCTTGTTTCGAACTGTTTGGGGTATGGAGATTAGGATGAGGATAGTGACTTTAATAAAAAACCCACTTATACTAGCTGCAGATAGGAAAATAGCCTGCATTCACATACAGTATATTATCTATATATGAAAATTTCAAGGCTCAGCTGACTTAGTATCACAAAACCTCCTATATTTTGTAAGCAGTTCAGATCTGAAGCATACATGAAACTTGACATTTCTTGGTCTTCTTCACTCATGCTAAGACAAATTGGCTTTTTGTACAGGTGGTAGAAACTGCTATATGGCTAGAAGTCTGCATTCCTACCTAGGCAAAACTATCTAGCTAAGTAGACAGCTGGCTATCAACAACATTTACTTCTGGGGCAAGTATTATTCTAATATCTAAGGCCTATGTTTGCACAAAAACATGCCAGCATAGTTTATGTCTGAAAAAGGACCTTCTCTCTTTGCCCATGACAATTCTCATTCTAACTCTTTTTTTTTTTCCCCTCAGGAAACTCCTAATATCTGTTATACCTAAAGTCCGTACACCTGCATGAATGTACAGTAGAATATTGAGTAGGATATTTGTTCTTTACACATGCCTATACTTTAAACAGCCTGCTGTCTGAGGCCTTCAGACCAAATTCATCCTACACATACATTACACACAGGCAAGTTCCAGGATTGCAGAACCACCATGAATGTGCCTGGACATTCTTGTGGTCCTCTGCCTCTGAAGGGGACATTTGGTCCCCTCCAGACTGTCACTTAGCTGTCCTTGCAGGACCCATTTGTCCTCTGTTGCCCACCCAGCCAAAGGGTCCCCTCAGGAAACAGCAGGTCTTCATGTAATAGGCTCACTTGTCCATCCATGCACATTCATATGTGTCCCCTTGGTTGTCCCTAGGAAAATGCAGAGGTCATCTCTTAGAGCCTTTTAGATGGTGTTTTTATCTCTGCCAAACCCACCACTGCCATGCGTCACTGGAGCTCTGTAAACCAACAGTTGCTCCCACTCCAAGCTACTCTACTGCCAGTGCTGCCCAGCCAGAAGGCATTTCCCATGGGAGGTCTGTCTTGTGAACCCTCAAAATGATCTGCAGAGCATACCTAAACAAGATGTATATGTAAAACATGAAACGCTGGTGTGTAGCAAGGAGCAGGGATGTTAAAGTGTTACTTGGGGATCTTTGCTTTGCAGTGAGTTCCTGACACTGGAGAGGTCCTCTCCTGGGGGAAGGATGGGGTAGCTCCATGGCAGTACTCCTCAGTGTCCTGCAGCATGGAAGCACATGTGGGCAGCACATGTGGAGGATGCTGGAGGGTGATGGGACAGGTGGAATTTGGGTTATGGTCTGTGCAGGGAGAAGAAATGCCAGACCTTAACTTGGATGTGCTGCTGCCCTGTGAGCAAAGCACTCTGCTCTGTCTTTCAGCTTCATTCCTGCAGGATGGTCATGTTGGCTGCCGCAGTATTTTGCCTGTAGGGAATATTCCGTGTTTGAACAGTTGAGCGCGTAGAGGGAATTCTTACAGACATGGAGAGCATGCATATGGGTATGCACCAGGGGGCCTGGATGCTGAACAGCTTGCCATTTAAATGTACACTCGTGCAAACTAATCTGCTCAGCAGTGGCTAGCTGAGCGGACAGAGCTGCATATCCTCTGGAGGGAAGAAAGCTCTGCTCCTCATTTCCTGACTAAATTTCTCCAAAACAAACATGAGAGTAGACAAGGCCTCCTCCTGGGAATACATATGAACTGTGCTTCACGTCTTTTACTTCACATATGGTGATACTAACATGTAAGTACTTCCACATGAACCAATCCTTGAATTATTGCTTTTTAATGGCTTTGCTTATTCCAAGTGATGCTACTCTTGTATGCCCAACAGTATTCCACTGAGCATTGCAAGCAGTAATCTGCTGCTTTGTAAGTGTTCGGTGTCTTCCAGCTATCTCATCGTGCTGATGATGAGTTAGAAACTCAGCTTTCCACCTCTCTTTATGTTCTAAATGGCATACTTTCAAGGAAAGACAGTGTGGAAAGCTTTTAGGATGTCCATGCTGTGCAAGTTAGCTACAAAGCTTCCCATACGTACTGTGAAATGGCTGTGAAATATGGCTGTGCACTGTTATTTGGATAATAGAGTATTCAGAACATTTCTGGCAATTGTGGCAAAACAGCACCAGGACAAGCACTAGGAAAGTTCGACAAGCCAGTGCAGACAGCATTAGGCTAAAGCAAATGGATTAATGTACTCTCAGTATAACTCAGCACTAAGATCCCATAGAGTACTGTAATAAAATGGTAGCAGGGCAGCCATAAAAAGTGGCAATAAGCTGACATAATAATACCAGAATAAATGTAGCAATAAGGTAACACAGGCCACTGCAGTAAAGTAGCATTTTGATAATGCAGCAATAAGACACAACAGGATGCTGCAGTAAATTAGTTTGGGGAATAAGGCAGTAATAACAGTGTGTGGACAACCAGTGGTACATTTGTACCAGGTACTGCAGCAATAAAGATAACACAAGATGTCCTAGTAATAAGTTACTACAGTAACAACAACATGATGCACTGTAAAGTTATATCAGGATGCTTCCATGCTGCAGTCAAATCCTACAAGAGGTGGTAGTGAGACAATGAAGACAAAATATACCCCATTCTAGACTGCAGAACTTGAATCAGTTTTCTCCACCATAACCCACATTCTGGAATGATCTCAGCAATACAAATCCTCTCATTCCTGCTTTCAAGGAAGCTGAGGCAAGAGTGTTCCCCCATCCAGAGTATTATTTTGGCATGAAAATACAAAATTGACTTGTCTCTTCAGCCAAATTGTCACAAATTGTGGTGAAGTTATTTGTTTAGTCCTATTCAGGTGAAACCCTGGTGGTTTTGGTAAGTCCTTTGCCTTTGAAAGGACTTGGCTCTCTCATCTTCCGGCATGGGTGATGCTTTTAGCCTAAAATTA
The DNA here is from genome assembly GCA_013398175.1 of Climacteris rufus. Taxonomy (NCBI): domain Eukaryota; kingdom Metazoa; phylum Chordata; class Aves; order Passeriformes; family Climacteridae; genus Climacteris; species Climacteris rufus. The sequence continues at coordinate 515,990 of VZRZ01006846.1, read as the reverse complement.
TTTCTGTTTTGGGTGGGAGAAGGGGAACCCAGGTACAGAACATCTGACTGTACCAGTCTGTTTCCTGAAATGCACAAATAAATGGAGCATCCTGAAAAAGTCAAAGCAATAAGGACCAAATCTGTTCTGTCTGTCACACACTCATGCGCACAAGAATATTCCTCCTGAAATCAGTGCAAGCCCTGGATGCACCCATGGGCAGGGCTTGGCTGAATCCTGTCCTCAGTGTCTCCAGCAGAGTGACAGAAGCAGTGTCTCTTTTCAAGTCTCGCTCCTTTCCTGCTTTTCCATATTTTTCTTTAATTTAATCTTACCCTCTTTATGAAATGGCCTTAGAAAAAAAATTAATTTGCCATAACACAATATGCAGCATGGTGGGCAAGGAGTGGGTCTGCCCATCTGCTGCCTTTGTACCATTCAGCTGAGGGGTAAAGCATTCTGGAAAATAACCAGCAACCACTGATATGCTCGATAATCATCAGACAAAAGGGTTTAGTCAAGGCATCTACATCAACAGCAAGACTTGAGTGGAGTGTGTGTGCTAGATAACAAGATGGTCTCCTGGGAAAAGGATGTAAATAGGGCACCACTGCAGTCTTGACTTTCAGGAGCAGCTCACAGCTTCACGACTAGTCCCAATGGATACAAATTTTCTGCCACATCTTTCTGACCCTTTGCACAACGACTTTGCAATCCCTTTATGTTGTGTGCTCTGTCTCTAGCTGACTGCTCAGTTCAGGTTTGGAGCGGTGCTCTGATACACCTTGGCTTGGCTCTTGCCTTAAAATCCTTGGCTTGCTTTTATTGTGGTTTAATGATTAAGCAGTATTATTAAAGTAGCACTCACAGTAGGCTAAGATAGGCTAGGTTATCGTGATTACGTTGTTTAAGCTGTGAGCAATTTAGCAGCTTCTCAGCACTGTTTATAACCTGAGACGGAGAACAAGCAACGTGGCTGCTCAGCAGAACAGTCAGCTGGTGAACAATACGCTATCTTCATGCCCACATGTACTTTGAACTTACTGCTGAAGAGAAATGCTTTGTAGTGAGAAAAGTAATCTCACGGCAGGGGAGTGTCAGACCTGATCAACTTTTTCATGTGATACAGATTTTGCTTTGCCAGCCCCTAGCATCTGCAAAGCTCACAGCTAAGAGCCAGCAACCTCCTAATCCTGCTGCTAAGCTTTGGAAACAAGCTTTTCAAAGGCTGTCTTTACACAGCAATGCTATTACTTGAAGCCGTTTAATGTGAATTCGTGGCTATTGCCACAAGTGTCAGCGTAGTTGCCCTCTGTATTTGCAATAGGAAACTGTGGATTCACCCCACACAGAGAGTGGATGTTAGTGGGCAGAATTTAGGGATTTACCAGGGCATTCCTGTCTGGAGACCCAGAAGACACACTGAAACATCTCATGTGGCAGAGGACAGCTCTCTTGTGGGCAATCGCATTGTTCCTTGGATATTGCTATCTATCAGCAGAGATACTAAACTGAGCTTCTCTCTGTCATCTCTGGGGACTTAACTTATGCCATAGTGGGTGACAGCTAGCCCAGAGCAGCACCTAGCACTTTCTATGGATGAACGAGGAAGTCCTCTTCTGTACTGGGATTTCAGTAGTGGTTGTTTCCTTTTGGATCCTCGACAATATTTCTTACGTCCATCCACGTGCAGGTTACTCCTACATGCTGCACAGATTCACAGCCCATTACTGTGGGTGGCTGGTTCTTGCTATGGTTCTGCTTGAGCCTCATGCCATGTGGATAAGGCACACCAGATTAAAAAAAAATCAAGTTACACATTCTACAACACATTGTTTCTCCTAAAGGCATATGGGATGCTGAAACTGGGCCTTTGGGGGTCATTTGGGGCCAGACAAGGCACTGTGGGACAAGGAAAAAATTCTGAAGGGCCTCTTGCTTCTGTGGTGTAACTGAAGGCAGGTGGATCTTGGCAGCGAACCCTGTCCTTGGGACTTGCCCAGCACCAGAGGGTTGCTAATTCTCCACGAGGCCACGTCCCGTTGCCCGCAGAGGACAAGACCTCGAGAGGGTGGAGGGGGCCGGGAGCATGGCTGGTTGTTGCGCCAGGCGCGGGGCAGTGGGTGCAGGGGAGCTCCAGAGGCCTGGTGGGCTCGAGACTCCGTGCTGCGTGAAGGACGCGGGGCACCATCCTGCAGTGCAGCCCCCGGACTGGAGGGGCAGGTCCGCGCTGCACGGCGCTGCTGCCGAGTGTTTCTGGCCTCTCACAGGCACGGAGCCGCTCAGGATTCGGCATGGGACGCCCGCGGGCAGGGCCCGGAGCCAGCTGGCCGGGAAGGGCCGCAGCTGCGCCCGCCGCGGGGAGGGACCGCGCCGGGGCCGGCGCTGCGGGAGCGGGGCCGGCTGCCCTGCCCGCGGGCCTTAACCCTTCCCCAGGAACCTCATCATATCCAGCCGCATGGATAATGTCCAGCCGCAGCAAACACTGAAAACAAAGGCTGCTCGCCGAGCTTGGAAGCTGTGTCATATGCCGGGGGGTGCAGAGGGCACCTTGCTCCCTGCAGGGCACATCCATGCTGCTCAGTGACCCTCATCCTGCACCCTCTGGCATCAGCACCCTAGGCATGGCTCTGCTCCTCCCAAACAAGCCGGAAAGCCACCCATCAGCGACCCGCGTGCGCTGCTTCGCAGGAGAATGAGACTTCGGGCTCTCAGGTTTGGAAGGTCCCAAAGCAGAGCAGGGTTTGCAACCTAAGCTCTCCTCACCACCAACGTCAGGCCATGCCTGCCTGCAGAGCCACGAGGTATGACTGCCAAGGACCCTGTTTGAGGGCTGTGCTGCTTCCTAGACCTGCCTGTGACCCCCCACACTGTGCCCAGCCATGGAAGCTTAGGGCTGCTGGGCTTACATCCTTCAGACCATCTCTGTGTTCTGTGTGCCATTTGTCTCTGCAGAACGTGTAGCATTTGCTGGTTTTGCAGCAAGGGACCAGTACAGGTCAGGGAAAGTGATACCTTCCTCAACTAGACCCTTGCTTAGTACACATGGAGTCCATTTTTAATATCTTAGGAATCGGAGTGAGAGAGTTGCAATGTGCAGTCCCTTGTCTTGCAGAACAGGCTTATTTGCTTTGTGTTTGCCTTCAAGCCATCCTGTAGCTCTGCTCATCAGAGCATCAGTGCTCCTCCACGCATCATGCTGCCAGCACACCACATCATCATTGCCCTGGATCTTCCCCACATCCCCTTGCTTCAGCATCTGTGGTTCTCAGCTGCCTTTCCTTAACTCTTGGTTTCCCTGAACTCCTATTAGAGAGGCTGGTCTGTGCAACTCATGAAGGAATTGTCAAACTAATATTTTCTTATGAAAGCTGGCTGAGGAATCAGTCTCTTCACTAAAAGAAACACTCCTCAAGGGCTGCCACATGCAAGGTTACTGAGCACTTATCTGCTCTGAAATTGCAAAAGTGGGGAGAGGGGGATGCATATGTGGTTTGGGCTCACCCCTTTTTGAATCTAAACCCCACCCCACAACTGGGCCTATGAGCAGAACTGGCACATCCTGAGCTCAGGCAGTGGCAGCACCTTGGCAAAAGCAAGTTTGTAGCATTTGCTTGCACACTGTGTTCAGAACTGCTTGGCTGTGCTGTCACCTCTGGGACAACTGGAATCTCTGACACCATTTTCTTAATGTGTGTCTGTCAGTGCAGCTGCATATTTATATAGATGGTAGCAGGGAAGGCCTCAAATTCTTCCCTCGGTTGATGGCTGATACCATATGTTAGATCCTGGGGCACAGACAGATTTGGGGCGTGGGCTGACTGATTCAAGCTCACTGGAGCTTTCCACAGTCTGAAGAACTACCAGGATCCTCAGCCAGCCCTCTTCATACACTCACACATCCAACACATGGAAGAAAGAACATTTTCTGTTCTTAGTGTGATGGATCATCCACTGTGGGCCACCTGCAAGCCCTGTTTTGTAACCAAATTCCTCAGCTTCTGCATGGCATGCATTTTGGATAGGTAGCTACCATACTCAAAAATTCTTGTCCTCCTGGACATGGAGACGCTCTGCCATGATGCTGAACTCCTTTGATGCACCCTGCTTTCCCCTCTGCAAAACTGCCAGAGCTAGGCAGAGGTTAGCTGCCTTCTGCCATGTTAATTAGACAACTGGCAGAGCTTTATGAAATGCAACACATCAAATCACAGAGTTCTAAAATGTGGAAGCAATGTCAAGAGCAGTGCTAAAGGTACCTGCATCAAATAGGAAATTAAATTGATTGTGTGGGTTTTCTCTTTCTCACCTGTGATATTATTGACCTGATGAATATGGTGGCAATTCTGCATCACATTAACAGTGGTTTGGGGCTGACCTTTCTTCTCATCTGCCAGGGTTTTGAGGTCTCTAATGGGTCACAGGAATGATGTGTCCTGGCTGCAGGTGGAGGGACCTGGATCAGCATCCTGCCCTTGGCTCCCTGCCTGACTGTCAGGGCATCACTGGAGACCACTCTTATGGGACTTGGCCTTCCCTCCCTGACTTTCTTTTTTGACCCAGCAAGCAGTTCCCAGAAAACAGTCAAGTTACTGTATTAAGGTGATCCCGCCCTCACTGTCTCTTTGTTTCCAGAGAGTCTTAAGCAAATCAAGTTGCAGAGTATACACAGAACACCACAGTCTCTATGTCAGATGAAAGGACAGTCCAAATAGAGAGAGAGCAAGAGAGAAAGCTCTGTGTTTTCATTCATCTCTGACATGATGGATTCTCCCTTCCTGGAAGCAGCCTTGGCATAAATAAAGCCTGTAAAGGCTTTTATGCAAGAACTCCCTTCACTACCAATAGTCCTGGAGTCATAGATAATAAAAGACCTGGCAGCTCATCTTGCACTGCTCCCTGTAATCAGCAGGATTTTCCCTACTGAATATTCACCGAGTTTGCTTTATCTAGCACACCTCTGAAACCTCCATGGATGGGACCTTAGCAGATGCCCTCAGGAACACATTTTTCCATACTTGAAATATTTACTGCAAGGAAAAAAAAAAGTCTGATATACAACATAAAATGTCATCTCTAAGTAAGTTTAAAAACAGGGAGAGCCATCTGTAGGCCGCAAATAGCAAAGGTGTTTAGCATGATAGATATTTTTTCCCAAGTATTTCCCTAAATATATTTTTGGCATAGTCTTGAATTTATTCCACTCTGTATCAACATCCACTCCCTGTAGTGAATAGCGTATATATTTGTGGACTGTCATGGCTCTTTTCAGCATTATCCCCACCTCAGACTATAATGGCTGAGGCTTTTCTCATATGCCAGTTTCTCAAAGACTGCTATCGATTTTGCTGCCTTTCTCTTTCTTTAAGAGATCACTCAGGAAAAACATAGTGATGTGGAGACAGAAGGGCTGTGCTTGTCCATACGGCACAATTACCCAGTCATTTGCGTAAGTAACGTGTCACCCTGGCACTGTGCTCTTCATGGAAAACTACACGCATGTGTCACACATGTTGTGGTGTAACATATTTCTTAAATCTATTTATTACACATCTTTGACCACTTTACCTACCTTCATCCCACGTTGCCATCTGTTCTGTGGCTACCACCCCCCATCTACTCTCCTGAGTACCTTTGGAGGGCTGCCAGGAAAATGGTTCCTCCTTTTCTTGCCAAATTTGGAATTTCAGTTGCAAATTTACCCTAGCAAGAGTGCCAAGGGGAGACAGAGTCAATGCCAAACCCACTCTAGCTTTCCTGTTGGGCACATTTTCAATTCTGTCACAGTAGCTGAAAAGGGGAGCTGACTCCCATCAGAAAGGGGTCATGCCCAACACTGCAAGAGGAGTCAGCAGTTGTGCCTAGTCCAGGAAGGGCAAATCATCACAGGCTTTAAAACTGTAAAATCTGTATTATCTGAAAGTAATTCTATTCTTGACATACATGACATTCTCAAAACCCTGCACATTTGTCTTCACAGAAAGTAGTGCACCTGGCTGCGGAGTGAAGGTCTTTTTGAAAACAGTTCCAATAAAACATGTTAAAGTCATCTACATCACTCCTGGAATCGTTTTTCCACAGAAAGGGCTTGTGTAATATCCACAGGGATTTTTTTGTTTGCATGTAATACAACCATCCTGCAGTCATGTTAAGAGAAAGCTTTATATAACACCACTGTATAAAATATCGACCATCATGCTTGGTCAATATATACGCACACACACAAGCAGATATTTCCAAAATCAAGTAGGACCTTCTGTGCACAAGTTCCCCATAAAATACGACAAATGTGTTTTTTCCCTTAGTGTGTCCTGCAGGAGCTCCTGCATGGAGATATTGTGTGCTCCCCTTGGTGCTGCACAAGCACTGCACCCAAGCAGAGATTCCCAGCCTGCTCCTGGTGACTCATCCCAGCCCAGCAGTTGTGTGGGGGTGCACTTAAAATGATCCAATTGACTCATTTTTCCTGGAAGACCACAGGAGCACCCGCTGCACTGGAGTCTCTGCTGGCAATAGGTACAGCAGAGGGAGAAGAGTCTGACTTGGTACAGCAGACTTCATCTCAGCACAACAGAAACAGGAGCTGCACTTTGGCTGATGGAGGATCATGAGAGAGTAGGTTGAAAAAGAGGTCCCAGTGAGACCCCTTCCCACTTTCTCTGTCTCCATCCTTGGAGGCAAGGACCCAGCTGATGAGCTGGGGGCTCAGAAAGCCCTTTGATCTTCCTGGCCTGCTGCCCTCCCACCATCTCAGCTCCCTTGAGGCTGTTGAGCTCCTTCGTGTGTAAATCTTAGCCATCACCTCCCCACCACCTGCCTCTCCAGCATGCTTGGATAATGGCCTGGAATACAGGATCATTTCCTTAAGATGCCACTTCCATCAGGGATGCAATTCATGATTGTCACAGAGGGGGATACCATCATCCATAGCAGGCTCATTATTGCTCCCAACAGTGATGATGGGAGACTTGCAAATGCAGGCAGAGCACAAGAGCACAAAGTGTTAACCTCAAATATACCTGTCCCAGCCCCAGTCACATCCTGAGAGTTCACATACCAGATGACCTTCCTAGTCAGGTGGGGCTGTGAACCAATTCCACAGTTTTACAGGGAACTTCAAAGCACAGTGCAGAGTCTGTGTGGGCCCAGTGGAATTTGCTCCCAACAGGAAGCATTTTTCTACCCCCTCGGCTAAGCTGTAAATTTAAAAGCAAACACAAATTGCAACTGGCTGTTTTCAGCATCACATGCCAAAGAACTGTCAGGGTCTGTGATACCACACAGAAGTAGTGCCCAATATTAGGGATGGAAAATTAATTTCCATCAGCCTATGAGCCTGTCATTCCTGGGCAAAGATGATTTTGACGAACTCTATTTCTTCTGGTGTTAACAAATTACCCGCAAGTAGATTGCAGTATCTCCAAGATTTATTTGCTATTTGAATATAATTGCCAAATATTTACTTGCCAGAGAGTTATTCCTGGGGAGATTGTTAATCTGCAGCTCATTCACAGAGTTTGCTACTGACATTGGATAGCTGAAGAGCAAGGAACTTTGTTTAGTTTTTCTTGGACATGCAGTCACCTTGTGTTGTCTCTGCCACCAAAAAATGTGGATATAACTGTTACAGCTGGGTTTGCTCAGTCTTTCTCTGATTTTTGTTTTAATTCTACCTTCCATAATCATTCTTCTAAGTCAAGTTCTAATTCAGAATATTTCTGGAAAGAAAAGGGGCGTGAACACAAACCTATCATCGTTCATGCATTTGCTGAAAAGCTGTAGTCAGTGTCACTCTGTGTTCTGGACACAGGTGATCTATGGGGCTGTATCCAGCTGCAGGGTAGGTGCCTCCAGTATTTATGCAGCTAAAACTCCCATGAAAGTTGTTGAATCTCCTTGTTTGGGCAAGATCAGCAGGCCTGTATTTCAGCCTTGCCACCCAGCTGTTTTTTCATTCAGACAGATAATTGTATCTTAAGGCTACTAGAAATAGCCAATCCATAATTAAAAGCCTGCTGGGTTTAATGTACAGGCCTACCACTCACTTTAAAGCTATAGAATAAATCAAACTGCATTTTCTTGCCACTGGCTAGCACTTTATTTCTTTGAGAGTTGGCACTACTCCAACACTCAATTTTTACGTGGAAAAGAGCAATTGCTGGCCTCGTGGACTTCATGGAAGAGGTGGTTCATTATTAAAAACAAACAAACAAACAAACCTCCCCCCCCCATTCTGTCTTTTAAAAAAAAGTAAAATATTGCAGATTTCAGGAATTTCTCTTATTCCATCCATGCATCCATCCATTTATCCATCCATTGTCTACTCAAACTTAGGACAGGCACTTAAAAAGGAAAAGGACCTCTTACCTCAGCATCTTGAGCAAAAGCATGTTTTCCTTAAGGTTCTTTGGAGTTAACTCCACGTGTGTGTGCTAATCCCTCTGTGTGTCAGGCTAAGAGCTGTTTTGTAGTTATGCACACGTACTGCTCGTGTTTTACTGGAACAGACAAAACTAACTGACTTTTGGTATCCGATCAATTCCTGCTCCCATTTGTTACACCAGTCATTAAAGGGACGTAAGATACAGTTTTAATTAGTGTTGTGCTGAACCAGCAGCTGAGCTCTTGACATGGTGAGCTAGTTAAGCTTCAAATAAAAGGCTGAGACCCATGGCCCTTCTCTGACAGAGCTTCTTCGGGCTTACCTAGACCTTCTTGTTTCCCAAAAGGACATGGCAAATCCTGTAATTAGTGCAGACCTAAAACCCTACCCCACTTACCTGTAGTACCTGTGAACCTGAGCTCCCCCTGTGGAGGAGCGTACACCTTTCTCCTCCCGGCAGTTAGGAACAGATATGTTTTTGTCTTGATCTCGAAAATATACATGCTTGTTGTAAATTTGGAGAGCTTTTACAGAGACTCCACCAGAAGACCACTAGACTACATGGCTGTTGGATGGTGAGCCAACTTAGTTGTAAATGTGGAGGATGCAGATGACAGAGTTGCTGCCACAGCCTCATTGACTGGAAAAATGAGAGGAACAATATACCCAGAATGACCAGTTTCCCAAAACTGAAAGTATGTAAGCAGACTGCTGTGAGTTAATGGTAAAAAATGAACGATGTATAATTTCCTTAGCAGTGGAGGCAACATGTCTTCTCGAAGCTTCCCTTACTCTGGGCACATTGAAGGACTTGCTGCAGTTGCATGTTGCAGTGAGAGAATGAATGGAACTGTCTCTACAAGAGTGTGCACATAGCCTCTCTAGGCTCTTTCATGAGCCCTCCCCAGCAAGGAACCCACATGTTTCTTCCTAGAAGAGGAGCCAACACTGGCCTCTCCTGCTTTTTAATGTATCGACCATTAAAACTGGCAAATCCTCCTCTCTGTACCAGTGAAGGTGTCACCCAGTTTACATGTGACTAGTCCCCACCTGGAGGTAGTGCCACTGTCCATGGCTCCTGGTTCTCCCTGAGCTTCATTGGTAAGGCAATATCTAGCTCTCCTTGTCCTTAAGCATCAGTACTCACTGGTATCTAGAAAACACCTGTGAGCTTGCAGAGTTTTCACAATGATGCCAAATGCACAGCCTTTAGTACCAGGAAGGCAGAGGGTGTGACTCTCAGGTTAACTTGCTAGTGATGGCATGTGTGCTGACAAGACTGTGGGTCTGCATATGCTAAAATGTTTAAAACCCTGATTTGGTTGACATACACTATCGGGCAACATGATTTCAAAGAAGTTTTAGCTAGAAGATTTGTAACTTATTGGTTGCAATGCAACCAGCTCATTTCCTCAAGGCCTATGTGAAGGCAGCAGGTACTGAACTTCCCTTTCCAAGTTTCCCTGTAAGAAGTAATGTATGTAATATTATTAAAATATCAGTATTTTAAAAGCTTCAGTATTAAATAGTTTTTACCATTGTATGCAAGTCATTTCACTCTCTGTGGACCAATGTACTTGTTATTGTTCATCCCAGAAACAAGTCATAATTGGATCCTGCAGAGCTGGGCAGTGTGTTTAGGTACCATTTGGGTACAGCCTATATGACTAGTGGCCTTTGCATAACTTTCCTGTGCCATTCATACAGCAGCTGGCTGGTAGCAGAGGCAGCACTGGTACAAGAATGTACTCTGCAGTAACAGGCCAACAGCCTGGATTAGTCAGATCTATGAAATCATAATGTGGTTTAGGAGTCTGTATCCTGGAATACAGCAAGCTCCTAAAATGAAGATAGTGATCATAGACACTTTTGAATAATCAGAGCATCATCTGTGCTGTAGGTGATGGAGCAATATTTGTTTCAGCTGAGCATCCTGGAGCAGGTTGTGAGAGCTGATCTGTAGGATGCTGTTTGGGTGCCTATGCTACCTGAACCACCCAACAGAGACTGGCCTCTCCAAGTCCTGTCCTGGTATGGTCTCTCTTCCCTGTAGAAGCATTTCAAATAAGAAGCTGCTTATTATTTCTGCTTTATTATTATCATCGCCCTGTTGTCATTAGGGTGATTAATGTGTTTATTCTTTTAGAAGAATAAACTTAGCCCAGTTGGAGTTTGACACAGATTTAGGGAGCTCCTCTGAATAAGTGGCACATGTTTCCAAGGAGGTGCAGAGATCAATTAAATCCTAAATAAAAGTTCTGTCAGTGGCACTGCTTATGCAAAAAACCTGTGCCATATCTCACCACCTTTCACATACATTCCCCCTCCAAATCCAAGCTGGATGGAAACACAAGCTGGAAAATCATGTGAGAAGCTGTGCAGGAAAAATATGACATTCAGGTGGTGGTCCAGATGGTGCCAATTTTGAGGAAGACATGTTAGTGCATAATTGAGCCCTACACGCTCCGAGGCATGAAGGGCAGTCCGCTGCCACCAGCGCAGGGGACCAGCAGCAGCCACGCATGAGGCAGCTGGGGGAGGCCCAGACAAGAGGTTCAACAGGAAACTTCACTGCAAAAACATCTGATTTATATTTCCTTATCCCTCTACTATTTCACTGGCTTTCTCTTGCCTAAGGAGCCACTTTTACTTGTTCACATCTTTGTCCAGCTGCAGCTGTAAGACAGCCCATAGGTAGGGTTAACATTAATGTTCCTGCTGCCTCACAGCAGCCAAGCAGGGCATCAGCTTGAAATCTGCATTTACCCTAAGTGCTTATCCTTCCTTTCCCTTCTCTCCCTCAAACATACTGCTTCTCCATTCTCACCCAAAATGGAGCACGGGACTTCTGAGTGGGTCAGTGAGAAGCAAAAAACATTTTGGAGCTTCACATCCAAGCAGAAAGCCAGCTAAAGGAGGAGTTGACATGCTACCAGACCAGGAGGCACCATTTCTGCAAAACCCTTGTACATTATGCAGGGATGAATTTCCAGGGAGAAAGTCAAAAAGCATCCAGGGAGACTGGAGGACTCTCCTTGGTGTGGGTGCCCACTTCACTGGGCCTTTGCCCATCCAGCTGCTCTTGCAAATAGGCAACACACATATCTGAGTAAGGAAAATAAGGATGCTTACATTTTTGTAAGAGAAAAGGTGAGAATTTGCTCACTGATATTTTTTCCTATATTTTTGTGTCTGTTTTGATCCTTTATGAATAGCCTTTTTTTCAGTAAATTACAGTAAAAATAGGAAAATCTTGGCAAATGTAGTGGAGGAAGCCAGTGATCCAGGACTTAGCCTCCTGAGGCTCTGACTATAACCCAGTAACTTTCCTCCACAGACAGAAGTTCATTTCTTTGTCCACTTCATTGTCCTTCCTTACCTGTCCTGTCATGTCTGAGTTGCTAACAGCATGGTCTAGGAGTAAAAGGCATTCAAGAGCATTTTTGGTTTTTAAGTGCAGTCACTCCTTCACCCGTCTTTCTCTGTAGGAACAAGAGGCATCTTCCAGTAGGAGGGACAAAGCACTCCCCTCCTAAGTAGGAGAAGGAAGTTCAGTCAAGGTAGAAATGGTTCATCATCACTAGGAAATACAGAAATTTTGAAATTCCACTTCTCAGATTACTTGAAAAGCATACTCTAAGAAAAATAAACAAGGAGATTATCACATAACTGAGGTGTTGATTATTGTCAGCAAGTTCCTGACAAGAAAAATCACTTGATATTCTTCTGGTCACCACCATGGCTCACTCAATCCCTCATCTTTGCTGAGTTTGGTTAACTCCTTTCATAGTCACTCATGAGTGAGCAATGATATGGAAAAATGCAGTATGTAATGGAAACTGTGACCTGTCACCTCATGTGGGCTGGTGCCAAGGAGGCTGCTAATTATAGCTTGACAAGTAAATACGCCTGGAAGATGATTGTACTTATTTGGACTAGTGCAATATTAATTAAATACTTTGATTATTTCTGAGATAGACTTTGAGAAAGAGGGGGAGAGGTTGCCAAGGGAATTAACCTTTTAATTTCTGGGAATGAAGTTGTCTTTCCCAGAAACTGCAGCAGAAGGCTGTGTCTGAGTTTTCCTCCCTTTTTTCTCTGTCCTCCTGTCTTTGACCTTCTCCCTTGAGACCTCCCATCATTATCTGCTTTCTCTTGGTCTCCCCTGGCTCTGTGCCTATGCCAGTTCCTCAAGATCATAACTCACATACCTCCTAGAGCAGGGAGAAACCTAAATGGCAGGACAAGGAAGAACTTCTGGCAGGGAACCAGGGTGGCTGTTGTCAGAGGCCAGAGGCTCTGGCTGCCCGGCCTTCTACACTCACAAAATGTTGAGCCCAAAAGCAGCCAGCTTCCCGCTCCTACCTCAGGTTCCCCCTACAAGTACCAAGACAAAATCATCCCTCATGGCTCAGGCTGCTCTAAATTAGGAGAGGGAAGGGGAAACTGGTGCAAACTAGAGGAGTTGGGACCACCTCAGCAAAAAACTACTGAAAACTTTGGCAGGTTCAGAAACATCAGGACAAGATGCCACTGCCTGTCTGATTCATGCCTAGGAGTAAACAAACAGCAGTGACATCACATGCGAGAGGCAAAGACAGGAACAGGAAATGTGGTGAAGCCAAGGAAAATATGCTTGGCTTTTTACTTTGTGCAAGACACAAAGAGAAGCTTGGGCTCAGTTGCAGGCTGTCCAGGACAGATGAATGTTTCATAGGGGTCCTGGGTTTACAGCGAGCCCAGGACTGCCCTACCAGCAAGTCCACTCATGTGGAGGCAGGCTGAAGTCAGCACTGGCCCAGGATGTTGAGCTGAGCAGACTCCTCAGCCTGGAGCTTGGCTTCCCAGCAAGCCTCAGGCTGCATTTCAAATCAGCTTGTTGTTACAGGAGGTGTTGAGCTGTTGAGTCCAGCAGTATCTTTCAGTGACTTTGGGGACAGTGTTTTCCAGCAAGTCCTGCATTCCAAGTGAGCCAAAGCTTTGTGTTGAATGACTCCTCTGTTACACTGTGCGGCCTTGGGACAGTCACATGTCTGTGCGTTCAGCACAAACTGAACCTGCTGTTCCTGTACCACACTTGAGGCACACCACAGTATCCCTAAGTCTCTCTCCACTGATTGCCTGGGCAGTGCTCCCTGCTTTGCACATGCGCAGCACCAGAAAAGCAGGCAGCATGGAGGACCCAAACTCTGCACCTCCCTGGGGTTTTGTGCCCCGAGGAGGTCCTGCTTGTTTACACATGGCTGAACAGGCACCTGGCACTGTTCTGATGGTACCAAAGCCAACTCTTCTAGTTGTCATCAACATACTTGAGTGGCAGAACCGAGGGGGAGCTGAACCCGTGCCTCTGCAGAGAGCATGACAGCTCTGCTTTACCCAGGAAACGACCCTGGTCTGTTCCTCTTTTCATTACCATCTGTAGGACTGAGCAATTCAATCTCTCATCTGGCACAGACAAGTAAGAGATGGTTGTGGGTCAGAGCTGCCACTAATGCCACTAATGCACTCTCAAGGACTCTCCACAGCTGCACAGCATTGTCTTAAAGATGCAGGGAAAGGACAAGTGTTATTTCTGCCCCAGAAAGGCAGCAGACATTAAATCAACATACTGAGAGCTGATGAGAAACAATAGAGGCATCAGAACAGCACAGAGAAAGGGAGAGTTATGAGACCTGGATGCTGTGGGCCCAAGAGGCACAGGGACACGCATGCTAATTTCTCCTTTCTCCTGCAGTCCTACACACCGAGTGCTGCTGGGCCATTGACTCTGTAAAAGCAGTGCTGCTGGGAAAAGATGGTGCTGTGCTACTGCCAGCTGCACCCCTGCAAGAGATGGGGTGCCAGGGCCACCTGCTGTGGCAGGATTTCCAGCTAGGGGACATGATAGGGGACACCCTGGCTGAGGAATGGCTGCAGACTTCTCTCCCCTCACCCCCACAGGAAGCACAAGCCCTGAAGGCAGTTGCCAGGGAGGAGGACACATTTCCATGCAGGCAGCAGAAGCTCTCCCTCTGGATTGCAGCTTTGTAACTACCCAAGGCAAAGTGCACAGAACTGCTCTCTCACATTGTGTTGAAAAGCTTGGATCTTGCTAATCCTGCCGTTTTTTCCACACAGTCCTTTTGGGGAAGAGCAAACGGAGTTTAATGACTGGACTTGAAGTTAAAGGGTTACAGCCTCTCAGGGAGGCAAGCAAAAACACAAATTGATCAAAGCTGCCATTTTTTACCGATAACTTCTTTGTTCAGAGGCACTACCCACTCTTCATGCTGATTGTCTCTGCATAATCACCATCGGCAGCTTCCCTCGTCCTCTCCTAAAGATCCTCTGCATGGATTTTTTCTTTGCAAATGCATTTCCGGGGACAATAAGAAAGTTGCAGCATAAATTAAACAAGATGCCTGGAGACTCTGAATCAAAAATAATGTAGAGGAATCTCTGAGTGAGAGGGGAAGAAAGAGCAAAGCTAAATGCAGTGCCTGCCTGCTGGCTTCTCCCTTGCCATGCTCACACCAATTAAGTGTAGCAGCACAGACAGGGTGGCCAGGGGAGCACCTTTGTGCACACATGCTAATTTGTTCGCAGGCTGTGGTGCACAATTAATGAAAATGCTGCTCCACACATTCCCAAAACCAAAGAAGGAACATTTGGAGGCACAGAGAGCGGAAAGGGTTTACACATTCCTGGATCAAAAGCAAGCTGGATTTAGGGAAGCTTTGTACTGTTCACCTGGTGCTTGCTATCAGGATCACCAGGCACTACAAATTCAAGTCCTCTTTGGTCATTCAAACTTTATGCTGCCATTACAAAATAAGCAGAGGGGAGAAGAAACTTTTAAAGACCGGTGAAAGAAGTGCAGGGGCATTGAACTTAAATCCAGGAGAAATGTGCCTCACAAGAGTTCTAATGTCAACATGGTAGAGAGAGGACAAGGAGATATCTGTCTTCATAAGAAAATACTGGCTTTAGCTGTGATGGGTGGACAGATGAATGGATGGATGGATGGATGGATGGTAAGATTGCTGTTTCTCTTCTCCCTCCCTGCTCCTTCCCCTTTATTAGCTTAAATGTTGGTGTTTTTTTAAAGGATAGGAGCATGCAGAAATTAAATGCTCACTCTCAAAAATGAAGCTGACATGAGCCTCTGGCTTTGAGGATGGATTAGTTTTGAAGGCACAGTAGGTACAAAATGAGGCCGGTGAGGGCTGGCGGTGGAATTCCCAGTAGGGACAGGTTCCTTTAAAACACAGATTAAACAGGGAGGAAATGCACAGTGTATGAATATGAATTGATGCTGGGCCTTGCTTGGTCTCGCTTCATTTGATAAAGCACATTTCCTTATTGCATGTCAATTATTTACATTATTTAAATATGTATCATCAGATGAACATGTCAACCCTGAAACAGATACACAGATGCACACAGAAACACACACGTGCACCAGAGCATGAGGAAAGGAGTCACACACCAGTCCATCGGGCAGATTATGAGTGGACACTCCTGTGCTCGGCGAGCTGTGAGGCACAGGCACCCCTTTGCCCAGTCCCTGATGCATTCTTTGTGCTGGCCCTGCAGAAGAGTCGACTCTCCTCAGAATAATTTGAATGCAGGATCTGCTCAGCGCCGTGGGAATGTCAGCACCCGGCAGGAGCCCCGCTCCTCACTGGTGCCTCTGCTAATCTCCAGTACATAGAACTGCCTGTCTGCAAGATAGTTATTCTTCCTTTCATCTACACAAGTTTGCAGCAAAGGAAACACAGGAGAGCTACATTTAAATTAGATAAAATCCCTGTGCCCAGCGATTCTCCAAAGTTAGTGTTATTAGTAAAGATGTTAGTAGTCGATATTGCGCTTTCTGGCATCTACCAATGTATAAAACCTTGCTCTGAATTCTCCTAAAACAAAATTGTTTTTCATATGTTATTCCCATTCTTACGAGGAATTTCTGTCCATGGCTTCTGCTCCACGTGTTTGAAGGTATGAAGGTGTGGCACAGGCTTTGCAGCAGGCACTGCCACTTTTCATTTCTGCTATTTCCCTCCAACTCTTGAGGCAAAGTAAACCTCTACTCTGAATAACCTGACCAGGTATCAGA
The DNA here is from genome assembly GCA_013398175.1 of Climacteris rufus. NCBI lineage: Eukaryota > Metazoa > Chordata > Aves > Passeriformes > Climacteridae > Climacteris > Climacteris rufus. The sequence goes on along the minus strand of VZRZ01006846.1, from coordinate 499,533 downwards.
CAAAATGCAAACCCAGATTTTGCAGTTTGAGTTGGCTGCACACCCTGGCTGCAGAAGGACTAAAATGTTTCCAATTTGTGCTCCCTGCACAAGGACAGAGAGCACTCTGTGTAGCTCTTGAAACACTGAAGGTTAGGACAAGGTTGGACTATGGATATAAAGACAGGCCCAAGTAAAAAACTGGATCCTCCTGAGCTTTCCACTGTGTGATTTCTTTCTCCCAGGCTCCTCTCAGCTCTGAGAAAGTTCAGAACAACAGGGATGTTGGCTGGACTTAGCTAGCTCTTGTGAAATGTTCCTAAAAGAGCAAGTAGGGCGTGGTATAACAAGTAATTTTTCTGATAATTTTACTAGTGAAAGAAGAACTAAACACTTCCCTCAGCACAAAATTTGATGGGTCAGATTTCTGGCAGGTGTGAAACAGCATAGCAGACTCAGTGGATGTACTCCAGTATGAACCAGCTGAGGTGTTTTCCAGAAGAGCTGACCAAGACAATTCCATTTACCCTCCTGTGTTCTTGGCCTGGTGCTGTCCACCATGACAGGGGCTGCAGAAGCAGCCTGGAGCAGCCAGCCATCCTCTACCAAACCAGCAAGCCCAAGGAAACATTGCACAGCATGTACAGGTGATTTGCATAATCAACGCAAAGCAGCATCCCGCTGTACAAATCCTCTCCCTGCAGTCAGGTAATCTTCCATTCCCATCTTCATCCTGCAGTCTCTTTGCTCCTACTTTCCATCCTGTTAGGCTTCCTCCTACTCACCCGTCACCATCCCTTATTCCCACCCAGGCCCTCAGCTTCTCTTCACACCAGGAACCTGATACCTCCATTGCATCTCTCCACCTCTCTGGTCTTCCAGCCACCTACTTACCACTCCCACAGGCAGAAAGAAGATCCATGAGAAATGAGGACATTTACCTAGCTAAAATGGAAAGGAAGGGGGAGACTTTCAGATGGTCATTACCCATATGAGCAGCCTGCCAAAGGCACCAAGGGAAATCGCAACAAAATCTGTTGCTGGAGAAAGTTACCTAGAGGCTGCAGCCATTGGTTTCAGACGGCAACAAGGTGACAATCACGTGTGGCACCTCAAAACACAGCGCTTTTCCTGAGACTGAGCACTCAGCCTAGCTACAGTAGTGGCTGTTCTTCCCAGTCACAAGCACAGCTCTCCATGCTCTCAAGGTCAAGCCAGTAAGTGATACTAGAGCATACTGGGTGAAACATTAAAAAAAAAAAAAAACACAAGCAAAACCCCCATACACACACACACAAAAAACCCCCCCCTAAAAATAACAATGGCACCACCATTTATGCTTTCAGTTCTGTGCAGCTACAGCAGGCCAGGTCTGGAGCCAGCATGCATCTCTCTACATCTCTGTCAATGGGCATCTCTGCCTGCCGGTGCTCAATGCCTGCAAACAGTGGGTATGTGCCCATGTATTGCACTGACACCTGTCCACAGGCACCTCCTTCAGATCGAGAAGCTCAACTCCTGTTCATAAATAATTGCCCAAGCAGCTGCTGGCAGGCCTGGGGAAAAGAACTTGGGAAGGTCACAGAGCAAATGCAGAGCCTCCTGCAGAGCACAGATGTGTCATGTCCCATGTCTGAGGTATGTGGACTCCTCCAGGCTCTTACTGGGGCATAACTCCCTCACTGCTGGGGATGGTAATGTGCTCAAGTCTCCCACTCCTTGTATAAAGTACAGAGACAGGATTGGATGACTACCACTGCTCCTGATGGTGACACAGGAAGGTGGCCCTTGACCATGCCATCCCCTCCCTGAGGAGCAGAGGCTGGTGCTGTTTTAGGAAGATGCCAAAGGACAGCATGGCCTCTGCTCTGAGGGTCATGTGGTGTCCTACATCAAGGGAGGTTGGTCCATGGTGGTAAGAACTGCCACTTTCTCCTGTCTCCCCGTTGGAACCTCCCCGTTAGAGAGAACAGGAAATCTCCCCCAGAGAACAAAATGCAGTCTCTGTTTCTTTTCGCATCACCTGAATGTGTTCTGATCAGTTCAGATTATTTTGAGCTCCTCTGTGGCCTTTTGTCATTGTCCTTTCTTTTAGAAGCACTCCCTAGCCTTCTGCTGCTCAGGGAAGCTGCTGGGGTTGGGGCTGGCCAGGCAGTGGGCAGGATCTGGCAGGGCCTTCTGATGGGGTGAGGCAGTGGGCAGATCAGCCTGCGGACTCCTGCCTGCTGCCTGTGTTTTGGGCAGGAGTCCACAAGCTTGAGCCTTTCTTAGGCAGAAGAGATGGAGATCCTTGCTGCTGAGTTCCATGCCAGTGCTGCTCAGCAGCTTAGCCCAGCTCTCTGGCTGTCAGAAGCACTGGGGATTAAATACGCCATCATGTGTAAATCCTGTGTTTAAACAAATAATTCTCTCAGAATAACAGGCAGGCTTTTCCACATGAAGCAAAGCTGACACCTGACTCTTCACCTGACTTCTCCCAGGAGAATATTTTAATGAGGCCCACAGCTGTAATATCACACAGAGAACATTAACAATGCTAATTACCTAAAGTTTAGCCCATGAATACTCAAACAACCATACCTTGGAGATAAATTGTTGTTTTGGCCCAAACGAGGCACCGGTGGCTTGCACCAATGGCTTGCAAAGCAAATCAAGGCTTGTGAGAGCATCAGATACAGCGTTAGGCACACAGACCTGGCAAGGCAGCCTCCCCAGCAGGGCTGGTAAATAAAACAGGTGCCTGGACAGAAGGAAATCTGAGACTGCAGAGAAAAATTGCCTTCAGGTGGCCAAATCCCTCCTGAAAAAGCACAAAAGGTGTTGATAGGTCTCTCAGCATCATCTCATACAGAATCTGCACAGAGGAAAGGGGGGAATATTGAAGGAATTCTTTGCCAGGCAGCTGTGGCTGGCACCAACTCAGCATTGCGCTGTGCTGGGAGAAGCCAGAAGTCCAGATATGCACAGATATGCAGTGTGTGAGCAAGGTCTTGCCTGGAAGAGATCCAGGGCCTTTGCTCCACGCCATATGCCCAGTCATTCTGCAGCTCAAGGTCACTGCAGAGGTGCCAGGGTGTGCTCTGAACCGACCAGCTCTGTGTGCTCTGCTCTCAGAGCCAGAGCTCAGTCTGCAGCACTGGAAATAGAGCAATGTGTGCTCTGCTGCAAAGCTCAGCTGCTGCCTCAACCTTCAGCTCCTCATCACAAATGCTGCAGGGCAATGCACAACAAGGGCCATCATGTAGCAGAAGAGGAGGCTCAGTCCACCCTGGTGTCTCTCAGAGGGAGATGGAAATCTTTAGCAGTCTGTGTTGCTCAGCTCTAATTGAGCACAAAAACATCACATGGCAGGCAATAGCCCATTAGCAACACTGCATGCTGAGGGGCCTTTTAATTATTTTTTGTGTTCCCAGAGGACTACAGAATGCTCTTCGTAAGCATGGCGTGGGAATGCCAATTAGGTGGCCTCCAGCCCTGCTAGACAAGGTCTGGTCACATCACCTTGCGTCACAGGCTGAACCCTGCCCTCCATTTTCTCCCCAAGTCTGCTGTTCTCTGCTGTGAAATATTTATTAAAGGGAACTGCTGCCTGTCGCAAATGGTGAGTGTGCTGTCTCCTTGCCAAGGTCAGGCTGCCAGGGAGGTACCTTTGCTCTCCATGGCTTCTCGTTGAGACTGACAGTCTTTCTTCCATTCAGCACAGGTAGAGAGTTGCACTAGGACATTTCAGGAGCACGTAATAAAAAGCCACTGAATCAACTTCTGCTGTGACAAAGAGCCACCTTCAGTCTTTGCAATTACTGTTGTATCTTCTTAGGAAGCTTCTACACTTAGAGATGAAATCCCGGTCCTGCAGAAGTGGATGGGAGGTTCACCCTCTACTGATGTGGTGCTAGGTTTGCACCCACACAGAGTTTAGTGTGGTTTGCTCAGTTTGGATTTACTGTTTCATGTGGGTTTTGTACCAAAAAAATGGTGAAGGCTTCAACCACAAGCTATTTGATTACCTTTTACCAAGTGTACTGAAAGAAATAAGCAGGCACAGCTTAACTTGATCAAGGATTATGGTTAAAGTATCAAACAGATTTTCTCCCACTTTGGACACATACTAAAGGGATAGGAAAACATATCTGGGATCAGGGATAAATTCTATTAAAACAAGATTTGAGAACCAAAGTATGGGGTTGCCTGTGGAAATAATCTTCCCTATAATGACCTCTAAAGGAAGTTTGGGGGCTAAAAATATGAGGACCAGGTGCATATAGAGTGTGCACCCCACAGCTGGGCTGTGCCTGCTCAGCTGCAGGGAGCCAGATGCTTCAGTACGGCTGGGGCTGGAAGTGCAGCTTGTTCTCTGCAGCGGCTGCTTCCTGGCAAACCTGCAAACCTTTTTCTCATTTGCCATCACTCTTGACAGCCAGTGAGTCCCAGCACTTTTGTTCTCTCCTCACATGGAAGCTGCCCCGTAGTGCCAATGCTTTCCGGCTGTGCTCTGTGCCTCTTCTGGCTTTTTCGATATGTGCTGGGCTGTGGGGATGGGAGGGTGGGAGCACAGAAAAGCTGCAAACACCACCAAGCACAGGACCACACCACAGATTTATGCAGAGACATAATTATGTTTTCTGTTTAGTTTTCTTTTTCTCCCTTCCTAGTTATTCCTAACATTTTACTTGCTTTTTTGACACCTGCTCAGCCTTGACCTGTCATTTTCTCAGAATTAGCAACGATGCTGAGATCATTTTCCCGTGCAGTGATGGCTGATTTAGAGCCCCTCATTATGCATGTATAATTAGGGTGGTTTTTCTTCCCCAGAAGCATTACTGTGCATTTATCGACAGTAGATTTCATCTGTCATTTTACAACCCAGTCCCTCATTATCATGAAAAACTTCTGCAGCTCTTCACAGTCGACTCTTGTTTTGACTGCCTAGAACAGTTTTTCATTCTAAGTAAACTTCTCACCTCACTTTTCCTTTTCTTTTCCAAATCACTTTTAAATAGATTAAAAAATACATGCCCAATCTTAGATCTCTGGGTAATTTTCTTCCTCTCTGAAAACATATTGTTTATTTACATCTTTTGCTCTATACTACAAATACTTTGTGCCTTTTATTGAAACCACCCCACTGGCAATCACACTACTATTCAATAGCATTGCACTGGAAAAAGTGGGGACAGACATTACAAAAGTGAAACAAGAGCAGTCCCATTTTTAGCACTTAGCAGACAAGGTATATTTGTTTTGATCTGTGATTTTAATTATCTTGCAAATTCCCATTAGTAAATTTCATCTCTCACTGTATGTAGTGTGTAATATAGCTTTCTTTTTTCTCTAAACATATCCATTTCAAAGTTCATTAAGCCATTCCAGAGATTAGAGCTGATAAAATCCTCATCTGAATTCAAGATATTAGCAGAAAGACTAACTCCTCAAGTCTCTGGCACTAAGGCAACATATTGTCATAAATCCATAGGAAACCAAATTTCATTAGTTCCCTTGGTCATGGAATTAATTGTTTGCTCTGACGTTGAGCACCTGACCATGGCAGTGGGCAGCAGGAAAACCAGAGGCATTTTAATGTTGTTCCTGTGCTATGTTTAACTTGATTTTTGTCTCAGGATTATGAGATGCCAGGGATGTAAAACAGCTACCGGGAAGATAACAGCTGCCAGAAACACAGCCTTCTGTTTTGTACTTTGAGCTGTGCATACTGTGTAGAGTTAAAAAAATAGTGCTTAGAATAATTTAAAGCAGAAATCTGTTACGTTCCTTCAAAATTACCCGTGCTTGGTTTAATAGATGCTGGATTAATTGTGTGCTGTCTGAGAGCTTTTGTTCCCCTCCGGAGTGGCTGTGGTGTGTGCCACAGAGGTGAATGCTACTCTACTGTATGGCAAATTTGACATTGAAGGCCTCTTTGTAGAAATAAGACTGCCATTCTCTCCCATTGTCCCTTTGATTAAACAGTGCCAGCAAAAGAGACAGTTTTGATGGTTGTTTTCATATTATGGGCATCTGGCTACTAAGAGCTGGGCTGAGATCACCAAATCACAAGCTGCTTTAGAGACGTCTCTTTATGCACACTGATCCCACAGTGATGTGATCCAGAAAACTATTTGGATATGCACCATGGTGGGGGGGG
>VZRZ01006846.1:446694-493348 GCA_013398175.1 Climacteris rufus | reverse complement strand
TGGGAGGAGAGAGAAACAGTTTCTGGGATGTTGGGGAGGACCATTTGTTGCCCATGTGTGATGCCGTTTTCCAACACATCTCCTTTGGTACCCAAACCCGCAACCTTCCGGTACCCCTAAAATAACCCTGGACTGTGGGTGCTTTTCCTCCGCTTTCACATGAACAGGCTTCCAGTGACCTCTGAGGCATGTTGTAATAAAAATAAAGGAAATCTAACATATTACACAGTGGACTCATTCATTAACTGCTTCCCAGTTAAAACCTCTTTTGCAGATACTCACATATGTGTGAATCATCTCTTAGTGATGGCCATCCTTCAAATGCTTTAGCTTCCGTCACAGGGACTCCGTAAGGTTATAACGTCTTTTGGACTAGGTTGCTGGCATCTTCTGTTTGCTGAATAAACTTTAACACCCAAAGTTCTTCCCAAAATTTTGACCATCTCTTTTGGTTAATACCAAAGCAAACAGGGAAGATCTTGGGAAAAGGGTACTCCCATCTCTTTCCACATATCTGTTGTCCAAACAGATACAAAAGTACAACAAAGGCTACAGGAGCATTTTTCCTTGAACTTTTAATTGAAGTGCTTTAATATAAAAAAAAAAACCAGTACATACAAGTTCTAAACTCCTGTTTTCTGCAATTGTTTACACTTTTTCTAAGTTGCAACATAATATTAGCTATGTAGGTAGTCAACACTGCTAACAAACTACAGTACAAGTTACTAATAACAGTACAAGATGCTGGAATACATTCTTGCAAATGTGTATGAATACCAAAGAAATCCTGTGAAGCTGAGAGGTTTCCAACACCCATTTTCCTCTCCTCTCAAACCCCTGTAGGATTTTGCTCACAGGTTTCCTAACCACCAAAACACGGAAGGGCTGATCCTTGGCTGGTGCAAGCTGTGGTGGCTCCATTGGCATCCACAGAGCAGTGTGAGTTGTCATGATTCACTCTGTGCTCGACAGACACCTTCAGACAGGGGTGAAACACCATGCAAGTTTCCATGCATGACAAACTGATGGGCCTTCTTGGTCAGTGCTGGCTTCGAGCATTAAGCAATTTATTTTTTTCTGAGGGTTTCAAGGCCAATCTGTTTCTCCAGGAAACAATCAGATCAGGATGACTAAGGCCAGTCGGGAGCACCCTGGATTCTCATACTGCTCTAGGTAAAGCTGGGCAAATTTCCCTTAAAAAAAGCCAAGTTTTGAAGCCACCCCATCACCTCTCCTCCCCCACAAAAGGCTGGCAAAGCTATCAAGCACTTAATAAAACCGAGTGTGAGATAAGAAGAGCAAAGGTCCTCCACACAAGCCATGTCAAAACAAATGTCTACATACACACATTGTAACAATACAGTCATTTCAGGGTTCAAAAGAAAGGTTCACACTTTACAAAAGAAGGAGGCGGGGGGGAAAGTAACACAATAAACTGTCCTTGCAATTATGTACTGGTTCCCAAACCTGTAACCTTAGTCTGTGGCCACCAAAAGTAAACAAACACCAAGCAACATAGTGTAAACTCCAGTGAGGCCTCACAGGGTGTAGCAACTGGCAACCTGGAGGCAGTGTACATAGCTGGAAAGGAATTTGAAAGAAAGACAGTAATTTTTCTCCTATTCTGTTACGTTTATATAACCAAAGACACAGTGACAAACACACTACAGAAATGTGTCTCTCCAGCCTTTGAGCCCGCCTACTTGTCACCCAAGACTGGTCACAAGGGTTTTTCCTCTAAAGTGAGAGTGGTATTTGGGGTTTTCTTCAGGCAGGAGCCCTTACTTTTTTCCCCTCACTCAGTTGTTTTGGCTTGTCTCTGTACCTACCATGTGACTAATAGGACATTTGGGTTCATCTGAAACTGCTGGGTTTTCCTCACAAGCATCAATAAAAAACCTCCTGGCCCTGAAGACCAACATTTCAATGGCACACTTCAGTCAGCAGCACCCAAAACTCCTCCAGGCTATTCACTGGCTGGCATTGGATCATTTTGGTGGGAAGTTACAGAAGTTGGTAAACCCTTGACCAGGTTAACTTTTTGATTCATCAGCACATTATGAAAAGACTAAGCACCAATGTCTCCAGAGTGTAGACACAAAATTAAAGTTCATTTCTGCTGCAAAGAAGATAAAAGGCTATTTAGGTGATACAGAAGTTGGCATATTGTAGAAAACATAGTGGTGGCTCACAGTAAGGATTCTTCAGCCTTTTCAGTGACTTTGATTTTCTATTCATGTTAGTTTGTAAGTATAGTTTTCTCCAGCCACGTTATCCTGACACCACAGTTATTGCATTACAAAAGCCACTAGGATGCAGTCACTCAACATACACATATACCTTGTACAGATAAGGTATGTACAGCCTGGAAGTGGGGCAGCTTCCACCCCATAATTTGCTGTTTCCATAAGGGCAGGCAGATCCCAGTTAGGTGAGACAGAGGTAACCTAGAGCATCCTCAAGTTCTGAAAAGAAGGCTGTGAGTGTATGAACAGATGGAAACCCCAGAATCTAAACAACAAGAATGAATGCTGGTACAACACCCCCTGCTTTGTAGCTAACTCAGTTGCTCTAAAATGATGCTTACTAAAATAATTTTATGATGCAGAATGTGCAGTAAGTGCAAAGAAAGTTGTGTACTCCGCTGTGAATGCAGGGAGTGGATGTGCTTTCTCAGTATTGCCTGGAAGTTACCCAGTCCACCTGCTCTTCCCTAGCCCACCATCTTTATAACAACAAGTCTTTTGCTTCAGTGCCTAACTGGTAGGACAAGACTATTTCATTACGAACAAACTTCAAGGTTAATGTATTAGAAGACTGGAAATAGATACCCTGATACTTTCAAACCAATAATGCTTTGTACACTTAGCGGTTCTCTGAATCCTCTTTACACAGAGCAAAGCATCACAATGGCAAGATTTCCATCAGTTCTGAGCTGGCACAGCCAGTGTAGATCAGGCCTTCACAGTCTTTGCTCTCCTGCCAGAAATTCTCCCTGCCCCCTAGAGAAACCAGTTCATTCTGAATATTTTTCTGATGTAGACACTTCTGTACTGGGATCCACAGCAGGTCATCGAATGCTCTTATGCTGGCCAGTCATCAGGACGATTTCTGATCATTTTCTGTATATCTTAAACTATGTGCAATAAAAATACAACTACATGCAATAAATTCGAAAGGCTCTTTATCCCATACCCAAATGTATCTATTAGACTAGGAAGGACCACAGGAAGATACTTATTTCCTCAGAAAGTTCTCAGAAATCCAGTTGGAAGCTTCTGATGCTGTGGGATGTTTTTTTCATCTTTTTCCTAAGCCAAGCTTTAGCACACAACTATTGTGCATGTCACTGACCTTGCACTGACAGGGCTTTACACAAGAAACAAACTGCACTGATTTCATCACTGCAACATTGAGCATCATCCCGGGTAAGTGACTCTCTGAAGACCAAAAGAGCCTCTCAGGTACCAGTGTTGCCTTAGGTTTTAACCCTTATATTTTTCAAATTCTGTATTGCCTGCTTTCTCTATAGACATAACAGTGCCACCCTGGACTTAGTCTTCAAGGATACTTAGGCTGCCCAGACCCAAGCTTCTAAAGGGAGGGGGGAGAGAGCTAAGGGAGCTAGGGGGAAATTGCAAAGTTTTAATTGGTGAATATATGATGATATGCAAATGGACCAAACCTATAAAGGTGTGGAGAACTCATGACTCATTGTCCATTTTGGCTGATGCCCCAAGGAGGGGGCTTTGTCTGCCCTAAATGTACCTTTGAAGGCCTTTCGAATAAATACCCACCTTTTATTCCCTTACTCCTGACTGGCCTCAGTTTTTGGGCTAGCCTTTTTAGGCAACACAGGGCCTCTTGTCTAACAACCTTGTCTTCAGACCACCCTGGGCCTTCCACAACCCTTATAAAAGCCCTTCATTTTTTTGCAGAGGGCTTTCAGGACATAATTTGTCAACAGGAGGCAAGCCACAGGAATGGGTGATACCATGGCTGGACACAGACTATGGTTCTACTGTCTTTGATGACAAGAAGTAGGATGGGAAGAATCCAGCTGGTCCCCACAGCTCAAAGCTAGACATTGTTTAAAATACTTTTTCATTTCTAAAATGAGGAGATGTGATAGCAAAATCAATAAGGTACCTGAAATAAAAGCCCTCAAGTCACTTTTTGAAGCCTTTTTGAATGATGAGCCAGTGCCAGATAAAGGAGTAAGCCTCTGAAGTCAGAACATAGTTCTTGGATGTTTTGCTCCCAAATTGAATTGTTCTTAAAAGGAGGAGTAACCTAAGAGCCTTTACAGTATATGTTTAAATGAGAGGATGTTTTTCATTAAGTTTCTGTAACAGAATACTTATAGTATAACAGAATATTCTTAACAGAATAATTTAAAAATAACTGAGGAAACCATGCGATCACAGATGATCTGTGTTCAGTGTGCTCTGCTGAAGCTGCTGTGACTCCACTGCATTAAGAAAAGACATACATTATTCTGTAGCAATTGTCCATGACACTGAGGCTTACAGCATAAATATTGCAATACCTCATCCAGTTTCTGTATGACACACCATGTTTTATTGCAGTAATGTCTCTTAATAGATGAAGGTGCTGCAGGGTCCTGTTTGGCCAATTGCTATAGGACCCTGGAGTGCATTTCATAAGCAGGGAATATATCCCATGGGAAGAGGATTAAGATGAGGACTAGATGCCTGGAGAACCAGCTAAAAGCTTCATGTACAATCCTAGAAAAATATTTTCTGTGCCTCACAGCCCCACCTTCTCCCAGCCCCTCCATTATATGGGAGGTTTGCTTCCTCACTTGCAGGTAGTGCTGGATGCAAGATAATGGAGCATGGCCCTGCCATGCACAGCAGAACGCCTCTAAATCAAGAAGCCAGTGTTCTTTGCCAATGTGACAGATTGAAAAATGCTTCTGGTACTTCCATGAGTGGGTTACTAAGCAACACTTTGGCTTCCAGGGAGTAGCCCTGCTGGATGTGATCTCATGCACCGGCAGCCTGACCACATCCCCAGCTGGAGCACCAGGGAAAGGAGGGCGAGTGTGTGCCAGCAGCAAGGGTGCATGCCTTCACTCGGCTGTAACACAGGTTCCTTTGAGATGAGCTGTAACCACAAAGGAAAAATATCCCAGAGGTGACCATGGGCCCACTCACAGTATGGCTAAAAAGCGAAGACATACTCTCACGAAATACCATTGGGAGAGAAGTAAAGCTTGGAAGGTTTAAATACCTATGGCATATCCTAGGTGCCTGTCTCAGAGCAAGTGATGCTGAAGACGACTGACTCCAGGGAGAGATGCTAAAAATGAGAGGGGCTGGGAAAGATTTCCACATGAAGAGACAGAGAGATCAAAAATACTAGAACACATTAGAAATGGATAAGAGAGGGGAGGTTAGAACTTAGTGAAGTGAGGTCTGGTACAGAAGAGGAAAATAATGTGCTGCAGTCCACTGTTTCCTGATATAGCAGTGAAGGGTTGTTTACAGAAAATCAAAAAGCAGTGCACTGAAAACTGATGAATCAAGCTCCACAAAGTCAGAGAGAAATCTGCTCCCCTTGCTGACTGCTCCATCATTATCTTTTGCTGAGATTTTTCACTTTCCTTTGGAGCTTGTGATGTGGCATAACCAGAACCAGACTGAGCCAAAACAGGATGTAAACAGACCAGACTTATCTGGAATAGAAATAACTATTTTCTTGCATGTGTTGGGTGTACTCAACTATTAAGCAGCACACACCTTTTCTTAAAGACTGAAGTCTAAGACTACTTAGACTCTGCTTAGGATACCAGGCCAGCCACTTAAAGTCAATGGACAAACGTCGACTAAGAGCAGCTGAGAATCAGTCCCGCCTTTTAGCTCATTGGTTCTCTTTCATGTGTAGATAAATCATGCTCCAAATAGGATTCAGATTAAGTTGTAAGGGATGTTTTGCCTTATTTTGTTAGAATGATGACACACCTTTGCAAAACAAGTAGGATTTTCTCCTTCCTCTTTCTTCAGTGAGTAATACTTATTATAGGACTTGAGATCTATTCCTGATAGGTGAGCAATGTTTACAGTAAATAACATAAAGATGATATACAAATATATATATATGTATACTTGTATATGTAACTTAAAGTCTCTTAATTAAAAATCAATACTATAGCATCACACAGTAAGGCTCTGCCAATGTATTAATGGGAATGCCACTACTCAGAGATCATTACTTCAGCATTTTAAAAGTGCACTTACAAGTTGACAACAACACAGGTTTTATCTGGGAGAAGTGCTGTGATGTCACAGATTTATCCTCCTTCTATTTTACTTTAGAATAATGGGGACAGTGTTGTCCCAAATCAAATAAAGGATCAACAGCAAAGATCATAACTCAGCCTTTCTCACCCCCCAAAATTAATTTTTGATGTTTTTCTTTTCAGCCACTTCCAGTAAAAAAAAAAAAAAGAAGTGTATCCCAAGTATGTATGTCATACTCAATCTGAAATGGCAGATGAAGAAAAGGTGAACCAATAAATTAACATATCCACAAGCTTCTGGTTCTTAGGAGATCTGACTGAGTAGCACAGGTGACAATTTACTTAAATGCTCTTGAGCTTCTCTTTACATCTGCAATTCCACAAAATAAATTATTCCCAGGCCTATCCCCATTATTTCTGACTCAGGCTGCAGTTTTGGAAGAAAGTATAAGTAAGTGGGCAGACTGTTGATCTCTGCTGCAGTACAAGAAATGGAAAGCCATCAAGGTAAAGACAAAACATCTCTCACTTTTTTTAAAGAATATTTTATGACTAAAAAGTATTTATGAACTACTGTATGACCTTAATGCTGAGTTGAGATCAAATAAACACACAAGCTTGATTCCCTGCAATGATCAAAGGTTTGTTGAACTCTTCCAAGGGGGAGATAAAAGCTGATGGTTTGATTTGGACCTGTCTATTTCTCAGTTGTTCTAGACCTTTCAAATCAGTTTTGGTACATACTGCCTCTGAAATATTGTAAGAAAAGAAAAAAATGAGAATGAAAAAGGAAACATATTCTGTAGAGAAGCTCAAAGGAGATGACACTTGGAAATTCCTCATGTACAGCCTTCCCAAAAGGATTCAGGGGTGTATGTTACACTTCCAGGAGAGCTATGAAGGAAGAGTAGGTTACATATAACATTCAGGTGTTGTGCTTTGATTTTCAGCAGATACTTCCTTTTTAGTGTTGCTCACAAATTCTGCTCTGGCAATGCATAGGGAACATCCTAATGCAGTCCTGTGTCCAGCAGAGGCACGTGCTGGGGCTGGAGCTCTGTGCTCCATCAGGATTCATGGGCAGGAGGGCATTTGGCCTTCCAGGCAGAGAATCTTGAGAAATGGAAGGGAAATCCTTATCTTGTAGGTGCAAGGGTCCCTGATGACAATTAGCAGTTTCAATGTCTTATATGGCAATAGCAGGAGGAGTCCTATGCAAGTGAATAAAATGCTGGACTGTGCTTTCTCATACAGAGGTGAGACATGGCAGCGAAGACCCTTCAGACTGCTACAGAAAGGAAATCTCTCCCAGCCAACCAATTCAATCATTCAAGACATGGAAAGGAGATTAACATGAAATGAACATGTCATCCTTTATCATCCTTCAGAATACAAAGAATAAAACCTGCCCTTTTATGTCCCAACATTCCAAAGTGGGAAGAGATGAAATATTTCCTGAGTCACCGTGGAGGTGAAACCAATAGTTTGTTACAATGAACTGAATCAGATGGATGACTAGACTGACAGGAGTCTTAAAGAAAATGTCAATACCTGAAAAAGCAGCAATTTTCAGCCATGAAGTGTTTTATTTTTAACTTCATGCACACAAAGGGCAGTAAGCTGATCTGAAAAGAGTAGTTTCCTCATTTCAAAACAGCAGTAACAACATATATTCTAAATGTGCATTTTCACCCGACATGGCAGAAATACACAACAAATATTAACAACTGTTGGCTTGATTCCCCAGCTGCAAAATGCCTCACATTCTCACTAGTATACAATAAGAGGGTAAACCCCCAGAGATACTTCCTATGCTTTAGCTTCCCTCTGCCCCCTCAGTTAAGTGCCTCAATGCACAGTGCTAGGGGAACTATTGCAGCTGGAGAGACAAGAGAGTGATGCTCCTCTCCTCTACCCTGTGCTAAGACTTGGCCATCAGGACAGTAAAATTGTGCTTGCATATCCTGCAGCCTGGCTCCTTCAAGACAGCCACTGACCCCAAGGGCCGAGGACACTGCCTGGGAGCGTCAGTCACACTCGCCCTCGTCCACAGTGCAGTGAGACCTTGTGCCCCAGCCAGCACCACCAGGGACAGTGCCAGCAGTCTCTCTGCAAAACTGCTCCCCAGGAGCAGGGACATGGTGCTTTGGCCCTGGACAATGGTACCAGCACTGGTAGAATGGGGACACTGCCTGAGCCTGCACAGCCATGGGAACATGATGGGAAGCAGGTTGGGCAGCTGCACTTGTAAATCAGTCCCCTTCAAACCAGAGACACCCCCCTCTTCTTCCTGTCCCTCCAGCAAACCTGAGTTTATCTTATGTAAACCAGACCAGGTTTGGTGCCTGCCCTGAAAAGCCATTTAACTACTGCTGAGGCTGGAGGTCATTGCTAGTAATTATATCACCATTGAAGATGGATTTGGCTGCCTGCCAGTCACAGCTCCTGCCCTCTTTTACCGGAGGAGAAGCACAGACACAGTAACTAAACTTTTTTGTTTATTCTGCAGGGTCTTGGACCTTCCGCATCTAACTCCTGGCTTGTCACCTGTTCCTATCTCCCAGGCAGCGGCAGGGGCCCGTGGCTGGCAGAAATTAATGTGTAAGGAACAGCCCAGAAGAGCTGGTTCTTCTTGCTCTGCCACAGCCTGGGTTTGCAGCACTGTGGTGAATAGCCACACTTAGGGCTGGCCACACTGTAGGCTCCAAGTGCTTTGCAAAAGCAGCTAAGAATTGCCATCCTGCCTTTTCTCCGGAACCAAGGCACAGATTTGAGTACCTGCCCACAGCAGTGCTGCAATTCCTGTTGTAAATTACCCCTCTGCTTTATAACCCTGCATAGGTGGGGTATGGGGAATGTTCCACTCCCAGACTGGCTCAGAGCAGCTTTGAGTGCCCTGGGATGAGCAGCCGGGCACAACTCACAGCACTGCTGGGCAGGCTGTCCCCTGTCTGGGTCAGCCAGTGGGAGCTGAGCTCTGGGTTTGGCAGGCACCCCTGCCTGTTTGGCTGCGGGCTCTTTCTGCGCACACCCCGTGCTGGGGGGCTGGGGCAGCACCCACCTGCTCCTGCCCAGCAGCCATGCTCACCCTGCTCGGCTGTGTGCTCCTCTCATCCTCTCATGCAGTATATAATGCAAAAGTATGAGATACTAAGATCACAATAAATCCAGAACTGGTTAGGGAAGAGGGCTTTCCTGTCCTGTCTGCCTGCTCCTCTCCAAAGAACTTTTTTTCATAAAAATATAGAAGTGGTCAGCTGTTAAAATGTTAGGTGACCTCCTTGTGACCAGCCCACAGCCTCCCATAACAACATTGACAAGATAATCCATCTTTTAATCATGTTCTCCATAAGATTTGCATTCTCTTCCCTAACAGATTGGTGCCAGATTTTTCCCAATATAAATTACATTAACTTTAAAATTCAAATATTGAAGTGATTAATTCTAAATAAATTGAAAAAATAATTTTCAACTCTTCTGATATTTCCCCCATAGCTTTTGTATTAAATAATTTGCCAGATTGGACTTGGATATGTGAATAATTATGGTTCTCTCAAAAGCATATTTTTTAAAAATAAATATATTCCACACAGAAAAATCATGCCCAGCTCTACCTGGAATTTTCTTGTCCACAATGCACACTTATCCCTCTAGCAGTCCTTTCTACTCCCGTCCACTCTTCACCTCTCAAATGACCCCTGTCAAAACACATGCTGTAGGTGTAAAGAACATGCAACAGCCCCATAACGCTCCATGGTGCAGGAGAGTCTTCCATTGGGGCAGAATTGACTAAGCTCCTTTTAAAGACAGATGAGAAATGATGATTTCAAGGTTATTTAGAGTAACATTTGCTTTGAAAGAACACACTTAATGGTGTCTTTCCTAGCTTGAGAACTGGTCTGAGGTACATTTACAGAACATAAACTCTGTACACTGTGAACTCAGTGCAATGACACAGCTGTGGAAGCACAGTTTGAAGGCAGATTAGGACCCATCTCACATTTCTTAAAAGTATTGCCTTTTCCAAGCTATGGGAGAGGCTCTGTAATGGCAACACAAGTTCACTTCCTCAGTGATACCACTTGGATGCTCCCATTAAGGGATCATTTCTCCACCTCTCTGGTATCTGAGTCTGCCACTGCAGGTGCTCCCCTCCCCAGCCAGAAAACTGGGCAGCACAGCACACAAATGTGATGGAGAGAGAGCCGGGGGCTTGCCGTGGTTTTACACAACGCAGTCTGAATTGTTCAGTCTCTGGAACAGCCCAAGGTAGCTAACACCTAAGTAGATGCCATTGTGGCCATGAAGGAGAGAATGTGCAATTTACTGCATCAGTAAAGATGATTTTCTCTAACTGACCTTTTTTAGGTTATCCAAAATGAGTTAAAAATTAGAAGGATCACGTGCATATGTTTAATTAACATACTTTAAGGCCATTATGCAGACACTGCTTGTATTTAAATACATCCTCTCCCACAGTAAACATCTGTTTTCATAATAAGGCCAGGAAGAACAATTACATCATCCAGCCTGACTTCCTTTATAAAACAAGCCTTTTTCTGTCAGACATTCCTGTGATTAACTAAGATTGCATTTAATTAAAATACATCTAAGAATCTGTCCGTTCTTGATTTGAAGACTTCAAGGCATGCAGGATCTACCATCTCCCATGGTAGTTTGCCCTGATTTGTCCTAAAATATTAATTGCCTTGCCTACACAAAAGAGTTTTGAAAAACACCAGAGTTTGTTCACCTCCGGGGCTGCCACCAAGCTTGCATGTCCTGCCATAGCAAGAGAGAGAGCAGCACATGGAGCCAGAGCCCTCACACTGTTTACTGCCCAGACCAGATCCCTGCTATAAGATTTGCCTGACAGTGGATGGTGTCACCCAAGTCCTACATCCCAGCAGTCATGCAGGAGGACTATCCCCAGTGGGGCAGCAGGTGACAGGCAATCAGTTATCAGGGTTTCTAAATTCCTTTTCCTCACCCCCACGGCTGTGCCACAACCTCTCCACATCTCGGTGAAGCTGGTGCAGTGCTCACTTGGGGAGTCAGTCAGTACTTCTAAAGTGAACCAACATACACAGCTCCAAATGCATGCTAAAAATGTCACCAAGAGGTCTGTTCCAGCCTCTTATCTTACACCCAACTAGTGAAGAAGAGAGACCCTCAGCATGGGAGAGCTTGCATTTAATCTGCTGCCAAAGTTACCTGGAGCTGCCTGGCTATGCAGTACACAGCACAAAGCTGGAGAGATGAAATGCAGCTGGTCCACTGTGGGTAAGTACCTTGTCACACTGATCTCAGATGGCAAACAACATTTTGGCATTGTAGATCTAGCAATCTGTCTTCCCGTCATACCTCATTAGTGACGAAACTTCAGCGAGGCCACAGAGGAGTATTTCTGAACATGAAAGATACTGTTGGCTGCAGAATGGTTGTGGTAGGAGAAAACAGTCAGCGCTCTGGATCAAAACCACAAAATAGGACAGCAGGTGTGTGTGGAGAGCACAGCTCCTTTAGCAATGTCTCTGTCACAGGGATGGAGACCACTGAAATCCTGCACCAGCCAGTCCTACCGACTCAGCTACCTGAGACGTACATGATGAGCCACCACTGTCTGCTTAACACACAGGCTAAACAACCTGTATTTTCCTCTTCATTTAAGAATGCAGACATTGTCCTACTCCCCCAAGGTCATGTAAATATCAGGAAACTGGAAGGCTTTTTATGGCCATTTTTAGGATGGAACTCTCTAGGTCCAGCAGGACTGGTAGCTGAGGACAAAACACCAATGCACATCTGCTGATCCCACCACCAGCACCAGCATAAAAGTTTCCTCTACTGCACACACTTCTCAGCTCCAGTCACTCTTGCCAAAATACCCATTTTCTGTGAGACAGCCCAGTGGTGTCTCTGATGAATGCACATTTGCACTCCTGGCCACAGCAGCAACAGGACTTTGTATCAGACTGAACGTTGTGATAGTCCCAAAGTACCAGGTCAGCTGGGTTCAGCCAGAGGGGTGTAAATGCTCATGCAGATCAGCTGTGTCCTCCAAGTGCTTGCCAGGGCAGTTCCAGCCTGGGAGGAACATGCTTTATTTTACATTTGCTCTAGAGCTTTGTCCCAACAGGTACCAGACACCTAATTCAAGTGCACAGGCTTCCACTTTGCTCTCCCCAGACTTGATGCTCAAATTTCTTTGTGCTCTCAGCTCATTGAAGGGCTGTCACATGGAAAGCACAAGATATTGAATGAATTTCACAGGTAGCCAGTGCAGATGCTGCAGGAGAGATTTGGTCCAATACTATTACAAGAAATACTTTCTAATTTTTTTCTAAGAGGTTAAAATACTCCTGCTGTAGCCTGAGAGAAGGCTGCAACAGTAGGTGGGAGAATCCAGCAGCTGACACAGCTACTTTCTGTGTGTAAGCTGAACAAAAGGGGAAGAAACTATCTAAATAATGAGGGAAAGTGCATTAGGTCAGTACAGCTTATCCTAACTAAGTGTAATTAGCAGGAGAAGGAAGAAAAAATAGCTCACCAATATTCTTTCACAATGTCTTTCAAGTGTTTGGGGACATTTAATTTTGCAGAAAAGTTTCAACCAATATAAACATGCCAAATATAATTTTCAGTATCCTCACCTACTTGTACAAGCAACATGAGTCACATGCTGCCTGGGACTCTCATAAGTTTATATTATAAACCCACTTAAATCTATGCATAGAAAGTGATACACATCATACCCAAGAAAATGGTTATTCTGGGATACTTGGCAGTTCAGGGAGTGGCAGGTTTTTAACCTTAAAGATGTATCTTGTGGAAAATATTTGATGTATTTATCCTCCTAGTAATGTCTTGAGTTATTCAAAGACATTTAACTTCAATAATTTTTTTCAATTGATGCTCTCAATATTTCTTCATTTTACATGTAGAGCTTTGTTTAAATAAAGTAGAACTATTGCTATTTAAATTTTTAAATAATAATGAAAATTCTTCTTTTCATATTAGGTTCGGTAAATTATTCTTTTCTTTAGAGCTGGGAAAGGTTTTTAGACAAATCATCTCATGGGCCAAAAATGCAGTTGTAGAGAATTTGGGGGCAAAATTATATGGAAATTCAGTTAGATCTTGATAATTACTTTGACAAAAAACAGTAACACTTCGGAAATTTTGAAAGTCCTGATTAAGCAATTCCCAGAATAAAATACAACTTTAAGTTGCAGAACATTTTGGTTTAGAAATTTCAAAAAATTAATCTAAGTGCTTCATTTGACCTTAAGCCAAAATTGTTACTTTTTGCAGCTTACTTTAGATTGCACAGAAAACGGACAATTTTATTTTCTATGATCAAATTAAGATGACAGTATTTCTTTTGTTCAATTTTCTGCGCTAAACACAAAGTCAGTTACATACATAAGAATTTTCAATCAGAATTTTCTAAACAAAAAAAAATTATGTGTCTGGACTGTGTGCTGGCATTGCAGTGGGACAGTGTGCCTGAATATCCTGAAATACTAAAGACAGGAGGCTTTTCTAAGCATCTGTGTGTACTGCTCTTCCTTCAGATACACTTAAAATAGATTCCTAAAGATCTGCCAGATCAGGGCATTTGATTCAATGGAGAAAGTGTTACCCCAAAAGGTTTTGATCAGTGCTTCTCTCAGTGACAATGGACTGTTTGTGAACTGGGAAGTAGTGAACGAAATGCAAGTCTCAGAGCACCCCTCATAAGCACCCACCCATTCATATACAGAGTGGTTGCAATAGAGATTCCCAGTCAAGCCTGTGAAGAGAAACACCTGGTGCTGCTCCCAGCCAAAGTACTCAACAATAATCCCTTGGGAGATATTTTACTACTTTTCATTTAAAAAAAGACTAAACGGAAAGCACAAGGCCACACAAAATTGACTTCTCCATGTCAATATAACAACCCTCCCCTTTCCATAATGCATGTGAGCCTGTTAATGGCAAGCAGCAACCATGCATAGCAGTGAAGAGATTTCATCCAGAGAATCGGGAAAGTACATAGTCCGACAAGAGCCCAGGAGGTCTGGCCTTAGTGACAGTGAATACCACAGATACCTCTTCCTGTATTTGAGTGTCCGTTCATTTTGATGGGGGTTGTGTCTTTGTGTTCTGGATGGGAATTGTGTGCTGGTATGGCAACACTAGGAGCAAGGTGTTTCTCGACTGCTGGAGCTCCTCAGGCCTGGTAGCCAAATGCTGATGCTCTCTCTCTGAGCAGCTCCTGGCACAAATGACAACTCCAGCTCCCTGCAAATGAAGAAATCCTTCTTATAGGAATGACATAAAATCCAGGCACTTGATGTTTATGTCAAGATTGGCTTGGATAGGAGGTCAGATATTCCTAATATTGGAATTGACAGTATTCTTCTGAAACAGTCTCTGCTGCCCTTGGGCTTGTGTCCATAGGCTTTCGATATGAGCTATAATGCTGCTGGGGTGTGCATTGCAGTTGGGTGTTTTATATTTTCATGCATTCAGTATACCACTTCCCAGTGGAACAGAAACCTTTAGCTAATTATTAGCTGCATTTCAAAATTCCACACCCCACACCCCCCCACCCCACCGCCACTCCCCCCCCCGGTTTAGCTTCCTTTTTACCAAAGTTACAAACATTAGCTCCTGAATGCATGATTGATTTGTAATTATTGTTGTCTTGCCCCTCATGTAAACCACGGTCACTTGCACTCACAAGTCTCCTTCTCCAATTCTACTGCTCTCTGCAGATTTTAGTCAGAGAACCTGTAGTGGTAAGAGAGTGGTTCCTCTGCTCCACAGCCAAGTGACAAACCGCAACCAGTTGTACTACACTCAAGACTGAACACCCTGCAGACATCATAACTACATACCAAATATAATACAGACCACAAAACCCTCACCCTGCCAAGACAGAAACATATAATAGAGCAAGGAAGGTAATTTCTCTTAATCCAGTCTCCTGACAACAGACTCTCAGATGCTGCAGAGAGAACCTCCCCGTGTGGGGCTTTCTCTCTGAGACATTGACTTCTTAGGAAGTCCAAAGTCACAAGGAGTCAAAGTCCACATTCACAGGAGCTCAATTCAATTGAGGTGATCGATGACATGTGGGACATCTGAAGGTACCCGTGACCCACAAAACAGCCATGTCCTGGAAGAGGACATAGAGACCAGGCAAGATTGAGTAGGATACCACAGATCACAGTATACCTTCAGAGCTATAAATTTTCTTTCTTTCCAATGGTACCTCCCTTTGCTTTCCTACTGCTTCCTTAACCCTGCATGGTCCAGACCACCTTTCTAAAATTCTTCCCTTCTTCACAAGAACTTTATTGTGATTTTCAAAGCAGACTTCCATCACATGTTACCTTCTGGGGGCTCAAAGACTGGTGGATTCAAGCAATACATGTGATAGCCACGGTCACAGTCATCACAGAAGAGCAGCTGGTCCTGAGGCAGGGTTGGTGGAGAGACAGTAGGGAAACAGGGAGAGAAGGAGAGGAGAAGAGAGAAAATGGTGTAAATTAGTCTCTTGCCAAGATGAAAACGTAAGTATGGTAACCAGCAATGCTCAGCTAGGAATGCAGAGCTGCAACAACAGAGACTAAGAGACTACTGGGAATGTAAAGGCTACAGGCATCACATTTGTGCATCCATGATCAACCATCATATTTCTGAGAGGCTGCAGAAAGCCCCTCTCAGCACAAAGGCAGTTAAGTTTCTAACTAGAAAATCACTATGAGAAGTGGAGGACTTCCGTTCCAAGGTGGCCTCATGATGCAGGAGTAAAAGCTGTTAGGCTGGGGATATGCTGTACTGAGAGGAGAGGACAGGCTTTGCAGGGTTCCATTGTCACTGTGTGCTGATCTCATTCTTTCAGAGGAAACCTTTGACTTAGACAGTTCTCCAAAACTCAGCTGAGTAAATTCTTCGTGAAACAGATGGAAATTACATGACCCCACCATGTGGTCTGCAGCTCTTTCATATATTTGGGGTGAAAAAAGCTGCTCTGAAGTATCCTGTGATTCCTAAGGCAGAACAGCTCCCTGGTTTCAGATTTCCTTTTTTATGCTAAAGCAAAAACAAAATTTCAGGCTTCAAACGTATTCTGCTGTAGGAAATGTAGTGTTAGCTAATCACCTCCAAAGTTCTCCAGCCACTGTCAGTTCTCCAAGTTTCTCACAGGCCACCAAGGACCCCTAGCATCAGATTTTAACTGCAAGCCCCACAGAGAGGACATTGCCCAGCTGCAGGCTCTGGAAATCACTGAAATAGGTGATTAGGTGAGGCCTAGCCATCCCAGTTCAAATGGTACCACATTTCCCATGTCTTGTAATTAAGTTTAAAAATCATGCCAAGAAAGTAAAGAAAATCAGGGACAGAAGAAACATTCTTGCCATCTCTTGCGTTATCACATATTCTCATCTAATTCTGACTACCATACTACTCTCTTGCAGCTCCCCAAAACAGGAGTTCATAGGCCCCAGCTAATTTCTGTTGAATAAGCACACAAACCACAAGTATCAGCAACTGAAGTGGCCCTATATGATACCCGTGGTAATTTCAGCAGAGACTAATGGCTGAATGGGGACACTGGGGAGAATCCCATCTCTGCTCTCAGGGGTGGCTCTTCCTCGGAAATGCATGGAAGCAGCAGTAAAACAATGACCCGCACCACCGCCACAGGCTCCTCAAGGGTGGGCATGGCATCAGCTTGCAGTGACGCTTATTTGCATGAAAAGGTAAATGCACTCACATCGTTCTCTGAGGTCCCACAAAGGCTGCAGGATTTGCACTCAATGCACTGCCACTGATAGGTTTTAACAGCCTCAGTCATGTTTGTGGTGAACTGCAGGCAGGTTGGGTGTCCTGAGGAAGATCGGAAACAGCTGTCATTATTAAGGCTCACTTATTGCTTGTTAATTAACCGGTATTAAATTTGGGAACAAAACACACATGGACATGGACTGATCACAACATGGGCTGCAACTAACAGATACCAAAGAGGAAAGCAGGCATTAACCCTTTCGCTGCCGGGCACAAGAGAAAATCAGAGTCATCTCCACCCATTCCCCATTGGCAAAGCAGTTTTATTCAGAGCTCTTAAAAATGGTTTGGCTTTGAGTTGGTTTTTGTGGGGATTTTTTTTTTAAGAAAACAAGAAAAAGGATGAAATCAGAAACAAACCCAATTTCAGAGAGAGACCATCCGTCTTAATAGAAATTGGACTACAGTTTCAATTAGCGTTGTTTCGACCGGAACGAAGGACCTGGTGGAAATTAGGTTATTCTCCATTTCACAGCTTCCCTCCCTGGTGTCCAAATGGGTGGAGCAATTCTGTAAACTTTGCTTAAATAGAAGCAGTAGCATACAGAGAAGACGCAAGACAGGATGGAAGGATATAGCTTTTAATTTTTTTAAGAGCTCTGCCACTAAAGTTGGTTGGCACAGAAGAAACCAAATTGCACAGCTAACTTTCCAGGATCAAAACAAGAAACCGAAAGGAAAAAAAAAAAACCCAAGCCAACTCCCACAATGAACTACATGAAAGGAATAAAGAAGGGAAAGCTAGCAGAACAGTCACATCTAATTGGGAAGGACAAATTGCCAGAGTTACAACCCCCGCCCCTACATGCGTGTTGACTTCAGCTTTGCAAAACAGCGGTATCACAGTAGCAGGGTCAGCAATGGACTTTCTGGAGGGGAAAATACAAACAAACAAACAAACCAAACGTAGGATCAGTGTTCCTTCTGCAAAACAAAACAAGAAAAATACACTGCTGAAATAAAGTACTGTACTCCCAAACCATCCCTATCAGGCTGAGACATTGCCTAAGTCACCTGCAATAAGGTCCTGCCTGCCTCTTGGAAAGACTCATACTAAGAATCCCCCTCTGACACACTTAAGCATTAACACTGTGCCTGGTCAGGGCAGGGATAATCCACTGCTCCTCTACAGACAAACTAGAAATACAGGTATGCACATCCAGCTCTACTGCCTGCTACTTCTAGAAACTGGCACCATCAGGTGCCTGGGGATTTTCACCTCTACCCGATCTGCTGTTGTAGACTACAACCAATGGGTAAGAAAAAATCTCTTCCATGCCCACCAGCCTAAGTGCCTTTTTAAGAATGGAGAAGGAAAGGCTGTTTCTCCAAAAAGAAAAAAAGGCATGTCCATGGTAGTTGTGGGCACAGATGTGCCGTCTTCGTTACCAGACCTATCAGCAATATTTTGCTGTGCCATCACATCACCCATCACCACCCTACAAAAAAATTCTGTATTTTCCTTCTAGTGAAGCAAAGAGTTGCTGAGAATTGCTGGATAAGGACATAATCCTATAGGGAATATATTCCCTTTATGTGTCCATGATACCCCCAAATGCTGTCATAAGGATTTTTGCTCCCCAGTTAAATTTGCATGGTTGTGAAATGAAAAATAAGCCTATCCAGCAAAGAAATGTGTAAACATAATTATTAAGGAAATTGAATAGAAAATAAAGATCTTTAGAGGAGGGATCAATGACATTGCTCATATCACTCTTAAGCCTTTGAATAAAGAAACATCTTGACAATACTGATAAGCTCAGATGGGCTAAGAAGATCACTGGGGTTTGGAGCCCTTGAAATGTCAGCACAAAACAAGTGACAGATTTTACTGAGATTTACAGTGGACCAACTAAAGTTCTAGGGGCCTTGAAACTGCAACTATGCAAAAGGAGATGTGACAAGATACAAGATTCCTTGCTGACAGGACCTCATATACTTTCTGATACTACCAAACTAGCAGAACCTGCCATGACACTGAAATGTTCCTCCAGATCTGATTTACAGTGAATGCAAACCTTATTCCAACACCAGTAAATAGAACAAATGTGCCACACTACACATCAGGGAGGAATTCATCCCTACAGCAGAGAGTTGCTTGCAGAAATGTTGTACAGTTGCTGGAATATATTACAGAAAACAACTCATACAGGGAGGTGAATTAATCAGAGAGTTAAATAGCTTCAGTCACATTTGAAAAGAAACAGAAAGAATGGAATCAAACTTACAGAAATAAATCACAGCTAAATGCATACACATCTTCACGTGCTCAGTTGCCTGTGTACACACATTGCTCATGGCAGAGACTCCAGCTACAGACCCTCCCTCTCTAATGCGACATGAAGGTCAGGTCTTGTTCGCTACTTTATCGCTGTCCCTTCACAGCCATTCCTGCTCTCTTCTGGTTATCAGTCTTGACTGTTTGTTCCTCATTTTCCTCAAAAACACCTCTGCAGGTCTGCTGTGCTGCATCTCACATCAATGGTGCCTCATCCTTGAAGTGACACATCCTACATTGCAGAGCACTTCTTAAGAACCACACCTACCACAAACATAATAGAAATTGTCTGTGGTGGGCTGAGGATTCCTTAGAAAATATTAGTAGTAGAGCAAGGCCCACAGTAGTTTGTTTTTAGTAGCAGTGCAGAAATATTTGCAAGAACATACCAATTTATTCACTCCATTAGGCTCTGGCTCCAAGTACTGTGACTACAAGAGTAGTGTCTGCATAGCTGCAGGTTGCTCTCTGTTAGCCCAGGGCTTATGCCATGTGTAAGGCAAAAAGAATATCTTGTGGACATGTCTTTCTTCAGCCTCTAAGTCAGAACCTCTTTCACATTAAGCAGCATTCCTTGTGGTACCATGACCCCGACCTAATGTAATTTTGGAAAGACTATTTTTACTTATGCCATCAGCATGATAGGC
Source organism: Climacteris rufus (assembly GCA_013398175.1). Taxonomy (NCBI): domain Eukaryota; kingdom Metazoa; phylum Chordata; class Aves; order Passeriformes; family Climacteridae; genus Climacteris; species Climacteris rufus. Next base: position 473,316 of record VZRZ01006846.1, on the reverse strand, counting down.
ACTATAACATATGGCAAGGATGTCAGTAGATACTCAAAACATTAAAATTCTTTTCCTTTCCCTCCCTGTTCTCTTCTTCTTCACAATCTCTCTCTTTTCCTGCTACTTTTGTTCAAAACCTAGTGTTTTACATGCTTTGAGAAAATTCACACATCCAAGACTTCCTGAGGCGGTGTTAGTGAACACCAGCCCTGCTCCGTATCACAGAACTTCTTAGCATTCCCTCTGTGTCAGAATACCTGAACACAAAGCCCTGTAGCTGCATGTGGCAAGCTAGAGGTAGATTCAAATTCCCATTCTTTTTTTTTTCTACAATGAAAGACTAGTTCAGGCCACAAACAATTTTCTTTTACACAAAGAGCAGTCCAAAATATGAGTCAAATTACAGACACTGTGGTAGCACACAAGCCAGAGAGCTGAAAGTCTTCTTGCTATGTAGTTTAGATGAAGAAACAGTCTTATTTCACCTAATCTTGTGATGAACAGCATTCTCTATGGAGAAGGTGTGCAGCAAAGAGTCTGCAGCTGGAACTCAGTTAATAATTCAGGTGGTGGCTCCGCCCTGGGAAACCCTGGATCACTCCCATGAGTCTATATCAGCTCCACAGATCTGATAGGGGGAAGAAGTAACACATATTTATGGTGTCACCGAAGTCAATAGACAGACCTCTAAAATACACCCTGGGAGCAGTTCTGTTAAAGGAGAAGGCAATATGTTAACATTGACGGTTTCTAATCTACCATAACTATTCTCTACCTAAACTTCTGCTATGCCACAATAGCTATAAACAATAGACAGAGACAATAAAACTTGCAGTGAGACTTTCAACAGCTCATCCCTTTGTCTTAAAACAGTATTTTAAAGTAGATCTAGTTTGAAGGCTCCCTCGTCTTTGTCGAAACACTCCTCTGGATCTGAACTCTGAGACTAAGACCATATTTTATAGTGACATCAGTGTTTCACATGCCACTGGCTTTAATTGTACACCATGTCCACCAGACATCTGGTCAGAGGGGTGGGGAGGTGAGCATATTCAGAGACCATTTCTTGTCTCCTGTACCTGGGACAATTGCAGGCTGATGGGAAAGATAATTTTAACATAAATACCCTAAAAAAATCTAAAAATCTCTTCTGCTTACACTGGCTGCATAACACTAAAGACCAAAATTGACATTAAAGGGCAGGAGCAATCTGCTGCTCCCAGGCGCTCTGTGACCAGTGAAGGCCTTAGAACGGCTCATTAGTGCTTTTTCAATAATGGATTCTGCATTGCAAGATTAATTGCAGCCATGTGCTCTGTCACACCCGCCACAGACTATTTAAGTTAACAATCCAATCAATAACCTTTTTCAAACAAAGGCAGAGATTATCTTGAGGAAAAAAAATAAGTAAATACTCTTTTCTTAAAACAAATGTGAAATTATTTATACAGAGTAAAAGGAATTTTTACCCAGTTTCCAATTCTTTCCCTTGTCTTCACAGTGTAGTGGTGGGCTTTTTAATCAATAACATGATGAAAGCTCACAGGCCTCCTGGCTATATTGCATCAGGATTTATTCCATAAACTATTCAGGTCTTTAAACAACTATAAATACATATTACAGGTATAATGACCTATGTCACAGGAGCCCCATCCAAATAATGGGAGTTTTACATGCAAAGAAACTGCATAATTTCCTCCTGCTAAGACTGAATAAGGATTGCTGTGACCACTGCTATCATTAGACAGAATTATTATCATTATCTGTACAAAAGAAGGGAAACTTGTAATTCTGATAAGTGATATGATTTTATTGTTATGATTAAAAAATTTAGCCCTCATTTGTCTGTCTAAGAAGGCATGCTTATAGATATGTAGTGTCAGCATCAGAGGGATTAGAAAGGGCCCTTAAAAACTCAAACTATCCAAGCACATCGAAAGGCTTGGCTCTGCCAGAATCCCAGGGCTCAAAGAGCTGTAACTCTCAGAAAAAGACCAAACATTCCTAAGGGATGAGGATGGGGAGCTCTTGGCATTCTCCTGCCCCCTCCCATCTTGTAATGTGAAGGTGTTACAGTGTAGAGACATATGCCCACCTGCTCAAAGGGAGGTACTCATGAACAGAAGCCTTCAACAGTGTTTGTGGGGTGAGGATCCAAGGCACCACCTGCCACACTATCTCTGTGATACGGAGAAGCAAGAGTATTTCATTACAGAAAAATATAACAGCTTTACTGGTGGCCAGGGCAGGGGTACACGTTGGAGGCTGCATGTGAAGAGCTCTTGTCTCACCCCCTTCAGTACAGGGCCCTGCTGAATACAGCTTCTTAAGAAAAACATACAAACAAACAAAATAGAAAGTCTCACTCATAGGCACCATTGGGGCTTATTACTATTAGACAGAAAAGGAGAGGAAATGTCACCTCTGTGACTTTCTGTGTCCTGATTGAAGAGAGAAAACCTGGCTGATTCTCCCAGTGTGTTCCAGCACTGCCAACTCTGCTAAAGCAGTGAGTCTGAAAGAACTCAGTGGTTTCTTTGAATAGTTTGGTTGGTCTGATTTGATCGGAGACCAACTCTCCTCTCTTCTAATAAGCCACATCGTGCCAGTAATTGTGGAAGAATTATTGCCTTTAATAATTAATGGATCTCTGAAACCACTCAGCTGTAGAAGAGCTTAGAGTTCCTATTATTTCATTTTCTGGCCCTATAGTTGTTCTGGCCAGCATGGACAGAGCTTACACCAAGCCCACAGAAAGGGAAGGGGCACTCTGCTGCATTAGCACCAGGACCGGTGGCCAGCTGCACTCCGGAGGTGGTGGTTTGCTTCTCAGTACTGCCAGTTCCAGTGGAAGAACTTACATAAATTACAAAGCAATTGCTCAAATATTTGTCACCAGTAGAAGAGAGCCCACTTTAATTGCTCACCCAAGGGACAAACAAAACCCGTGTGCAAAAGGTAGTGGGTCAGTTCCAGTTGGCAGGTGTAATTGGAGTCAATGGTAACTGGAAGCAGGACAGACCTGTGTTTGAAAGCAGTTAACACCAGAGATCTTGAGGAAGTTACAGAATGATGGTGTGTGGCAGGTGGCACTTGAGCTTACTCTCTTGCACTCCCCTGGTGTTCCTTTAGCCATGCAAATGCCAAAGGGCACAGGGAGCAGAGGAGTGAGCTCCTGCCAAAGGCCCCTCATCTCCTCATCCCCAGAAAATTTCATTGTCTGAGGAAAATCCACCCACCAGCTCTGCTCACTTCCAGCTTTGTCTGCAATGCCGCATAATTTCCCCTGAAACATTTTTAAGCATCAAGAGCATCAGCCAGGATAAAGAGCCTGGGTACAGAGGGTACCTGAAGAGGAAAGCTTGGCTCAGGTCGCTCATGCACATAAACAAAATGAAGGGTCTGTGCATGCACAGACCCACATGCACCCAGGGAGATCAGCTGGGGACAAGGCAGTGTAACTCTGTCTGGCACGGGTGGCAGGAGGAGCTGGGTGGAATTCAGGGGTGACCTCTAGAGCATGCAAAGGGATGAGCCAGGAGTGAGTTGTTCCAGGCTTCTTAATGGTTTGTCAGTCAAATCACTCCCCACGCACCATCCCCGTGGTAGCAGATGCCATACATCTTACAGGAAAACTATTTGAGAAATGTTTTAAAACAGTTTTACTGCAATAGGTTTGTGTGTGCCTCTCCCTGTGTACCCTCCTTCTTCAGCAGGCACAATCCAGCAATACATATCTTAGCGGGGAGGAAAAAAGTTACAAATTTTAAAAGCCTCTCAAAACTACTGACAACTGCCAACTTTGGCGCACACAAATCACTGCCGTGGGAGAACACCCTGATTTGGGCTGGTGATGTTACAGTCAGGCCCTCTGCTCTGTGCTCAAGTTTGCCAGAGGGAGGATGAGCCCTGCCAGGGTGTCTGCTGCTGCGTGAGAGTCCCCCTCTGGCCAGGCACACCTGCCCTTCCAACACTGCCTGGAACAGGCTGAAATCTGCCCCTCCCTTTCGTATCTCCCAGGGGTGTGGGCTGGGGCAGATCTGAGGCACAGGTCCATCCCTCTGTCTTTCCCTCTGATGCCGAGCAGTGGGGCTTCAGGCACACCTGATACACGCTGCTCTCTTCACCGCAAAGATCCTGTGATAACACAGGACTGAGGCCACAGACTGAGCTCTGCACATTTGCAGCCTGGGGGATCACAAGCAGTCCCCAGCTTTGAAGCCAAAGGAGATGCCACATGCCCTGATGTCTCATCTCAAAACCAGCCAACACTCAGCTCCCTCTTCTTCCAGACTGGCCCTATTAACCACTGCTGGCTGCTAGACAAAATGGCAATTTCTTGCCTAAGAAAAATAATGTGGAAGCACTCAAATAACCTTGTACTGAAGCATCAGCTTGTTAATGCACTGGTAAGTCATGCCAGCACTGTACAATTCCTGGGGGTGAATTAGGTCAGAGTGACCTCCAGAAAAAGCACCAGGCTGCATCGCTGCGTGCTGCATTATGGGTAATGATCTGCTAATTGCCAGGAGGCACTTGGGCTGCTTACCAACACCAACAGGAAGGAAACCTGCCTGCAGGCACTGCACGGACTCCATATGCCGGCGACATAGCTCCTAATAACGAGAATAAACCCATTTATAGAACATGAACTGGCCAGGAGGACAGGCACTGAATGCTAATGCTGCCCAGGCGGTGCAGCTTGCAGGGGTCAGCTGCCAGAGACCCCCAGCAAAACACCTGCGTGGTGAGGGGCTGGCTTTGCATTTGGTTGCACAGTGAAGTAGGGGTGAGGTAGATGGAGATGAAAATGCAGGAGTGGGAGAAAGACTGCTTATCCAGGCAAGATGAATCACCACAACCTGGAAAGCCAACATCCCCTTTGCCCCGGGGACATTTTCGTTACCCTTCAACAAACTGCAGTGGAAAAAAACCTCCGGCACAGCTCCGACCTCGTCGCTATGCACTGCAGGCTCCCCATCCAGGCCAGCTCACACACCACAGAGCTTTCAATCAACTGGCAGGCTCACTAAACCCTTTCAAAATGAGCAACCAAGCAAAAATACTTGGTCATAAACACTAAAAATAGGAATGGAGGATTGGGTTTTGTTTTGCTTTTTAACTTGGTGAAGCCAGCTCTTCCTAGTGCATTAAATCCACCTCCCTGGCAGCCCATTTAGAACATCTCCTCCCCCCTGAGAGAGCCAAAATCCCCAGCTATAATGAGAGGAGTGGGGTGGTATTTAAAATGCTAGGGAAATGGCAGCCTGAATAGCCTTCTGCGAGCACACTGCCTTTGTTAATCCCCCCCATAAAACAAGATATCAGCTCTGCCTCTCCTCCACTCCCTTTAACATGAAAAAGGAATTTCTACCTGCTTGAACCTACACTTGCTGTCCAAATACCTGGTCCTTCCCCAGTACTTCTGGTGTTAAAGTGCCCCACTAACACAGCCACAGATGGCAGCATGCCTGTAGGGATGCTCGGCGCTGCCCAGCACTGCCCATGATATCAAGGGAGCATTTGAAAAGACTCCAGTGTTTGCACCCTGACCTGACCAAGGGGGTCCAACCTGAGCTGCTGGCAGCAGTGGATGGGACACATCATTTCCCCAGAGCACTCCAACAGGGGCTTCTCCACTGGGATTAGGCGGGGGAGCGTGACAAAGGCAATGTGTCATGACACGGACACCCTCTTCACTAAAACCAGGCCATGTTCACCCAGTCAGTTCAGAGAGCATCAAGACAACCTCACTGCACCACTGTGGTCCTCCTCGAGCATCAAGGACTGGGAGAACTTCAGAGGTGATTTCACCCATGAGCCATGGAACAGCTATCCCATGAAAGCAACTGTTTCTTGGAATCAGGGTAAGCTGATGAATTTGGGGAAAGGAAAGGGGAAAAGGGGAGAGTATTACTAATCTCAGGATTCACTTTCTTTCTAGAAAAATTAAGGAATGGCTCTAGAGTAATTCCCTGCCAGCACAGTTCCAGAAATTTCAAATCAAATGGCAAACTCCAGAGAAATTATTTAAATGTCATAATTTTAATATTAAAGAAACTTAACTATGCAGAAGACACCATGCTATTGCATAGACAGCAACCTCATTGCTGTTACATGAGGTAACCACATCCCATCTAGGTAAAGAAGTTCAGCACATGACAGGTAAATGACTGATAATCGATGTAAACATGCTGGAAATGCAAGAGGTCTGTCTTTCTCACAGAAGCATAATTTACACTGTTGCTAATGTGACTGTATATTCAGACATAAGTAGAACTACCTCACTCAACACAAACAAGACCAATCTGGAGCAAGTTACTTCAGTCCCTTGTTGAGTTAAAGAAACCCTTTCAGCTGCCAAACAGGCAGTGATCCCCATGCACACTATCCATTGTTTGTAATGCAGTGCCAGAAGCTGGAAAATACTGATTTTTTTTTCTCTTCTCTGTCACTTAAAGCCCCTGTTTGATTGGGGATTTTTAAGTGCCAATAGGGATTTCATCAACAAGACAGCCAGTTTTCACTTCCCCACCAGACTCTCAGCAACATCAATATCTAGAGGGAGGTAAGAGCTATAACCACGTGCCGAAGAGCATCAGTATGAGCGTGGTAGGAGGGAGTGAAAAGTCTTTGTTTACTCTCTAAAAAATGCAGTTTCAAGGTGATCTATACACCTGAATGAAGGAGTGAATTTGAGCAAAGTAGTTTCAGTCAAAAGCACGTGGGAGGGGAGAAAGGGTTAAGAGGTGGCAGGGCGAAAAACTGATTTTCAGAAAGGTTGAGACATTTTGTGCCAGTGTCTCACAAATAAGAAGCTGGACTTTCATTTTGGAGCAGTACCTTACTACAAAAGTGAACTCGATGGCATTGTTTTTAAGAAAGTGAAAAAATAGTCACAAATGAAATGTTTCATTGAAGCCTGCACACAGTCGGCAGTAGGAAAGGGTCATTTCATTGAGAAAAAGAGATTGTGTTTCATTTCAAATCCAACCAAAATCTCTTCTCCTCGCCATGGTATTTTTCAGTTCAGTTATTTCAATGGCCTTTTTCAGTAAATGTCCAACAAAATGCTGCCAGAGATAAAAACAGTACGGTTTTAAAACTTTTTTTTCCAGTGGAAAATCACCTGATTAAAATCCATTATCTGTTTTCTCAGAGCTCACCAGACCTTCCACCCCAGATTAGTCAAGTCAAAAATGCTGGCCATTCCCTAAGCTGGAACAAGTGAGTAGTGCTGCTTTAACCTGCACAACCAATACTTCATAGCAGCTAAATATCATGTCAGATTAAACAAGAAATTAGCTAGTTCCATGGCAGTGGACACTGATGTCCCTCATTAAACAGTACACTAGTCTTGCTATTTTTCAGCACCAAAGGAATTGTTTAACAAAGCCTATACAAAAAGTAGAATATTATTGTATTTAATTCCAGAAAATGACCTTCCACAGTACTAAAATGATCGGTGACTCTTCTGATGCTGCTCTTAGCTGGCTGCTCCATTGGCCAGCAGAACTGATGCACAATGGTTCTGTTAATGGCAAGTAAGCTGGGAAATCTCCTACACGCTGATCTGACCAGGCTCTGGGTACCCCAAGTCCTCTCACTTTTAACAGCTGTTGGTGGTGTTCATCACCTGCAATATTCACTGGTAGGCAGGATCTCATCACCCACAAGATGTCTGGCAATTCTCAGTGATAGCTGCATGAACCTAATGGGGACTAGTTCTTCTTCACATAATTCCAAACCCACATATATGTAAAGAGTCACAGAGGAATATAATGGGTGTGGATGTCCTTAGGAAATTAATTTCCATTCTTTTCTTTCAGCTCACTAAGTACTTGTGAAATCTCACCCTTAATGGAAGTGAGGAAAGGGTCTTAGTTAATGAAGAGGCTGCAAGGGAATGTAAGTTCCCTAACCCAGGGAAGGTCCTTTTCTCCAGATGAAGGAATATAGGACCCTGGACCATCTGGATGCTTGAAGAGTACAACAACAATCTAAATTGAACCCAGAGAGAGTTCTCTAGGCCCCCAGGCTGATGGACACAGAAACAAAGTTAATACAGAACGACCTGAGAAGAGCTGGAACATGCTCTTTTAGAAACCAAAGTCCAGATATTCCAGCAATGGATGAGACTTCTGAGCCAGAATTCACTGTACTGTAAAACAAGTTGTTGAGCCTGGGGAAAGGGCTGGAAAGACTTTAGTGTTGTTTAACATATTTAAGCCACTCCCAGCAGAGCACTGATGTGAAGTACCAACCATGATGATTTGTACCAACAGGGGAAAATTAATTGCTCAAACATAGACTTAAAACCATTCCATGTAAACTGCACTGCACGAAGTGCTACATGAACTTGAAAGCTATGTCACACTGGTTGACACTAAAATAAAAACAGCTCTTTAGTGACAGCACAGCTTTCCACTATTTCCCATCCAATGACTTCCTCTCACCTTGGAGAGCTGGCCGCAATACTGATTCCTGAAATCATCATACAAAGACCTTAATGGCTGTTGGCTACTGAAAGAAATCCAAATTAGCAAGCTAAGTCTGCAGTGATGCTTAACAAAACTATCTCTAGCATTATTTAAAGTCTTTAATCTGTTTAAAAAAAGGAGGCTGTATAGAAGAGATTTGGTCATGTTCATTCACTTCCTGTAGCCCACAATGAAGTCACTGACACCAGGACACTTAACATCAAAATTACTCTTAACACCTGTGCAAACCTAGATATAAACTAGGTTTTATTGCAAATTGGTGATGGAACAGCACTGAGAAATTAAACCCCACTCCAAAAAAACCCAAACCACTCAGTGTTAAGACATTGAAGGGTGGCTATGTCTGTTCCTACTCAAGAGGTACCATCCATCAGCTGGGATGCCAAAAAAGAAGTACCCCTTCTGCAAGCTCTCTCAGGCAGGCAGCAGAAGTTCCAAGAGCTTCAGCCCGCTGCCCAGCTTATATGTTCAAAGCATATTGCCTTTTCCATAGCAGTACCATTGTTGGTTTGTAGATCATTCAAAGTTATCACAGCTGTCTTAGTCAACATTAAGCAAACCTATTTCTAATTATGGATGGCAATATGAGTCACAACACCATGTTCCAGAAATCTGTGCTGTCATAAAGGTAAATGCCATCCTTCTCCCACCATGGTTCACCCACCATGGAGCCATGAAGAATTACAGACTGCAAAGACAAACCATCATGAAATAAAAAGTGAGATAGGGTAAGTTTCTATCACATACTGCAAGAGCGTTTGTGGAAACAGCAGAAAATGCATTCAGGTCTTTAAAAATATACTGCTGAAATTAAGATGCCACAGATAGATGGTTCTCATATTATGTCATTAAAATCAAAGATAGGACTTAACTGTGGCAAATGTCCAGCTTTAGTGCAGCAAACAAAATATAATCTTTATACAATAATTTCCAAAGGATAATGGAACTCTTAACATCAAGCCACAATTTGGACACAGCCAAAGCTAAGGGGAGTAGACATTGCTTATGTGCTCTACTACGCATCCTTTACATAGCTGAGGTCTCACTCAGCCACCTTCAACACCAGGGATGGGACAGGGTACAGAGTCTATGTCATTGTTAATGAGCATTAAAAGATAGGGTTTAGAGAGAAAGTGTTATGGGGGAATTTTTTCATCTATAGTCTGATGGATTTAAATACAAGTAGAGCTCAGATCCAAGATGCAAATTTAATCTTTTCTTTTTCTTATTGCAGGCAAAAGTTTGGAATAAGTCTTAAACCACTGCAATATCCTAGTTCAGGCCAAAGGAAATTAGCTGATGCTGTTTTCACTCCACCAAGAGAAATTACTATTCCAACCTGCAGCCTTGCCAGCATTCAGCTCAGTCTCAGCCTACAGAAACCTGGCTTTGGGTCACCCATTAACTGCTGCAATGCTGACAGACATTTTTACTCCCTCCTGCTGCCATGTCTCACTTTAACTGGCAAGAGCCATACTTGAAACAGGAAACATGTATTTATTTATGTCGGCATAAATCTGTTCAGGGTCTTATCTGTTCAGATAATTTCTACAAAACTAAAACTTTTCTTTAACACTTCTAATTCCAGGCCTGTGGCTTGGGGAAAAAAAAAGGGGGGGGGGCACAAAAACGTTCAAAGTAATAAAACCTATGCAGAAATATTCCTTGGAGTCTGACACCCTGTAACAACTGCTCTGCTGTAGTGGGAAGGATCCCATTCTTCTTAACAAGGTGTTGACAGACATCCATAAAGGCCAATTTCAATGTACACTTTCACTCCTGGCTACCTTGGCAGAAATGTCTAGTTATGCTCTCTGTATCCATCTAACTGAGGACAATGAAAATGACTACAGATATTAGAATAGGAGATGACCTATTGAACGAGAAAAGTGCACTGATGCCACAAGCCATTTCCTTCCTTCCTTCCTTCCTTCCTTCCTTCCTTCCTTCCTGCCTTCTGTCAGTATTCAGTTTTGCCCTCAGTTCAACCTCTGTCTAGGTCTCTTAGTCCTCTGCAGCACAGCAGAAAGCTCAAGGGGAGCTTGGAGGAAAACAGAAACAGCAGCACTGGCCAGGAGTCATCACACATCCTCCCCTCCTTTCTATGCTTTCAGGTAGGAAAATATTACCTGCCCCCCCCGAAATCCTTATGAAAATGTCATTCTCTAGGCCTGCAACTCAGATTGTTGTAGGAATATCTGAAATCAAATCACAGAAAGGAAAATGGAAGTTTCTAGGAGGGTCTGTAAAAGCAGCAATCCTATCATTCAGTGTGCTCTCTAAGGAAACTATCACAGCCACCTTCTCAGCACGGCTCAGAGATGCTGGTGGCACCTACCCCACCTTTTCAGCTGCCTCTGGTCCCCAGTGAACAAATGAAAAGAAAGGAAGGACCTTTTTAGCCATAGAATAGCTGAGGAAAATCCAGTAAGGAGTCCATGAGCTGCTCTGTGAGATGCCAAACTGGTTCCAAAGAGCCACAGTCAGTGAAGATAGCAAAGGTAGCTGAAACTGCCTTTTTGTTTCCTCCTTCCTCCAATGAATTAGACAAAGGCCTTGCACAAGTCAAGATAAGGTCTGAAGGCAAGCAATGAAGTTTTCAAGTTGTATTCACCCAAAAAAAGTGTGAAGAAACAAAATGCTAATGGAAATTGAAGTTACACCTGTGAAGAATTAAACTTAATAGGGAAAGGCTGTAAAGGAAGATCAAGAATAGTTAATTCTCCTCCACAAAGACACTCACTGTCACATGCAGAGGTTAAGAATCAGGCAGGTAGGAGCTCATTTGTACAACAGAGCTTCATAAAAAATAACAGCAATGCGTATTAGGGAGGAGGTCACACAGTTTCCCAAAAAGATAGCATCTGGTCTGAAACAGTATTTCCTCTTTCTTTTTCCACTCTATACATCTATACCATTAATCTAATGCAGGGAAAGGGAAAGGGAAGGTTTATGCCAGCATTATGAAATGCAAAGGGAACCACAGTTTCCAGTTACTCCACTGACTGGATTAGAAACAGCATAGGTAGGGGCAGGACTCCCTAAGGCAATGTCACTAAAGTCTATGCAAACAGCTATCATATAATTTAGACTCCACCTTTGAATCTAAATTAACTTAATGCAACTCTATTAATCTCATGAAGAAGGCCATTAAAATACAAACACGTTTAGAAAGATTCTCTATTATCGCCAAATGATAGAAAACACTCTTATAATGAGTCCGATACAAAAGCACTTTTTTACTTCCTTCCTACCTTCACTATAGCAAGCAACAGGACCAGTTTCTGCAGTCCAATGAATGGAGAAGAGAAAATAAAAGAGAAAAATTAAGATAATTCTTGCTTAATGTCATGGTTCATTTGGAAATACAAAACAAAATCCAGGGACAAAAGTCATAATTTACAAAATGGAAAAGGAAAACAAAATCAATAGAGGAGGAAGTTTTATTTTAAGCTTCAAAGAGAGTTTATAAACAATGGAGAGCTTAGAAAAGTAAATGTACATGTATATTACTCAACAATGTCTTTTTAAAAGATTATTTGTACTAAAAAAGACCTTGTGTAATTGGTTTGGTAAAGTAATATTTACAGAGGAATATACAGTAGGGATGCTGGAAGTAGAACTTTTATTTGGAAGAAATATTACACAAACTGAACAAAGACCCTACAGTTTTCAAATCTCCATTACAGTTGTGTGTCTTATATTTTGATGAAATGAAAATTTATTTCTTTTTTTTTTCTCTAGAGGCAGTTCACCACTGCAAGTTTAGAAACCAACAACATGAACAAAGCAAACCCATCCTGCTAAAGAGCCCAATTAGGACACAAATTGCCATTTAATTTAGTTGGAGCAGGACTACCAGATATCTTACATTATTATTTTTGACTCTATGTTTAAATCTGGGAATAAATGGGAGAAGGGAAAGGGAGAAGAGTGAAAAATCTGCTGCTACTGACACATGGAAACCTCTCAATGAGGTGAGTTTGAGTTCTAGGTGTGCAAGAAACATGATGCAGGATCAGGCTTTCTGTCAGCTGCACCTAGTCAGGATGCATTTTTGTAGACATAGTTTTTTCACTCTGAAAGCCAACATAAGCCACATTAACAAAACTACTTTTTTCTGCCTATGGGGGTCTATCCCAATACCTGTTGGAATGGTTTGCCCTCAGTTTGCTTCTCCTTGTAACAGGGCTGCCAGGCATCTGGCATGCCTGTTACAGAGGAGAAGCTAATCTCAGAGCCAGGTCCAACACTCTTCTCCTAGGACACAAGGCTATCCTGCATCCCTCCTAGACTGCATCACACATGACACCAAAGAGGCCTGTGCTATCCACTGTGAACAGATCTAGCAGCCAACAAAACCCTCCAGTGCTTGTACAGTGCTTTTACACTGAGAAAATGCCTACTTAGAATTTGGCATGTGAACATCCCTCACCGCTGCCTCACAGGACAACTTGGGACTGCAGCTGTGGCAACTCATATTTTTCTCCTGCTGAGTTATCCCTGTTGCTTACTTCTGACATGTGGGCGCACCTGTACACTTTTCAAAGTCCACTACCACTTCAGAAAGGGCTGAAGTACACAAGTTTTCTACACATGAAATTATCCTTGACAGAAAGGTCCATGCCAGGATACTTCCCTTAAAACCAACTCACAATCAGCTATGGAATTATCAAAAGAAAAACTAATACCAAAATTAAAAGAGTTGTTTTGAATTTTTAAACCCCTCTTTCAGCAGAAGTGTTTCACAGAGTTGCTCAAGAGTAAACCTCTTTTACCATGCAGAAGAGACACATCAGTCCTACTGGGAGAAGACAGTCCTTTGAAATGGACACAAAATCTGGTAACAAAAAAATTCAGCCACTGAGCCTGGTCTTTGCTACTCCAACAGTTTTTGTACAGATTTGTGCCTAACACAGTACAGCAAAGTAAGTTTTAAGCATCTAACAGGATAATATTATTAAGGAGAAAGTAAACCAGAACAATCTTCACTTACCACATCCAATTTTCAAAAAACAAAGATACTCAGCACATGTATGAATGGCTTCTTTAAAGTAAGAGAGAGAGCAGAGTTGACCTTTATTTTCATTATTTAAAAAAAGTTTTTTCCTTAAAGTAAATATTCAGTCTTTATTTTACAGTAAGTGCTTTTTAAAATTTCATGTCTTCACAAAATTGCATTTAAAATTTGAAGTAAAATGTATTTCAAACAAAAATACTGTGCAACTTCAGCACTTCTTTCTTAAATATCGAAATAAATAAAATAGTTGTCTTTTTCAGTTTGTTTGTTTTTCAGTCAGTTCTACTGTAGATCAATTCCAGTTTGACCTGGGTTTATACACACACTTAAAAGAAAGTGAAATCAAGACTCCAAAAAACTTCTTTGTATTGCACCAGCTTAGGGCATCCCCAGAACTTCTCTTGACTGTTGGCAGCCAACTTCCCACAGTCCAGGCTCCTGTGCCAGATGGAACACGGGTACGGAAGAGTCAGGGCAAGGAAAGAAGTATCAAAGCATCCTGGCTTCTCTTTGTCTTCTTCTGAAATGTCTTGCTTGAAGGCTGCTGGAATCCATGAGGGCAGGGCTGACTGCAGAGGGAAAGGCAATACAAAGTAAAACTAAACAAACTCAGACAACAAAAGCAAGTGTTCAGAAAAAAGACAGAAACAGCACAAACCAAATTTCCAACACTGCTTGCATTCTAGTTCTTTGAAACTATAGCTCGACAGACTTAGTTTCAACTGACTGTGGAAACCATAAATGAATACAAAGCAAACCAATTGGATAGGAAACAGCATATCCAAAAGCAAGGCACTGAACACTTACTCTTTCTTATTGTGAACATCATTAAATAAGTGTCAGCATTCAGCTTAGATAGCTGTCTCTTCACTAGAGGTTAAGACCTTTGCTTATGAAATCCCGCTCTAATTACCTTGCTATATTACTAATTATTTGTAGGGAGCCACAAGCATATGCAGCATGGCGCAAAATACAGTTTCAGAAGTCTGAATGACACACATGGGGTGGCAGCAATGAGATAACTTCTGGAAAGAATAAAAGATTGTGTTTTGCATTGCATTTATTCCATGAATTGACTAAGTTACATGCTGCTAAGCTCCTGAGCAGGATTAGAGAGCAAATAAAATAATCTCTTTATTTCCACAAAATGCAAGTGCCTCTCCCCAGGACTTCCCCAGGACTTCCCCACATCTCTCATATCAGTTCTTGACTACACGAAGGTCCAAAATCTTAGGAGCTGCCAGTGACCAAAAGAATAAGTCAAAGATATGAAGTGACAGCATTCATTTAACAGGGCTATCAGAACTTGAAATCCCAAGAGCTGGCTTTATTTCTAAATGGTATTACAACTTGTCTTTGAAATTGGCAATTTAGCATTCATGGAAATACAGACAGGGACATGAAAATAGTTCTGACCCAATTTCAGTATTCTATGGCATTTATACAGGTTGTGGTTTTTTCAACACTGGTAGATATCTGGCAAAGAGAACAAAGATTGGTAGGGTTTATTGTAATGGCTCAGTCTGCAAAAATTCAGCCTGGCTGAATTCCTGCACTATAAGGGTTTGTCAAAACAACCCCATGCCAGCATGAACACATGCATGTGCCTCGTGCATTACTCATACTCATAGCTACAAATTTCAAACAAATAAGAAAAAAAAATAGAGAATATGAAATGGGTGTTTATTGGAAACATCTACATACATTGCAGCACAAAAAACACTGGGCAGATTTTGCAGTTTTTATAATAAGATGACTCCCAGTGGGGTCAATACAATGTTTGCTTGAGGAATTGATTTAGTAAAACTGCTTGCCATGAAAAGCCAGGCTTTGAAAACTCCATAGTTTTATGGTATTTGAACTATTATTTTAGGGCCCATCTCAAAATATCATTGCAAGGATTAGCCAAAGAAAGGCAAAGCAGGCAGGAGAGAACACAGCGATGCCCTGGCACAGTCTGGCCTCAGTGACTCTCTGGGTGCAGTTCTTGTTTGCTCCATGCACCAGCAGGCAGCAAACTGCGTCTCTGTCTTCAATCAAGAGTCTAAGCTAAGGTCTGTAAAATGGCAAACTGGAACTCAAAATGAATAACTAATGTAAAAGCTCAAAGGCAAAACAATGCGGGGAGGGGATTCTAATAACACATTCTGCTGAAACAAATGGCCATCTCAGAGCTTGTCTACACCATACCAGCAAGCGTATTAACAGGGAGGTTTCATTCAACAAAAGCAATAGCAAAGAGAGCCCAGTGGTAATTCTTCTGAAGTCAGTGGTAAAGTTCTCTCTGGCCCTTGTTTCAGCAGCCTAGGCTCCTCATGTATGACCTTACCACATACATACGATGTTATTCCAAGCACCATTACATATTCAAGAAATAAATATCCAGCCCACAAAACTGGAGGGTGCCTGGGTGAAGGCAAGAGATGCAAAGTGAAGCAAGTCAGATTTCAGTTCCACTCCTGTTCTGCCACATGCCTGGTTCTCCTTTTACTTTTTAACTTCTATGCCAGAAACCCGTATTTTCTTAAAATTTTCTCAATATATATTACCACACTTGAAATTTTATAGTGTTTTTGTGAAAGAGTTGAGGTCTGTCCCCGCTAAAATTTCAACTAATTAAATGCCACAAAAGGGAATAGGCTAAGGATCAGTGCACTCTATGTAGCCTTTCTTCTCTCTTATCAGCTGCTCAAGCAGCATGTCACTTCCTTTTTTCTCCTGCTCCCATCTATGAATCAGAGTTAGCAGAGGACAACTCAGGAAACTATGTGTGTTTTCTAAGATCCTTTAGTATGGAGCAGTGGAAAGGTGCCTGAGGAGACAGCTTATATGATTAAACATAGAAAATCTGAATTTAGGGCCTGAAATGAAACATCCCTTTATTCACATTTCATATTGGGGGTGTCTTATTTTGGTACATGGTTTGTGTGGGAGCATGTGTTTCAGGAGAATCTTTGGATGGCCTTTTGCCAACCTTCCTGAAATAAGGATATCTTTGGAGGAAAACTGGAATAGCCTGTGTTGTGATTAGTTGAAGGGCTGCACCTTTGAAGATTTTATGATGAACAGCAAGGCTCATTGAACTGCTGAAATAATTCAGAGCAACACATTTCTTTCTGATTTCAAAGATAACTTTTTAGATACAATCCAGAATTCATGTTGCAAACTTTTTTTTTATGCCTTCCTAGTTTAGCTTGGGACCTATGTGCCCTTTAGGATACAATTGATACTGTGCAGTTCCCTCATTTCTGAACTGAGGAAAAATGCTAGAGTCAGCATCCTATATGTTTTTAGTTGTACTCATGAAATCTCCTCCTATATATTTTCTGCCTCATTAACATTGTCATCTCCTCATGAGAAGGTCTTGTGTAGCAGCCCTTTTGCTCTGCTTTCATCTTCAACTTAGGAGGTACCAACCTTCTTTCCCTGTTTCCAGCCTTCACTCCAGCACTACATGTCCTAAGAATATTTCATTTCCATATCAACATTCCATGCAATATTCAGCATTAACACTGCTTTACAACCTAGCTTAAACAAGTACTATTTTAGCTTCTGACTCTACATCTTCATTTCCTCACTATGATCAATGCCTTCCTATGGTCAGTACCACAATGCTCAGCCTGCTGGACTAAACTCATGTTGGTTGTCTCAATCTAGTAAGATATCTTGAGAAATCCAAGAACTGCTCTCACTCCATAACAATTAATTTTACCTTATTTGCTGTCTCAAGACTACATTGAATGAGTGACCATTCATATACACATTAATGACATAAATAACAGTGAGGATATTTTTCTATGCTGTCTGTAATAAATGTCAGCTGGCAATTTTTATGCACTTTGTGAGCTGTTGTGGCTTCTTTCTGAGGTTACTGTGCTTCTCAGTTGTCACAAAGCTGGGTGGTTTGGTTGCGAAAGGATTAAGACTGTATGCATTGTTATAGTAACTGCATTTGTGAAACTAAATCAAGACTTAGTGAATTATGGGCATCTGATTATTGTCTGTATTCCAAAAGAGCCCAGAATGTGTTAGGCATGGTTCACAAAAGACAATGGTAAGGACTCCACTTGGAAAAAACTCGATTTAGAGTATGCCTGTTCTGCAGTTGATGCAGTGACTGGGGTTCTTCTGAAAGATGTGCTTGGGTAGGTTTCAGCTACCGAGGTCAGGTGCTGTGAGGACTGTATTCAGCACATCGGTGCAGAGCTCAGGATGGGCTGCCACAGCATGTGAGAAGCTGGGTAAATGCAGAGCTTAGTAAATGCTGAGCTGTGTGGTGCCATCCCTGCACCACAGGCCAGGTGCAGCTGCCTGGTTCCAAGTGTGTCAGGCCTACACCTCTCAGGCAGTGATGGGCACACAAATGAAAACAGTTCTTTTCAAGTCAAGATAATAATTCAAGTCCTCATTACTTCTGTTAGCTCTTCCCTGTCAAAGCATAATCTGAGTGTACTTTGAGGAACACTGGGGAAAATTTAAACTCTTTTTTTAAACTTCTAATCTGTGTGACATGACTTCTATATGGATAGAAGTAGATGCAGGAAATTATGTTGTTTGTTTGCTGTGGTTTTAGCACATTTCTAGATACTTTTCTATTCCTTTTCTATTTTCCCTGCTGTTCACATGGGCACGTCAAGAGTAGCAAGCAAAAGAAAAAAACTTTAAAGGGAATATGATACTAATGCCACAAATGTAAGAGCAGGGATTGAAGGGCAAGAGTAACATAAGAAAGAAGTTTGAACTTCAGTTTTAAAAATCTGTAGCATTTCAGGTCTGTGGTGCTTCTTTCAGAACTGGATACAACTCTGCTTGTGGACTAGATTCTGCTCTCAGTTACATTAACCTAAATTTAGACAAAATCCACTGGACTTTACTGATATTACTGTTTGCTTACAGTAAGGTCAGCATGGAACGAGTACACCCACAGTGCCTCACACAGGGGCTGGTTCCACCCGTTCTTGGTTTGGAAATGTCTTTCATCTTCCCTTCCACTGCTCTTTATTTTAATGTCTGCATTACCTGTGTATGTGTGTGTCTGTGTGTGTGTCTATGTACATACATGTCTGATATATTTTTACCTATATACACAGAGAGAGACAGATATATATACACAGATATGGAAGCTAAGTTCTAACTCTTTCAGGGATTTTGGAAAAACAGATGCCTCTATGCCTGTGCCTCACCCCTGGAAACCATCTGAACTTTGAACTTCAGCAAAATATTATATATTTATCTTGCACTATTTCAGAGGAAAAAAGGACTGGTTGTGGAAGAGTCTTTAATGTCTTTATCAGTTAAAGTACACTTCTCATTGACAGCATTATGTCAAAACATAATTGATTTGACACTTGATTGATTATATTAAATCAGGAGAAACACAATAGCAACAGAAAAGGATTATCAAAATGGGAAAATCTTAAACAGGGCTCTCTCCTGGCAGGTGTACGTGGCTCTGGCATGCACTGTCCTTTGGTATACACATACAGAGGTATTTTTAATATTTTCTAACAGCATCCTGAAGGCAGATTAGTAATGTAATCCAGACATCAGTTAGCATGTATTCTAGATGTATGCCTGTGTACCTAACAGTAGAATCTGGCCACTGCTCATTCCATGTCTAAAGAGAACAATAATAAAATTAAGAGACTGGATTGTTTCTCTTTTTCCTACAGGGCTGGAGGGTGGGGGAGGGTGTTGAAATTGCTCTTACAGACAGGATACCCTAGCAAAGAAACAGGAAAAATAGAATTCATTTGGACTGGCTTCATTCATTATGCATATCCAAATTCTTCATGGCAAGGCTGAGACTCTTATTCTGGTGTCAATTATACACACCTCCAGTTTAAGGATTAAGCAGTGTCCAGAGAAACTTTTTTTTGCCTTTGCCTTAAATGAGGTCATGATTTCACCCTGTTTGCATTATGTACATCAGTAAAAATAGATCTTTAGAACCTAACCTTGCCCCAGCTCCAGGGAGATTTTTGACTCCATTAAGACAGCAAAACATAACTACACACTGACTCCTTTTGCATCACTGCTGACTTTACACAAGTCTGGATAATGCTCCCAAAAAACTTCCATTAGCTTCACCAGGGGTGTGATTGTGGCACATACTTAAAAATAATTTAATCCATGGGACTTGCTCCTACAACAAAGCTCAGTCAAGGGTCTGTTAAAAATCCAGGGCACAGAAATTTCACAGTTGAGTGAAAGACATTTCAGCTCGGACATACCTTTCAAATCCTGCTGCATGTTTCCTCCTTTCTGGGAAAGTCGCTGGGAAGGGAGTCACTCTCTTCTCCATTGCCCTTGCAATTTTAATTAGTATTGCTTTGGTTTATTTCAAAAGAAGCTATTAAAAAGCAAATAAAGTGTCTTACGAGACACAACAGGGAGAAAAAAACAGGACAACACAGGAAAAAAATGCTGTGAATTGAAATTTAAAAATGGAAAGAAAAGTATAGGTGAGGTATTTTTCCATGTAATTTCTTCCATGATTCTGCTCCTCCATCTGTTTTGTCTGTGACATCTATGACTTGCCATTTGTATTCCATCCCTATGCTTGGAAATTGTTGTCCATCAAGTGAAAGGTGAAGGAAAAGCAAAAAAAAAAGTAGAAGAACGGTGTGGGGAAGACATGAAGGGGTGCAGGGAGGAAGAGATCTACTGAGTGTAAATATATCCAAAGGAGATGGAAATGTGTTCCCCAAGGCCATGGTCTTCAATGGTGCTGCTTGTATTTTCAGGCTGTAGCGTAGCAGGTGTACAAGAAGAGCCAAACTCCACATGCTACAGTAAGTGCAAAATCTAGAAACGCAGAAGCCATCACATCAAGGGTTTCCTTGTCCCCTGATAGAGTTCGCCCACAGTGGTTCTCAAGAAATAGTTCTATTATCAAGTAGACATCCATTGTTTTTTGTTGTTTTTTTTTTCTATTTTTATTTAAAAAGTAGTTTTTCTAATAATATATAGAATATATAAATAATAATAATTAAAAAAACCTGTTTGGGTTTGCTTTCTGTTCTCCAACCCATCTGTATTTGTTGTGGTTTACTGATATATATATATATTAAAAGACAAGAAAATCAACTCTGCTCACTATTAAAAAAAATATTAAATCCACTTTTTATGTTTCCAGAGAGGAAGAGAGGGAGGGGAGGTGGGATAAAACCAAATTAAAATGAAAAAAAAAAAAAAAACCAAACAGGAAAATCAAAACCTTCTGTCTCTTCGAAGTAGTTGTCAAGAGCTTTAAATGCTTGTGCTTTCAGTGTACACCCCACAGGGAGAACGTAACAAAAACAACAAAAAACAAAAAAACAACAAGAAAAAAAAAGGAAAGAGAAAAGGAAAAAACAAAACAAAAATGAATCAACCAAAAACCCAAGAGGACCTAAAATTTAAAAAAAGAAAAAGGTAATAATAATCTTAGTAGCAAAAAGGACAGCAAATCGCTCAGAGTTTGTGTCTTTTTAGTTATTTTAGCAGCCTCCCTTTTTGTCTGCAGAGGGAGAGCTGCCACCACAGCCACCTCCTCGGCTCGAGAGAGGCTCTTCTGCATCGTCCTCGTCAAAGCCATGAAAGGTCGAGGTGTCGCTTTCTGACGTGGAACCGAACAAGTCCTCCGTAGTGCGTGCTGGCGCTGCTTCGTCCCTCCTGCCTTCTCTTCCCAAATGAGCTGACATGTATGATGAATATATCAGCACATGGGTTAAGCAACAGGCATCATCATCATAATTTTTTTCATCATCATTATCATTAAACAAGTCAGACTATCGAGCTCATAGCTGTGTGCTTGTATGTGCCCGCGCACCTCAACAACATAGTACAGGTAGAACTGCAGCAAGAAAAATAACAAAGGATCAGTTTCTCTTTCAAAGAAAAAAAACCTACAAACACCACAGGTGCCCATAGCTACAGCAGCGAAAGGGTTAATCATGTTTTCCTCTCTTCAAAACACATTAAAATATTTCCTTGTGATTACTTAGATCAATTTTTAAATACTTTTAGACATATAAATAATGAGACACTGTTAGCTCTAAGCACAATGGCATCAACTGTCACAAATTTTCTGCTATAGAAATGTAAACCACTAGATACCTCATCAACCTCAGGACTTTTTATCCCCATTTTTCACCTGATCCTAAAGAACTTCCTCTGTAGACAAAATGAAGTACATTTTGAAGACTAAGTGAAAGTACTCTAAACCAATAGTTTAATACAAATTTCATGGCATGTCCTTCAAAAATGAAAAAAACCCCAAAACTAATACATAACATTCAACAACTAAAACAAGTGAGATGAGGAGTGACCCATCTTGGGGAACACTGAAAAGTCCAAATTTGTGTGAGTCGATCCAACTTTCAATATAGAACAGGAAATTCTCCACACAGAACATCAATAACAGCAACAACAACCATAAGCATACTCTTAAAAAGAGAAGTGAAATAGTGAAATCTGTGAAATTGAGGTTTATTTTCTCTCTAAATCAAACTTGTTAAGGGATTAATAGTACAGCCTTCAAATTCCCTCTTGAGGAAAGGTAGAGAAAAATGTCTCTTTCACCCTGGCAAAATTGAAGTGTGAGATTTTAGGGAGCATCTATTTTGTTATTCAGAAACAGTAATATGGTATTAAGCAACCAACTGTTGAGTCCCTGCTCCAGCTACAGGAATCAGCCATATAACAAGTATACTGCATTGCTTGAGACATAAAGAATTAAATCCTGTTCACAAAAAAGAAAATGTCTATAACAAAATAATTGGCAGATGAACCACCTTGTATAAATGTGATTTTACTGACTTTGTGAACAGAAGAAACAATATAATTTCCATGACCTCCATTTCAGTATAATGAAAATGTTCTCCATTATCAAAAAAGAGAAAGATGGCAGACACCAAAGAGGTTTTGTTGTTTTAGTTTAGAGATTAGTGTGTGGTTATACCTTAATGACTTTCATCACACATCAGTCACAGCATTGCAGACCCCTATGAATGACCCAAGTGGGTCAGAATTTGTACAAGGATAGCATTTAATGGAACTGATTTTGCACAATTTAGGTTACATGACGCTCTACTTGTTCTAGCACACTAAGGAATCGAGGGAATTAATGTATTTGTGTTGCATTCTGATATAATCACCATAGCAATGTTTAAGTAGCAATAAAATACGGATCCATTTCACTGTGCCATATCAGAACAATGCTGAAATTAATTATATTGAAATATAACAATCAAGGCAAAAGACAATGATCTTCTAAGATGGTACCACAGACCCCATGAAATTTCCCCTTCAGTTATTAGAAGCAATCATGTCTACACTAAAAGGTCCATGTCTCTGACTGCACAGTATTCGTAAGAACGCCCCTGGAGAAAACCAGAGGGGTTGCCATTGATCCTCTGGTGACCAGTATAATTTCAGAATCTCTTCAGAGGTCACAACAACTGCAGAAGGCAATTTGTCAGTGAGAGTCTAGTCCTTCTCCCACTGAATGTGGTAATCGGCTTACTATGAATTTCAGCAGGAGCATAAAAAGGCCATTTCCTTGGCACAAGAACATTCCACATCACATTTCAGCCATGAAACAACAGACATCTTTCAGTGACTACAATACAAAAGGAGCAGCAGCCATACTGAATTTCAAGGCCTTTTGGTTTTCAGACTTCCATATGATTGTCTTATTACCACTAGTATCACCACTATACGAAAACACCACAAGAGGAAACTTGGACCCAAGCTGGAATATGCAGTTGTTAGAGGTCTCCCATTCCCTCTACCATCACCACCACTACCTCCTACATGAGCTATAAATAACTGTTCAGCTGGTATAAAATGTTCCAAAAAAAGAGAAAGAAAAAAAAAAACCAAAGAAAGGAAGAAAACAACAACCCAGAAATAAAGACAACTAAGAATGGGAAAGACAATTGCCTACATTTAAAGAGAGAGAAGGGAACAAAAGGGAGAAACAAAAACCTCTTTAAACAAAACTAATGAAAGTCATCTTGTAAGAGGATAATTCTTGACAGCTACCCTCATACCTACCCTGTAATTTTCTCCCTCTTTCTTTTTTGGATGAAGAAATGCATGAAATGTGTAATCAATGGAAATGCTTGTCATGCAACTTTCATAAATCTTGTAAGTAATTTATAGTTGTTATCACAGCATTTAAAGATAGAGACCATTCTTTAACACTGTCATAGGATTTTCTCCTTCCATGTGAAGAACAACTAGTAAATGTATTACCAAATGTACAATCAATGCATTAAAACTTTATTATTTCATAAGACCACATTAGCGTAAAAATGTGAATCCAGCAATGGGGTTTATGATATAAAATTTTTCAGTCATCCTTTCCCACAAACACAGAGAAAAGGTAAGATTTCATCTTCTATCCCTTCCCAAATGTGCTGCCTTTCTTCAAAATCTTCAGAAGGTGCAAAAACCAAATCACACAAATGCCTTTGTACAAGGAGGATGCAAGAAGGAGTCACCTACCAGAGCGCCCACAGTCTGAGCACGATACAAGTTCCTCAGGCCGGCCACTTTTTTTGTTCATATTGGAGCCTCCGAGGCAGAAGTCACAGTAGTTGTTGGGAATTATGACCCCGTCTGGTCCTTTCTGGGCTGTAGTCAGGTTAGAAATCAGATTTACTCAAAGAGCATTCATTTGGACATTTCCCCCTTCTACCTGACATGGGGCTAGCTCAGTGAATTTGCAGGCCACAGTCTTCCCAAAACATTGTCAATCAGAAACAAAAAGTGAACTGCATAAACCACCTCCATTTTAAGTTACTCCCTGGGTTGTATCTATTTTGCCTGAAATGCCCTTCACAGTTTTCTTTATAGTCCCAGCCAGGCTGCTCCCTCAGAAGGATGTGCTTCCAGATATGCCTTTACAGTTCCAGGACGTTGTAACACTTGCTGGTATAGAGAGGATTCCTAATGCAGAATCAGACCTATGCTGTCAGTAAGCCAAACCTGGTTTTTCAGGCAGCAGTCATCATCATAAACCCACAAAATACAAATTCGGAAAGGAAAAATACAGTCTCCAAAACTCAAAAACCAACAGCAGGAAGATGGAAGGATAGGTACCCTTACTTTTCAAGTAGCTTTTTAGGGGACTGCATCTCTAAGTGGCTGGTTTTCCTTAGTCAAAACGTTGGTTCAAAAGCCCATGAATATTCACAGGCAGAGCCATTTCGGGATGTTCACCCAAGACTTAAGCCGCTTGCAAGCAGTCATGTTCCCGGGGATGAGCAGGGAGGGCAGCAGCCCCAACACTACCCCAGCACCCAGCACAGGTGCAGAGTGAGCCTGGGGCAGACATCCCAGCCAGCAGAGATAAAAACTGTTTCAGCCAAGAAAAAAGGAGCACGATTATACTCCTATTTTCCAGCTAGGAATACTTGGAAAGGAGCAGACACACACTGGATCTCAAGTAGAAGAGGAGGCAGATCCCCTAGGAAGGAGAGCAGGAGAGAGTCTTCTGCATTCCTCTTAGTTGAGCAGAATAGCAATGTCTTTTTTTTCTTGCTCACAACTGCCATCTTCCTCTTTTGCTTTCCAGAGAGGTAAAACGTTTTCCTCTACACTCTAACTATGAACTGGGGAAGGGACTGAAGGGAATGGTTGGTCTTCATTTTTGTTTCTTCTCTTTGAACTTAAAAAATCCAGTTTTATACCAGTAGGTATACCTGGCCTAATCCTCCCCATGAAGATTTTTACAAACTAGAAAATGAAGAACTTTAAACTGTACCATCTCTATTTAATTATCTTTTTAATGTATATTTTGTAACTTGGAGATTTTTAACAGATGTTTTGACAGCCTTTATTAATAGTCTTTTTGTCCACATTCAAATTTCCCCCAAAGAACAATGACATTCTAAAGGGCCTCTGGTGGCAGTCCAAGACATATACTTAAAATTAAAATTTCCTCCAAGTTCAATCTGCTTTTCTGGTTTGGGTGCATCTAGTTATTCATTAACTTCCATCTGTTGATTAGCTGAACTTTTGGAGATTGGTAACTGAAAGATTCCAGCTAAGGTGAAATTAAGAAAAAAATTGAAACCCCTAAGGCTGCAAATACATCAGTATCTTTCTGCATGGTCACAAAGTCCCTGACATTATTTTCTACCAATGGACTTTCCCCTGCAATGGTCTTGGTTAACAGATCCCCAGCTCTCTCAAAACCAGAGAGAAGCTCCCAGTGTTAGATTAGCATTTTGTCTGTTCCAGGTAGGCATTTAATATGTGCATGCAAGATAAGCAAAAAAAGAACAGGAACCAGGTGGAGGCCCAGTACACCTGCTCATCTTAAGAGCTGTAACAAAATGATCATAAAGTTGCTGCTTGTACGTATTTTGTGTATAAAAAGCAGACCTCCCTAGCAGTTATATTTCCCACTGCAGCCCCATTTTGAAAAAGTTAAGTGATTACCTCTTTGTATTATTCTGCATCTACAGACAGGCCATGTGCAATGCAAGCTCAGCAAGCTCAGCATTCAGTGACATTTTTTTGTTGTTCTTGATTACATTATTTGACCTTTCATCCAAGTGTTATAAAGTGCCTTACAGATACTAAGATCCCATTATTAACCTTCAGTGAGGTCAAAAGCCTCTTTTGCCGTTGACTCTATCCAAAGTGTTCTGGACCCTAATTAAGTCTTATGGTAAGGTCATGTTGCATTTTAAAGCTGAAAGACTTGGAGGTAGAGTGGTAAACTGGCTTATTCTCAAACACACAAAAATTCTGTGGTGAGGCCACAAATGAAAACCAACAGTCAGGGTGCCAGCCACCAGAATTAGGAAAGAGCACAACTTCTACCACTGCTCATAATGGTATAATTGACTTAACACTCTGCATGTACTGACTTCAATTTTTTCAATGTGGATTATGACCATAAGATCCACTGACTGTCATAATGGAAATGGCACGGGGACTTTGTGAAAATGATCAATTCATCACTGATCAATTCATCTGCACTGTGTGGGAGAGGTGGAGGGTATTTGCTGACTGTGATAAAGCTGAAGGGATCCTCCTAGACTATTGGAAATGGAATAAACATGGGGTTTGATTGCTCCTTTCCCTTTCCCTTTCCCTTTCCCTTTCCATGTTTGCTTT
>VZRZ01006846.1:405471-446556 GCA_013398175.1 Climacteris rufus | reverse complement strand
CCTTTCCTTTCCTTTCCTTTCCTTTCCTTTCCTTTCCTTTCCTTTCCTTTCCTTTCCTCCAATTTAATTTAATTTTTAATGTGTCTATATGCTCACTTATTGCTCACCACTTACAAATATTAACCTGGCTCAGTAGAGACAGATGTCTCAGTATAGAGAGATGAGAAGTTCCTGAAGCTACATCAATGATATCCTACATGATGTATCTCTAGAGCCAAATAAGCCAGGCAATGTTATTCTCTTCAATGGTTTTTTGTTCTAACAGGTGCAAAAACTAGAATCAAAACTGACTTAAGCTTATTTTCTTGATCAGTACCATATAATTAATTAAGTCACAGGCTAAATCACAGAAGATTTGAGAATAAAGAGATTTTCAGATGATAGTAAGCAGAGTTCTTATTTTCAAAGGAATTTTTTTTGCTGTATATTCTTGGAGTTTCTTGTTCTATTTTACTGTCATTCATAAATGATGAAGGAATTAAGAAACAAAACAAAAATGTCAAGATTTAATGTGCAATCTTCATGAAAAGGGTATCATGAAGAAAAAGCCCAACATTAATCTCACCCCTAAATCAATAAAACTACTTACAAAAGTAACTATGGGAATTGATTCATGAGAGAAAACAACTAAATTTGCAGGGACTGATATTGCTGCTTTTCATCTGAGACGTAGTAATTAACTAGGTACCCACTTTTTGCATAAGTTAGTCAACAAGTAGAAGGTGCTATCTTAAGCCAGACAAACAGCTCAGCTAGCAAGAAATAACTCACTAGCAGCAAGTTGAATCATTTAGATCAGGTGACTGCCACCAAGGATTTGGTAAAAAGAAAAAGCTCACCCAGAATCAGAAACTGTTTTAAAGCAAAGGCTTGAAAAACCAGCCACAGTCTTGTCCTAACTTCCTCAAAATTCCTCTGATTTTCTCTTACATTGCAAAGTACAACAACAGATCAAAAGCTATGAGGAGCTTTGAGTACTGTGTGAGCTAAGGTGTGCTCATAGGAGGTGTATTTAAATCAGTGCCTCTTGCCATTTCAACTCAAAGTGTTGCTTTTGAGTTTCATCAAAGACCCTGTCTTCATCTACATCTCCCCCAAAACTGAGTATACAATTTTTAAAAAATACTTGAAATCTTTAAAATATGGATTAAGGAGAGACATGGAAAGATCTGCACAGTTCAAATAGTAGTTTCCCTGAACCTGAAAGGTGATTCATGTGGAGACAGGATGCAGAGTGAAAATGAAGTCAATATTTCTAAATAAATTTGGTATAAACTTATTCTGAATTTTTTTTTTCTTCTTAGCCTAATCAAGTTAATTTCAAGCTATAACAAGCTGAGCAGAATAAAGAACTAATTAAAATATGGTACCATCATTCACAGTAGTCTTATTGCAAGGTACGTTCTGTAAATTAAATAATGTAGTATATCATACAGTAACTTTTTTCTGTAGATAAAACCTGAAAAATTAAACAAATTGTCTGAGTTTAAATATATAAAATAGCTTCTGTGTATTCTTGATTTTGAAGGCAGGGGTTCTAAACAGAATTCTAGCTTCCCTTTATCCCTCTCAAGGAATCAAAAAAAAACTGTAAGTTATCTTCCTCATAATTTCAGTTTAATAATAAAAGCAAGTGGCTTATAATGAAATGACATCAAGAAACAGGGATTTTTCTTTTCTACGTCATCTCCTGGAGCTACGTGACTCAGTAAGAATATCAGTTTTCTACCTCACAGGGCCGCAGAGAGTATCTTGAAGGGAAGGCAAGTTCAAAAGAAGGAATTCTTGTCCCTGTTTTCTAATGAGAAAACTCAAGACTACAGTTTCTTCAAAATACATACAGACAAACCCCAAATAAATAGAACCTTGTAGCTATCCATTTTTCTGATTTCTAAGTGAAACTGTTTTGATGATTTGGATCACAATCTTTAGAAACTTGGGAGGTAGAAGCAGTGCTGAAAAGAAAAACTTGTTTCTCTGTTCCTTGGTACCACATCACAGTCATGTATATTTCTTCAGCTTGTACGTAATACAGCATAATACTTAGCTATAATTTAAGCTGTGCATCTAGGTTTGGCAGCATTTTATCCCTAATTTTTGTCATATCCTCATTACTGGGAAGGCGATGGAGAGGGCATGCCTTGCTGCTGGGGTGGGGAGCTGTGCATCATTTATTTCAATGATTACAGTGAATTGGCTACAGTCAGAGATATATGCACTCACAAAGGGATTTTTCCTAGCACATTTTGTCCAGCTCTTACCTGTTTCTTCTGGGTTTGATCCAAAACCAATAAAGCCCACTGGAGGTTTTCAATTAAATTCAAAAGGTTTTGAATAAGACCATTTACTCTGTTTGCAGCAAGGATCTTCAGAGCACAATAGATCCGTGGGACCCTGCATGTTGGCCTGAATCAAGTGAGTGCACTTCACGATGGAGGAAAACGGGTGGATTTGCTTTTTTTTGCTGTTTTTGTTTGATTTTTTGTTTCATTTACAAGACTTTTGTTTGAAACGGGGCCAGTTTTCCTTTCCAGCTCCTCCCTTTTTCTCCCTGTTAAAGAGCAAGTCCAATGTCTGGCTACTTGAGCAGCACAATGCCAGGCAAGAGCCTGTGCCTGTGGTCATCAAGCCCCTTGGAGGCCTTGGTGACATGTAATCCCAACCTCTGGCTCCATGTCCCTGTCCTCACCCCCTCTTGCTGCCAGCGCTGCTCCCTGGCAGGCCTGGCCCGTCTCCATGGTGACCGGTGGGCCCAGCTGGCCACCGCTGGCCTTGCCACCTGCAATCGCCTCATTCTTGAGTGTAAGGCATTGCAGCGCGGCCCCTCCATTTGCTGCTCAGAATAGCTCAGTGGAGGGGAGGCAGGCTCATGCAAGAAATTGCACTGTGATAATTAAATGAAAACATGGCTTTAGGGAGAAGGGAAAAGAAAAGCAGTGCCTGGACTGTGGCTTTCCTTGAAGGAAGAGGAGGGAGATGGCTGGCTGGGCATGCACTCCCTTCTGCCCCCGTCGCCCCCGGGTGCAGTGAGCAATGGTGGGGCAGAGAGGTGGATTGGGCAGCTGTTTCTGTGCTCAGGGCTAGACCCTGCCCTGGGAAGAAAAAATAAAAGAACACAACTGCTGGTGTGGTGAGGAACAGGCCACACACAGCTGAAGCGTGCTCAAGGCTCTTGCTTTCTCACACATATGCAGCCAGGCAGGGATGTGCACGGCCATTTCTGTGGACTCCTTGCCCATGAATTAAATGCATGGTTTTTTCATTACAGTTTTTCAGGAAGAAGTGTAAATCAAACTGAATTAGAGGAAATGGCCAGTCACTTACTCTGTTGTTAACACCAGAGATAAGCATGTTGGCTAGCCCTAAACTGGGAAGTGTTGGGGCACTTGATACAGGGCCCTGCAGCAGCCTGCAAGCACAGCTCAGGCTGGAGGCAGCACATCTGTGTCGATGTAGCACTGTTTTCAACCGAACACACTTGGAACTTGGGTGTAATGCTGGGAAACGGCTGATGTTCTGTTCCCAGAGCCCTGCTAATCAGCCTGCACAGCCTGATGGCCTCCGCTAGCTCTGGCTCCCCACGCTGCACACCCCCGCACGGGATGGGCATGCCCTTTGCTGGCTGCCAGGGAGCAGGATATGCTACTGAGAGGTGCTGCAAACCACCCACCCAAAGTAACGCCAGTTCTCTCTAGTAACTGGACTTTATCTCCCTTTCTGAGTTAGCTGGTAGCATGAGGATAGAAGAAGCTGTTGCTTTTGCACAGTTTTCAGCATCTCTGAAAGGTTTGCCTCTCAGACAGCCCCTGCTCACAGAGAAGCATAGCCAAGGAGCACTACAAGAAGTGCTGGGAGAAGGAGGTACGTCTGTAAGAGTCAGAGGAAGCCTCTGAATATGGGGAAAGGAAAATAATTTGATCATGTCTTTTACAGGAATCAGTGTGGTCCTTAAGTTGAACAGCTAATGAAAGAGCTGGGAGATGAGTTAGGTAGCTGGAAGGTACAGCTAGGAAAATATAGCATCAACTGATTGGATTCAGTAGATTTGGGGAATCAGTGTTCCTCCACTGTAAGGCAGCATTTCATAGAAATTCTGTGCGCTGACTTTATAGAGTCTTCTACAGGAACACCTAAAGCATGGGTCAAAACCCCACTGCTCACAATAAATCACTGTAACTGTCTAGTGCCTCATAATGATAAACAGTAGGAGATACAGAATAGGAAAACAGACAAAAGAGTCTGACATCATAACATACAGATTTCCTGACTTTGAGAGGTACCTCTCCTGAGACTTGGCCTCTGGCCACTGAAATGCATCATTCCTGTCAGCTAAGGGAATACATCCCACCTCAAGAAGGGATTGTAATGCCCAGTATAAAGCCCCATCTGCCAGCATCCCTCAGTATTCAGGTGAGAATTGCTAGTGTCATGAAATGGGTCCCTGCGACATCTTGTAGGCTTTGGATTTGGAAATTACTCATTGGAGGAGTGTGAGAAGGCAGAGAGCATCTATTCAGTTCAAATTCAGTTAAAGCATTTGGATTTTACTTGGTTCAAACTCTACATGAAGGAGGGGGAAAAAAGGCAGAAAAAGCAGAGTGCAGAAAAAGGAAAAGATTATAAATACATAAGTGATACCATTCCGTCTCAAGAGCTCATTTCTCTTGAAGCAACACGTTTTTCAAAAACTAATTAGTCAAATCAGAAATATTTTCCCATAAACTACTGAGAAGCACTTGGTGCTTCTCTCCAATGACTGTTGCACATCAACAACATTTTAGTCCCTGTCCAGGCAGTATAGAAAAGAAACTAACAGAACAACTACCCCATGATGCCAAACAAAACAAAACAAAACATCCCCTATGAGTCCCTGTACATGGGAGACAAGCTTGGGATTTTCTACTCTTCCATAACTCTAAACAGCTGATCTACTTTTTAACTCAACATCCAAAATACAGGCACAAAAGTGTGAGTAATCTACAGTTGCGAACAGAATTTGAGGGAAATCTTTACACAGTTCAAACTCTCCAATCACTACTGTTTCTTCTAGCACTCTGAGTCTTTTTCCTTATGAAAACAAGCTCTGAAAAAGAAAAAACCCAAACAGATTAAATTACTAAGAAGTCAATTCAAGGTAATGTACATATTTTCACTGAAAAGCACCTGCTGCAGTGTATCTTGTTGCAAGGTGGGTATTGATGCATCCTTGCATTCAGAAGTAGCTCCCACCATGGCCCCAGCAAAGATCAGCACTGAGGCAGGGAAAAAGTAGGCCTGATGTAGCTTTTCAAATTGATACTGCTTGTGGAGAGGAACAAACAGCTCGTCTCCAACTGAGGGGCTGACTCTCGTCATTTATTCATGGCCAGCCCCCTGCCTGGATGGAAATAAAAATGTTTCAAAGATGACTGTGTGGGGGAGCTGGAGGACAGCTTGGAGGCACACTGAGGTTAGCACATTAATTTTTTATCTCTGGAGACTGGGTATCCAATTATGCTTAGAGTACACAAACAACTTTGGCTGGTCTCTCTAGTAGAGATTTATCCACATAATAAAATCTGTGATGGAACTGGGCACAACAGGCTGATGCCAGGAAATAATGTACACTGCTGGTTTTGCAGGGCAGATGCTTAGGCTAGCAGAGGGACAGGAGGGCACAGGAATGCATTCTCCTTAACTACATGTATTGCACAATGGATCAACCTGCACTCAGCAGCGAGGCCAGCAACAGCCTGGACAATGTGCTTTATTTAGGATTGTCATTGGCCAAAGTGCTCGTGGGCATAAGATCCTGTTCAGTTACTGTTTCTGCACAGTCGCTGTAATCAACATTTCACACAGCAAAATGCCACTGAAAACTCTTCTTCTCTAAAGGATAGGAAGTTTTTCTCCACTATCCTATTCTCCCAGGAGTTAAGGAAGAGCATTTATACTAGGACACTCATTCACAGACACATTTCAATAGATAGAAGTCTAATCTAATTCCTATATTAGAAGTGTCTCAAAATTTGTGAGCACCAGCTGCCCCCAGAGCTGGCCTGTACCCACGTAGTGAGATGGAATAAAACAGCAGGTGTTTTGTGGCAGGCTTGGATGCACCCTGGGCTCACAAATCTCACGGTCTCTGTGCCAACATGTAGAGGAAAAGCCAGCAGAGAAAAAGTCTGAGAATGGTGTGGGATCATTTATTTTTATCAGTGGAGCTGAGGAAGAGGGAGATCGACTTTTTTAAGGGTTTTCTATAATTTCCTTTTCACAGTTCCATACTCAGGTAAAAAATTCAGAGAGTAGGAAAGAAATAAATGTGTGTATAGGCAGAGACAAGACTAGACACTGAGGAAGGGCTTTTTATCTGTGTCAAAGGGCTGGATAAACCGTAAAAAGCAAGCCACTAAAACTTAAACAAAGCACAGGCTAAGGTGTTTTCAGGAAGGCAAAAGCCAGAGAAGATTGTTGAACTATCTTCCATGTTGTAATGGGTAATCTAAAAGTGAGGAAGAAGGACAGAAGGAGAGAAAAACGTAAAGAGATGTAAATAAACAAACCTTCTCCACAGTCAAGGACAGTGAAAGGCATCAAGGACGTGAGATTTGGGACTTGGGCCAGTCCCAGTTCTTTGATGCACACTTTTTCAGTGGTTCTTAGTTTCAGGTAGGTTCCTCCTATTTACATCTCTTTTCCAACCTCTGGATAATTTTCTGACCTACTCAAATCAGTCTGTGCATGAGATAGAGGGGACTGAATGTGCAGAAAGACAAGAGGCTTTCAGCTCTTAATCTGGCATCAGTCAGGGCATCACTAGCTGAATAGTGCGGAAGCGCTGCTCCCTCCTGCATCACCAGGGCTGCTGTTAGTAGAGGTTGTGCAAGGAGTGGAGGCTGCAGAGGAGACGCGGGTACAAAGGAAGGAAGTTCATGCTGCAGCCACCCACCTGAACTTTACTGACCCGGTACTCACCTCCCACGGCACAACAAATTCCAAATGGCTGCTTTGAATTTGCCTTGCCTTTTCTAAATCAGGCTGCTCATATCTCTGACACACTGCTAGATAAATAACCAGATCCTACCCTACACTATATCTCTGGTCCTCCTGTTCAGTGGATTGCAGATTAGTTGTTTGGATTAACATCCCCCCACCTTCGCTCCCTCCCACCTCCCCCAGCCCTCAAGACCATGCAGAGAGGACTCTTGAAGCTCGAGACCTATGAAGCTGCAGACCTGTCAAATCTAATTCATAACACATGCCTAGCAGTTCTTAGGGGAGAGGAAAGATCTGATGCTCTGGATCCCCACCATCCCCTGTACAAAGGGACCATTAATGAGTGCACATTAGCAATGTGGACAATTAGCATTCACATGGAAGATAAATGGCAGCATAAATTAAATATCGCCAAGTGAAAGAGCAAAGATGCAAGATCTGAGCTCAAGGCTGTAAACAAACAAACAGGCAAAAAGGAACAAACAGCTACTGTGACAGCTAAGCCATTTGGGAGAGTTACCTTCTGGCATCTGGGACTTTCCCCAAGGCTGGTCTGCATATTTGCAAAGCTGTTGCCCATACCTCACTAGCTCCTGGCTGGTTATTCTTTCCACACAGGAATCTGGGCTTCAGAGAGGTTTACCCCAATGGTTTTAAACTTCTGCCTGTTTGTGGATTTGTGCATCAGCAGCTTCCCTTTGCCACCTGCACCCTACAGAGTTCTGGGGGAACACAAGCCAGAGGAGCTCTTGTGTTATTGTTTCCCACAGTATATCTTTTTTGTCATGGGCCAAAGCCAGCTGCTCCTAACCTTACCATAGCTTTTCCGGCTCTTCTTCTTGCTAACTTCTATCCTGTCCTTAGCACCAGAGACACAAGGACTGAGACTGTCCTTGGCATCTATGTCAAGCTGAATTCAGGGCGGGGGACACTACCCTTCTTTTTTGGGGCATCTATTACAAGGCCATTATCAATATTAATTCAATGCATATTTGCAATATGTATCTCAGGTATGCAACTATTACAGACTACAGCAGGACCAGGAAAACAAACAAACAAAAAAACCCCAAAGCTGATATAAATGGTAAGTAAACAAAAGCTACTGGCTGAACACTGGCATTGCCCAGCCTGCCCAAGCAGTCACTCTTAGTGCATTGACATCTCGAGTTTATCAACAGCTGGAGGAGTCAAAATCACTCTTGCTGCAAATCTACAAAACACGTGAATAACTAAAAGGTAGAGCATAAAAGTGACAGAAACACTGGACTTGCCAAATGGGATCACACTAAACCGTCCTTCAAGCTCAGACAGTGGCTAGTAGCAGATGCTTTGGAGGAAGGAAACCCCTCCCACACCTCCTTGGGGACAATTATCAATTATCCTGCTTAGAAAGAAAATGTTTTCCTACTTCCATATTTCTTGCAATTCTTAATGTATTAGAAAGTATTTTCCTATGTATTTTTCCCTATAAGCATTTTATTGCTTTATTACTTTGAACTAAAATGACACAGATCACATGCTGATCTGAAAGAACATTTTGAAAGTGAACAAAGCTATCTACCCAAATCCCAAGGTGACAGCAAACATCACATAGTATTGCACTCTGGAAAACTGAGAAACAAGGGATTAAAGACTTGCAAAAATCAGTAACAAAACACAGTCTCCTTGACTTCCTGTTCTGTGCCTAAGAAGCACAGGACAGTCAAATAGGGTGATGGACCTTATGCTCACACTGCACATAGGTGATTCATCACACACAAATTCAGACCACTAAGATTTCTTTCAGCCTTGTACCAGTGTGGGGAATTGAGGCATGTTCTTTCCTCACATTCCAGCTCAGTACTGATGTGTTTTCAAGATTTTCTCAAATTGTAATTAAGAAGCAGCTTTTGATAAAGTTGAGGGTAAGATGTTTGTGGAGCAGGTGAACATATAAGGGGGAAAGTTCTGTTAGTTTCATACCTAAAAAGCTGCGACATTGACAAATAACTCTTATTCAAAGGCCAAACAAAGGCAGCTTCCTGAAACTACTGGATATGTCTTTCCTTGACATCCCTGCTAAGACCCACTGGGAGGCTGCTCGATGATGGGCAGGTTGGGCATCTCTTCTTTTCCCCCCCTCTCCTTGCCACCTCCTCCCCACAGGAGCAGTAATGGAAAAGTGACTTGCTGCAGAGATAATGCTGGGTTTGAAATGAATTTCTGACTAGCTGAGCCAGCACCCGTGTGAGCTGTGGCTGATTAGCTCCAAGCATCCAGGTCCCAATCACTCACAACTGAGCCAGGCAATAACACCAGCCTCCGCAAGGCAGAGACACGGTGGAAGCAACACCCCTGGAAAGGATCTCAAAGGCAAATGGAAAATCCTACTCACGTTTGTGGTTTTCATTTCTGTGGACAGGGGAAGAGCGGGTCTCCTGCTCACGGGCTTCATCACCCTCTTCGCTGGCGAGGTGGGTGTGAGCATAGTGGTAGCTCAGCCCAGGCCTGTTCTTGTAACGCTTGCCACAGACTGGATGGAAAGGAGATATGAGGGAGGGGAAGAGAGAATGCAAACATCAGTGTGATCTACAACCATGGCAGCATCCCCTCAAATAATGCTCCCTTTTCCCTTGAGAACAGCACCACTCACTCCATGCACCGGCCCAAAACACTTCCAATCGGAACTGGTAAAAGGTGACAGAGAGCAGTCCTGCAGCTGCAGGTTCCCAAACAAGCCTCCTTCCCACCATGCTGCCAGCAGTCCTTCCTACAGGCCTAGGCAAATGCACATCCAGTCCCTGCAGATCACAGAGCCCTTATCCTCTCTGCTAAGACTACTAACAAGACTGCACATAAAATTAAATGAAATGCCAGTTCCAATGTTAGTGCTGCACAATGCACAGCAATGGGAACAAGAACTTCACTACTGGTCTCTGAAAAAAAGGAAACAGCTGGGACTTTTTAAAAGACTTTCTCTAAGATGTTAGTAATTAGTTTTATTCGCAGATTTGTGGTTAAGACAAGGAGATGGAAATCATCCACAGTTTCTTGCTAAAAGAACATGTGGTAGTGATACTTATTTGCCCAGGTAAACTTCATATTCAGCATCTCAATAAATAATACAATGTGTGGCAGAGAATCCTACTACTGAACTTTCATTTATTTTAGGACAAAGTCAAAAGATATTAAGGACAGAATCAAACAACTCAGGGTGATGAAAGGTCTGCACTTTCACAGGGAGCTCACAGCAAGGGCAAGCAACATCAAAAGATTCATTACATATGAACTGATTTTCTATAAAGTTTTTAATTCATGTTATTGTCTCTAAAAATTATCACTTTTCATCTTCAAAGCATTCTCAGAATGTCCATTTTCTTTTATACAGCTATTTTGTCTACCAAATACAATTATTGCCATTTTAAAAGATTAGAAAACAAAGACAAAGAAGTTTAGTGCTCTTCCTGCAAGTTTTTACTCCCAGACACATTTTCAGTCACTTTATTACCTTCATTAACCACAAGGATTTCACACAGGAATAAATGTCATGTCCAGTAGTTTGTCCTGCATAGCTTGCTTAGAAGGCCAAAGGAAATGGTGCCATAAGAGAGAACAGAATCCTGTCGTGTTTTTAGATCCCCCTGAAAAGGATCTCCAAGGGGGAAATGACCATTCACTCCTAAAAACTTAAGTCAGCCCCATTACTTATGCTGCAACGTACACAGGTCCTTACTTCATATCTTCCAGACACCTGAGTCTGGGAATCTCAAAGGTTCCACAAATAAATTTTTAAAAACTTAAAAAAACAAAACCAAAACAAACAAACAAAAA
This sequence comes from Climacteris rufus, assembly GCA_013398175.1. Lineage (NCBI taxonomy): Eukaryota > Metazoa > Chordata > Aves > Passeriformes > Climacteridae > Climacteris > Climacteris rufus. The sequence goes on along the minus strand of VZRZ01006846.1, from coordinate 435,768 downwards.
AAACCACCCCATTTATTCATTTACATATAAATAAAACTTCAAATTTTATACCTTTCTGCTGCTACTCACAAAATACCAATTTATGTTCCACATTCTGGAACAGATTATAGAATATTGTAAATCAAAGCCTAGTATGATAACATATTTCATTCTCAATCTCTTCTAGCTGATTTGCAAACTCCCTCAAGGAAAATACTTTGCTTTATTAGAAACATGTAAAACAAGCTCATGATATGTATGAGTGATCTGGAATATTAGATATTTTTATCCCAGTTTTCTTCATTCTGCACAGTGATGATCAGAGTCACCAAAAGAAGACAGAAGTTTTTCTGAAATGTAGTATATACTGTCCTCAGCCAGAGATTTTTTAAGTCTTTGAATGCCCTTGGTTTAGAAATGAGACCTCCTGCAGGAGGGAGGATGGGATGTTGAGAGAAATAAAATAGTCCCATAGATATGCACATCCATTCTTTGAAGCATCTACCCTCATGTCCTATGTAAACCTAGCTCTATTGCCAGGCATTTTACTGTTGTTAGATGCATGCTTTCCACAAAACATCAGTTCAGTCTCCCTTCTTCTAGTACCATCCTTGTTTTCTTCCAAAGCATTCTGGAGAGGGAAACTACTCCTCCTTGTCTCTGGTCCTGCAGGGCAAAGGACAAGCAGTGGAACAGATGCTGAACAAGAGTCAAAACAACAAGATATCCACAGTTCTGCATGACTTTGTCCCCACTTTTTGAACAGTAGAAAAAGCGTAACACTTAAAGTAATCATCAACCTGGAGAGAGCTCACTGCTTCAATTCTTTCAGAATGGTAACCTCCTCTAATTACATAAATGTTGCAGCATTTCTTAGAATGAAGGGAGAGATTTACACTTCTGGCAGATTGACCATCTGCTAGATGAGCTGCATAGGCTCATCAGGTATCCTACTCTATCCCAGTTACTTTTGTGCATTTGAAGAAGAATGTTAAAAAATAATTCTCTTGCTATGAATTACCAATACTGCTCAAACACTTCTGTCAAATTTCCAGAACATTATCATGTGATCAATGCACAAAAGGAAACTTGTATTCCCTGCAGCAAGTCCCAAAACTGTGGTGTTTACTCTATTCCTTACAGGATCCTGCAGGGATTTTTGCTCCAGAGTTTAGGATGACATAGGAAATCAGATGGGTCTGCAGACTTGTCCTCTAGCAAATAAGAATCAGCTCACCAGGAAAAAGCAAGTATCGATATAAGATGAGGCAGCAGTAATTGTGCAGCTGAGCCCTTCCCATTGTGAGGACTTCCAGGTGGCCTTCAAGGCAATCTAAGACATGCCTTGCAAGAAATCAGTTTGGAGGACTTTATAACCAGAGCTGAGGCAAAAGAGTCCTGTTTACATCATCCTAGAAGATCCCTTGTAAGACCAAAGATTTGTAGTTCCAGCAGCCTTTGATCTTGGTGTTTAGACTTTTCCATCTTTCAAATTCACATTCTGTCGTGAAAAAAGTCTGAAGCAATGCCATGAATTGAAACTGCAGAGATTTCATGTTTCTCAAACAAGACTTTTGCAGGGAGGAAAGGGTGTCATGATATTAGTCAGGCAAAAGTTGGCTTCAATGAGACTTTTCTAGAATGAAGACTAAGTCAGAACTTTATGGTTTCTCCAATAGATTGAATCTTCCTGAATTCACCCTAATCTCTTATTTTCCCGGTAAGAGCACATTTTATTAACCTACCATATCACTGTGCTAAGAAATAGCTTCTATAAAAGGGTGATCCTTAATAAACACTTAGCTCTTACATAACTCTTCCCACTGCATACTGGCTTTTCAAACATTAATTAATCTTCCTCCACGATCCTGAGTGGGAAATACTATTCTCATTTTAGTTCTGAATAAAGAGAACCCGCAGAGGGCTGAGTTGCCCACACAGTGATCTTTTTTCATTACCAGGACTGGAATCCATGAGCTCCAGCATCCACACCAGCACTTACACCACATCTTTCTCATTCTCAGAGCTGACAAAAGCATAATGAGAACTGGTTCTCCCAGGCTGAAATGCATGCTGTTGATTAGTTTTTAACACTATGCAGCTCACACATAGCAAGTGAGAGTGTGCCTTTCAGAAACTTTGCTGAGTGGCCTTGCCTTTCAGCAGCTTTGACTTTTTTATCTTCAATTTTCCATGCTGGATAGGCTCATCATCCTTGCATGTGGTAGATTTCATCCTGAATCTCAACACTGGGAAGTTCAGTTGATCTTTAATTACATAGCCAAGCTCAATGAAAACAATAGGAGTTTGTAGAACATAACCCACTCCAATTGCTCCTGCATTCAAAGGATATATTTTTGCTATGACCTGGTGTGAATGCCAGCTTAGGAACAAGCTGGGTAGGTAAGCAGTAACACAGCAGTGCGGATCAAAAGTCACATATGGGGAAGAGGGAGAGATTTTATGAGGCCACCAGACAGTCTCCTATGATGAACCTTACTTTCCTTCAAATTTGAAAACTGATATGAAGATGTTACACAACTGCATTATGGGGGGGAAAACATAATTTGCAGACAGTTTAATCACAAACATTGAGTATTTCATTAAAAAAGAGCTCTCTTCTAAGTTCTGGGCTGTAATAGCCTGCAATTCTTTGGATAAGCAAATTCTCACTCTATGTTTTTCAATCAGTAAAAGTAATATAAAATACTTCCCCTGTTAAAAGGGGATTTTAAGTCTATGACTTAAAAGACTTCCTCATCAAATATCTAATGGCTGTGTTGCTGTCATTTTGAAATAGTTACACATTTGGTCCTTGGCAGCCTGAGAGCTATGTTCCAGCCAGCTCTCCACATACATTTTGCACAATCTGTCACCAGTACGAGACAGAAGGAAACAATCCATGTTTTTAGTGGAAATAGGAAGCTGGAGGAATGCATGCTGCTTTTTTTTTTTTTTTTTTTTGGTCACTGAATTTTCTCCCCCTCATTGTCTTTCTTTGCTTTTCCCCATTGCCTCCTGTTCTTTCTTCTCAGCTGTGTAAAGTACTAAATCTTGAGTTAACTTCTGGCAGGCAGTCATTCCTCAAAGTTACCTTCCTGTCCTACCATACACTCCACTCAAAAAAAAAAAAAATATTAAAAACTTTCCTTGTTTTGCACTAGTTTGGTAATAGATTCTCCCCTATTACAGTTGTGTACACACTCTGGCACATCCAGACATCTCAAACACTAACAGTGCATTTTGACTGCCACTGACAGAATTACTTTACATTCATCCCTCTTTGATCAGCACCATCATATTATACACCTTTAGTGTAAGAGCAGCTATTTAGTTACCCATTCCATAGGGAATTTTCTGTAGGTAGAATAGGTAGGTAAATAGTCCTTGTTTCAGTGCCCCCAGAGGACAAGTCCCAGAATCTGCCTGCTGTATTAAGATCACAGTAACTTTGAACCCCAATGCAAAACATGCACAGGTCAACAATACATCTGTGCACGTTTCAATAAATGGATTGTTAGCAGGAGCAAAGGAGAAAACAAGTATCCTACTTGAGTAGAAAATATTCAACTATCAGAGTCAACTCAGTTCCCCTCTTACCACGTGCTCTACTCCTGATCTGTGTTTTTCAGTATTGTAAAAAAAAATTTTAGAAGTGTCCTTACCTCTCTAATCTTGTCTGTTCTACCAATAACATAGTCAATGGATGCCAAGTGTAGCAGCTGTGGTGGGAGAGTTGTTTGTTGAGTTCATCTGAACAAGCATCTTATTCTAGATCTTATTGCTTATCTACTTAGGGACTCACTAGAAAGGATAATACCAGGAGATGATTTAGGGCTTAAACTGCTAATACTTTAAAGGGAAGCTGAAGTCATGACACAGATTTATGAGAAGCATGTAAAAATATAATGCTATAATCAAAGCATTTTCAAATCAGCTTGTAATTGTGATACTTAACCAAAGATCTGTCCTAAGCAGCTGCAGTTAGTAGTGTTTGACTTGTTCATAGTATCTGTGAGAATTAAGACAACAGACTGCGTCTCAGAGAACTGGTACAAATCAAGTTAAATCAGGATTTATTTGGTAGGCCTCTCATATTCCAGCAAACCTTCCAGTGAATCAATGTATGACAGGATCAGGACCATTTCAAGGAGATGACAAAGAAGACAGGTGAAGTTAGCAAGGAAATTACTAGAGCTGTCACTTTTTTTAACAAATAAAATAAAATAGTTCCGAAAGAACAGGCCTCAAGGAATTGCATTTGGCAAGTCACGCTAGAACAATATAACATTTAACTGGGATTTTCTAAGGAAACTAAAAGAGAAAGATTCTTGATACCAGTTGAAACTCAGTGAAATCTGTTCATGTTGAATCACGAAAGCTACCTGAAGACTCCAGCCTTTTTTTGGCAGAACCTATAATATGTTTAGTAGAGAAAGGGAATGGGGGAAAAAAGTTAACCTCGAAATCATGAAAAAGCAGGAGGATATTTCCAGCAATAGTGATTTGGATATCGGGTCAAGCATTTTTAAAAACAAATCCATGAATGATTCTGAATGATTATTAGTAATTCAAAGACATGTTCAAAGTGTTCACTTAGGGACCAAGATTTATATGATCTGTAGGCACAACAAGCAGAACACAAGCAGATAGGCACTTAATGTGATATTCAGGGAAATAGTTTAGTTTTACCTTCAGCTGAAATCAGTGAGAATTAGGAGCCTAATTTTTTTAAACCTTCAGAAGGCACCTTTCTGCATTTTCAAGCAACTGAAGGAGTCCTGTTTGAACTCAATGTTTGCCTCTGGTTTTATCATTAATTTGAAGGGTGGAATAGAGAGTGAAAGAATCAAACATGCAGAGAATTGATTGTTGATAAAAATATTGGAATAATAATAAAAATATATCATATCAGATTCATTGTCGAAGAATTATTTTAAATTCATAAATATTAGTGATTTGTAAATATTAATCTGACATCTAGAATAAATAAATAAAACACACTATAAACAGGACAAAGCAGTATATTGAAGAAACTAAATATGATAGAAAACCTGCCTGAGTAGAAACAGGTTGAACAGGGAAGGAACAAGAAGCAAATGGTATATTAAATATGAACTCACATGGTGGACAAGGACAAAAACTCCTTTGCCAGTGAAACAGGACACAGCTCTGGAGAGGAGCTCCAGCTCTTCCACTTGCACGGAAGAAGGGTTTACTAAGTAACCTGTTAGGTAAGCCATCTCATAGATACATAACAGAGCAAATTGCATAAATCCAATGTCTAAAAGTATTTGTAAGTACATGTAAATGTATCAACCACTCATCTTCAGAAGTGCTTTTATCCTCAGAACAGCACATTCAACTTAGTTCTGGCCACTACTACTTAAAAAAGACCCTTTGGAGTTTTTCCAGTATCAGAAACAAGCTTAGTAAAAGAGCTGAAGAAAACACAGCTGAAAAAAGTCCCAGTAACTGTTTACAGACATAGAAAACATTGTTATCCACTGAGAACAGCGCAAGGACTGCTAGTCTTAGACTGCAACAGAGAAAATGTAGGTTAAATAACTAGAGAAACCTGAAAATTAAGCTCTTGACAGAGGAATCGGCTTCTGTAAAACACTATAGGAGTGTTTCTGGGTACATACAGTGTTGCATTAGTCACTGATCCATCAGAGATCATAGGAAGGTTTCGGTCAATTCTCATTTTGCACGAATGGATCTGAATGCATAGATCAGCCTCAGAGGAACTACAAAGAAAGGATATTATACAAGTACAAGTTCCTATGCTAAAATATGAGTTTATATGGGAATGAAACTAAAAGGAGACAAGAACATATTGGTAAAAGGAAAAGAAAGAAATAATTCCTTTTAGAGATGGGCAAGGGAAATCTTCCATAGATAGAGGAACAGAAAACAAAGGTGGAAGTATGTACATAGTCCCATGTCTCCATGGGAACTTGAGGAGAATGAAAGCATACCAGTGAGGAGGGACAGCAGGAAAGTTAATAACTTGCAGAGATTCAGCACAAACTAACCTCTCTGGCTAAAGGAAGTAGACATTTGGAGTCATGGAGCTCAGGTGCTACAACTGATTGCAACTTTTAAACCAGACTACAAGTGTTTGGATAAAACTTCAGAGAAGATTGTTATTTTTCAAAAGTAGTAAATAATATATAATAAACACTATTAAAATAGTAGAATGGTTTTTAAGAAGACTGCTTGGTAGAAATAATGGTTCCGCAGCTGAATATTTGACAATGACATAACATCAATTCTTATTAGAATACATGTAGATATTAATTCATTTGTTCACTCTGCCCCTCCTTTAAAAACGACTTGTCCAGTTTATCATGAACAGTGGTGGTGATGTATCTTCCACTTGCTTGACATTACAGGCTTTGCTTTGGTCCTCAAGCCCTACTTTCCAATATTGTTTGAGGCACCTGCTGCATCTCCTAGCCAGGTGCTCAAGCTACATTTGGGACTGCTCTCATACACCTGCTGAGCCATTTGGCTACATTACCATTTCCAGCCTATACCCATCTTACACCAGGCTTCCCTGTCACTTTCAGTATCAAAGCATTTATCCCAAGGGAGCTCAAGACACAACACTATCCAGTGCCACTGGTTGAAAATCTGACCAACAAGTTTTCTACTTGGTGATTTGATGAAACAATGCATTTCATGATTATCCTAGCAATTTTATTGATGCTTTGGTCAAACATTTTGTTCTGAACTTCTGATACAGTATATGCTCAATAAAACCAACTGAAATATTTCAGAATATTTCATTCCACAAAACAAGCATCCAACCACCTTTTCTTAAAAACACAGGATGACTAAACATCTTGAGCTTTGAAAACCTTTACCACATAGAAATTCCATGTTTCCAGTCAGTTTTAATATTGGAACCAAGTTAAATACTGGTGTATGGCTGCATGCCTCTTACAGACAAAGCCAGGCCTTTTCAGAGATAATATTGCTGTCTTCCAACACAAGGAGCAGTGCCAGCTGGGTATCACTCTTGTATCATCTTACTGACACACAGTCTAGTTTTTTTTCCCTGTAACCTTTTTATTACTGATGAAATCTGGTGATATATTCTTGTTTCCCATAAATATGAATGTGTAAATATGACAAAAGACCAAAGTAGATCTTCACCACAAATCATTTTTTGTGCCCATGCAGTTTAATAAGAAAATTAATTTGGTTTAGCTATGTTTATGCTTTCTCCTCTGTGGTCATTTTCAAAACTCAAATATCAGAATATTTGCAGAAAAAGCAGCCTGGAGGCAAATTAAATATACAGAAAAAGCAAACTGTTGACCCATTAAGGTAATTATTTATACCAATGATGTGATTGAGGGAATAATACTTTCTCAAATAGGAAAAATATTCATTGCATTTTACCTGCATGTTTCCATGTAAAACAAACCTATCTACCCAAAGCATCTGCACACAGAGTACTACAAACCAATTTCTAACCTACCACAATTAGACTTTTATCTATAAAAATATTCAGCAAATAATTTCAAAGAAAAAAATTAAACCAAGAAATCCACCCAAGCAGGAAAGAGGCCTTGATAAGAAGCCAATTATTCATAATTAATTGTATGTAATGTTTCCATAGAAGGTTAACAAGGGCAGGCTATCACTTCCATATGATGACATTACAATTGGGACAGTTCTTCCCTTCTGCTTGAAAGTCAGGTACAAGAGTTCTGCTATCATATAACCCTTTACTCAGTGATCTACAATGGAAAAGGAGAAGTCACTGTGCAGAGTCTGGATTCCAAAACTCCTTATGACTCACCTTTAAGTTTCCTAAGAATGAAAGGTGTCGGTCAAATGAAATAGGCAAGTTTATACTTCTGAAGCCAAAGGCAAAATTTATGCTCCAAAATGTAAGCCAGGCAAAATTCCACCAATACAACAATGTACAAGAGTCTTGATTTCAGGACAGGTTTCTGCTGCCTGCTTTGATATCTTGGATAATCTACTCTGCGAATCACTACTATGCATGTTGTGAGTTTGTGGTAAAATCCAAAAGCAATGCAAGATCAGACAGTATAGAGCCATTATGTTCAAAATGACTACCACTGACAAGCGTCCTTGGATTTAGAAGGATGTTCCAGAAAAGAGATAAAGAAAGATATGTATACACCAGCAAAGGAAACCTGTGGATTTCAGCAAGGCTGAGCTCTCGGAGAAGTCTTAGAAGGCACATTTTATTTCTTCCAACACACTAGGACAGCTATTTAACCACAGCATATATTTTCTGACTCTTCATACCTTAAATGGCTTTTTTCCTTAATCATGCGTTTATCATGTCTCATGTCCTATTCATGTGCAAGTCTCTTCTTTTCTGCTCACTGCCTTTAAAATATTTACCTTGCTGAAGCAAAATACCCAACATATCCATCACTGTACTGTACAGTCACCTGGTCTCACCAAAAAATAATATGATTTAATCACATGGAATATAGTTCTTATTTACCACGCATGCTCCTTATTTCTTCATGTTTTAACAAATAGGCAGAAAATACCCCCACAGATTGACATAGTAAGGGTTATTCTTTCAAAGTTGCAAGATAGGCAAATAGTAGAAAAACAGCGTTCTAGTTGTCCTCAAAACCACCAAACAGTTTTGGATCACAGAAGTGAAGATCTGCAATTCTCCTACTTCTATTAACTTTTGTTAGGTTATTGTCTTACAGGTTAGAAGGCACCTGGTAATACAAATGACAATTGTATGTACATTCTACAGTAAGCCTTAAGATGGGATGCCTCAAAAATGCATGAGTAAGATAAGTGCCCTTCACAGAAATGACACAGTGAAGCAAAAAAGAATATCAAAAGAAGAAAAGCATCAAGGACTAGACTGTAAAAAAACCCCAAACCAATGTGTGACTTCCTCCCTCATAGTAGGACTCTGGTATCCTTCAATGTCAACATTGGGCTCTAGTATAATTTTTCCATTGAGGCAATGCCCTACTTCTCCTGCAGTCCAGCTGCAAGATACCAAACAGCAGGGTCGTATTCAAAGGGAATATGTATCAAAACAAAGCATTCAAGATGTTACTTGTTTCTTAGAAGGGCTCAACTTTTGATGATGCCACAAGAGTACTTTCTGAGTGAGGGATAAGACCTCCAGAATTTATCCCAGTGAGATTTTAAAAGGATTGAAGGGAAGAGAATGACCAAATATATCAAGAGATACAACAAGGGTGAAGTACCTTTGTCGGAGATTTTTGAGTTATGCTTTTGTTTGTAACTATCTGAAAAGAGAAAGAAATAGAGGGTGAAACTTACATGGGGGAAAAAAAGACAAAAGGCAGAGAAGCCAGAAAAGGAGAAGGAGAAAGAAAATATAAGAGATGATTTATTAAAGGGCAAAGGAAAGTGGAGTCTTGCCAGGGACTTAATTTTATTTCCTTCATGCAAAAATACCAAGAGCAGCAGCAGCAGGTGGCAAACATGCAAGTCAGAGAGCAGCAGAATATTTTGCTGGAATATATGAAGCCCTGAGTGCACTGAGCTGGTAGGACCAGGCTGTAAGCAGAATAAGCTGTCTGGTTGCTACTTACTGTCACAAACATAGGGTTTGTCATGATCATCCTGGGAGGCAGCATCATTCCGTCTCCTGCCACCTCCAGATCCCCGAGCCTGCAGGGACAAGAGGAATGTTAGCATTATTCCATCACCCTCAGGTCTCCTTGCACCCCTCATCCTCCTATGAAAAATGTGCATTATAAACTAAACAAATCCTTCCATACAGGTTTCTCACAGTGGTCTTGACCCTTCATCTCCTAAGATATGCACTACCTTAATGGACCTTGTAATGCAGTGAAGATCCTCTCCACAGATAGCTCAAACTGTTCATCCATAGCAGTAGGTCACTGCCAGCACATATTCAGTCAAGTATCGTCAGACATTCATTGCTGAAGATGTTCAAATACCTTGCTTAACTGAATATGAATGAATGAATAGATGAACAGGTGTTAAAGGATAAAGACAAACATTAAATCAGCCAGAAAACAGGCCCCAAATAAAAGAGAGGTCAAATTATTTCCTTCAGTATTTTCAAAGGGGCATTGTTTGTGCTTTATTTTTTTGTTTTCTAGCTGAAAAGCCATGTTTTGAAATGGCCTTCTGGGACAAAGATGCCATTGCTAATTATAAAATGGAGCTTTGGTCAGTTAGTGGAAAAGATTAGGTAACGTGGCTACCTGCAATAACAGAAATTACCCAGAAAGGTCTCTCTGCAGTTCTGTGTTCCTACAATGGACCAAACTGGCAGCTCTAGAAACTGAAAAGCTGTGTTTCTCCACAGCACAGACTGCTCTGTCTTGAGCTCCAGCGGTGAGAGTGGAAATCAGCATCAAAACTACTTGATCCTGACCCTTCTCAGATGAGATGCCAACAAGGGGACAGCTCATATTTGTCCAATGGTGGAGTTGTGACATGGAACTGGGAAGGCCTCCCATTCTTTCATGTTCACTAATGTACAGTCTGTAAATGACAATAATTTTAGATGTGATCTCTGTTTGAGGAAGTGATCACAGGTGGATGGCTAAATAGTCCTTTCTTAATTCTGCTAGCTACTCTATTCCTGGATGAAAACAACATAATTGCTTCTGCTGCTCCTCTTATTAAACTTGATATTTCTCACTCTAAACAAGGCCATCTGACTCAAATCCTGCAAGATTTTGCATGTGAAGATAAGAAAGGGACAGAGCATTGTTAGGTAAAGCTGAAGAACGTGTAGAAATTCTTGATAATAGTCGCACCTAGACATAAAAGGGCCAGAGAAGCTCTGTCCCTCTTCTACGGATTTGGAACAAAACTAGCACTATTAGAGCTGTGTTCCTTCCATTGGATATCTAAAGAGAAGGAACAGGGAACAATTTTACACTGGCCTGACAAAGTCTGTCAAAACAGGGATTTATAAAAACTTCACATGTTATTTCCCTGGGATTGCTCATGTCTAACTCTTAACACAGTCCCAAAGGAAAGATATGGATTTGCAGCTATCTAGATGGGATGAATACTATTGGGTAGGACCAGTATAATGCTGCCTTCTGCAAAGACCTCCGTGCAGACTAGCATACATGTGCAGAGCAACATTTGTAAGGGTGAACTGAAAAGCAGTTTCACCCTAGAAAAGGCCTCAGCAACAATTGTTTGGTGGAAGCTTCTTTACTGACCATATCACACAAAATCATCTTACTAGTCTGCAGTATTTTCTCTCTGACTGCCAGCTCTGTAAACCCCCTCTGGGCAATGAAATCAATCCCAGGCTAGTTCCTTTCTTCCCTCTCTACTGCAAAAAGTGCTGCAAGCTGAATTTCAGTCCATGGCAGCTCCTCTACACCCTCAACCCATGAGGGAGGCTTCACAGAGACAACTGACTGGCCCTTGTAAATATTTCTGCTGGTACCTGGATTAGGATCTAATTTCCCTATCCCACCAGCTGCATTGGCTTTTCAGAGCTGTGAAAAAGATGTAAAGCCTTTTATTTGTCACTGGTCAATAGCTCTGACTCTATTTACACACTGGCAACATACCAGTAAGAAGGTACTATTTTTACATAGGTACCTTTCAGAATATGATAGTAATTTAAGGTTTTGTTGCCCAGAGTTTTGGTAGTGTTACAGCTAGCTGTTTCCCTTCAAATTGTTCTCTACAGAAATGCAGGGGCACAGCATTCATCTCATGACCACATGTCACATACACTTTTTCATGCAGTGAACACAGAGGGAGAGATTTTTCAAGTCAATGACTTTCAAAGGGACTTGAGTTCCTAAATGTCTTTGGTGCCTTTGAAATTGTCCCATGGGATATCCAGCTGATAAACAGACTAAAAGTACAGGTGCAGCCACATGTATCTCATATCTCCTAGCAAACTACCCTTCCCAGCTCCTACCACATTGTCCCTGTCCAGCGAAGATACTAAAAATCTCCTCCTGTAAATCCACCTCTTCGGCCTTCAGTGCCCTTTCTATGCCCCCATGATTTCAAGGCTAGCCTTGAGGGGAAAGGAAAGCAAGTGACTGCCCCAGACACTAAACTGAGTGCCCCACTCTTGCTGTCTGCACTCCAGGCTGTTGAATTCGGTCATCCACGACTGCCTTCATTCTCCTGACAGGATGCAGCAAAGACTATGAGACTTGAGTGAGGCCTGGAAGCCATGGCAAAGCAGCCTTGAAGCAGCCTTGAAGCAGCCAGAGAGAGTAGCCAGAGGGACAGATGGAGAGTTCAGGATTAAAAATAAAATCATGCTGTGGGGAAGGAAGGGGCATGTGCAATTTGGAAAGTCCAGAGCAGTAATTCCATCGCCTTAATCCTGCATTCATTCTGTCAGTCCTTCTCACTCCTCTGAATCCTTAAGGGTCACACTCCACAGGATCTAGTTTCCTATGCATGTCCTCACCCTCTTCTACCCTCTAAAACTACCCTAATCAACTCCTTTGCAGAAACAAAGAGCTGCCCAGTTTTCATGTCCCGTAACTTCAAATCCTTAGCCTCAATTCCCTGTACTGGGTCAGGCATTATAAAAGGGCTGCTTTTAGAAAACTGGCAAAACACTTGTGACCAGATGCAATTCAGACTTACCAGTTTTCAACAGCTAGATAACCTGGCCCTAATTTTGAAATCCTAATTTCTAGCACATTTTGTTTTGGTTATTGATGCCATCAAATAAAACTAAAAATGGCTCAAAGTATTTGGCACTATTCAGACTTCTCCATTTTGGAATGAAAGAAGCCAGGGCACAAGCAGAGCAGGAGTTAGTTGCAAGAAAAAGACAAGAGATCCTGCTGCTCCTGTACTTAATAGGGGGCCAGTTATAGGGCAGAAAATAAAACGTAAAATTATGCTTCAAAATGAGTGGGACAGCTAGTACCCTCCAACTCCTTTCCCTACAGTAATAGAGAAAAAATTCTGTAACATTTTCCTGAACAGGGAAGCAAAAGCTTGCATGTAATACTAACTTCAGGACTTTGTTTGTGTAGGTCTAGGATATATGAATACACCAAATTCCCTTCTTCTGAACAGTATATCTCTTTTGGCTATTCACTCCCTTTCACTCACCCTAATCAGCACACGCAATTTACGTAAGAGCAACTTATTAGAAAAGAGTTGTTAGCCTGGAATATTAGTTGATCACTACAGTCACACTTGTGTGCATGTATTGATTCTATCTCCTGGTTTTGGTTACTGGTTCATACAAATTTTCTGAAACTTACATTTTTCTGGAAAATTTTTTTCCAGGTGGGGGTCTTTGGCTAAGAAAGAAAGAAAGAAAGAAACTGATTCAGGTGATTTTGAGAATAAGGAAGGTGAAATATATACTTATCCAATTATTAAAGTGCTTTGATCTTATATTAAAGGACTTAAGCTCCAAAATAAAGAGGAGCAGAAAACTGAAACAACACAACAACAGAAGAAACCAAAAGAGAGGGTCTGATGCACAAGTACATTGCAAGTATTCAATGTGGTTTCATGTCTCTTATTCAAAAGCTATTATATTCTGCTCATTTGGCCTAAAATGTGGCTCTTCTTGCTTGACTTCTATAAACACATCAAAAGGTACTTCTAAAGCTCCTGTGCCCCTGCAGCATCCACTGGAGCCAAAGAGAGATGAAAACAACATGCTCAAAACTTCTGAGAATTGTGTTCACGTTTATTTAGATGCCTAGCTTACAGGCCCACAATTGAAAATGTTGATTCCAAGTTTAAAATGTCGGCCTCATTACTTAACTGGTACCCTGATGAATTGTGAAGATATCTTAGGTAAGAGAAGGGACACAGAGTCCCCTAAGGATAAAATATTGCCCTTTTTAAGCAGATGGAAGATTTGCCATGGGCTCAAGAGAGCCAGCATCAGCCACAAAATTATACCCTGGAGTAAGCTGCAAAACTTATTAACACAGTTTAAGTTACTTTTATTAATATTTTTTGGCTGTCATGACTGAATTTATTGCTTTTCTGTAATTAGTAAATGTTGTTTTAAGGAGCATTGTAATAGCAGGATGTCATCATAGTTATTACAGTTTACATTACAATGGTAAATACAACACTAAAATAAATTTACCCCAACTTTTTACTCTCAAAAGAGTCTTTTTATCATGGCAATTCACAAAAAAACCTGAAAAAAATATTAAAAATATATTACCATATGACTGAAAATTACCTATAGTGTTATCACCATCATATATTCATGGATATACATTTTGCATATATATAACACATAAAAAATATACACTAGAAAGCCGAGATTTGCTTCCTTCCTTTCCATTCCAATAAACTCTCCACTTACCCGTCCTCTAGGCCTGTTCTTTCGTTTTGGAATATCTTCTTCCAAATCTTCTTCCTCATTCACTTCATCTGCATTTTCATCATTTTCTAAAACCCTCTGTGGTTGAACAATAAACAGGAATGGTTAGGAGAAAAGAGGAGGACACAAACAACAAACTGTTGCTCCTCACCACAGTGACTGTGGGTTATTACAGTTGATACAATGCCAAATCAGATACCAGTACCCCTACTTCTCTCTACTAAAGCAAAATTTGCTTTCCTTTCCACCCTCAGATCTCCAGGGAATTCTTGCTTAAAAAATACCACTGATATAAGTCAACTATGATAAAAAGGTTCCTGAATAAAAATAGTGGCAACACTGAGCACGAATTCCAAGACTACACAAATAGTAATATGTGTAACTGCAAGCCCTCTTGGGAACTTGTTTGCCTGGGTTTTTTATTTTCGTTTTTTGCACCTTAAATTTGGTTTTTGTTTTGGTTTCCTTTAAAGTAGAGAATGCACTTTAAAAATACAAAAATCAGAGGTTTTGTCCTTGGCAGCTCACAATCTTCTTTCTTCAGCAAAAATAGGAAAAAATACTCCATATAGTCCAGAATGGATCTAGAAAGCCATGTCTTGCACCACAGGTACAACTTTCATCTGGAAACAGGAGATTTGTTGCATGAGAATGCTGAGGAATTACAGATCTCATTGTGGTTAACAGGACCAATAGCAATAGTTAGTTCAACTGATTATTTAATAGGAACAATACTTCATCAGCTCACATAACTGTGAGATGCCTGGGCCAGGGAATTTCAATCCTTTTAACTTGGTATTTTGAAACGTAATCTCTATAGAACCAAACACAAGCAGGCTGTCCTGCATGAAAACATGCACAAGTCAGACATCACAGGGGAAAAGGCCAGACAAATCATCACAACACTAATGTGGCAAGAAGTCCCATTGAAATCCCCTCAATCCCTGGCACATCTGCTAGAAATACAGAAATGGGCCCCAGTCACTCCTGCCATTTATGGTGCTGTGCCATTTTGCAAGGGACTAATCTGCAACCACTAATTTTGCCATGCCAACATTCATTTAAATTACAACCAGCAGCCACAATGCAGATTCAAATCAATGACATTAACGTGATGGGAACATTTTTCAGTCTAACTGTACTTGTCCCTTCTCTCTAATTTCTACTTAAAAGCTATTTGAGAGCCAGCAGAAGTAGAACAGCAGCAAATTACAGTTTCTTTCTCTCTTTTCAACATACCTCAAGCACCAAAGTCTGAATTTGTGGGAAAGAATACAACTGAAATTTCACATTTCAAAAGGTCTGTATTTAGAAGACCAACTACAAAAGTTTGTTCTTATTTTATCAGCTAAATTTTTAAGACTAATACTTCTCAGTGCATTACAAACAACTTGTAGCACATGATAGAGGATCAAGTCTTCATCTAATTTTTGCTTCTTTTCTTTTTGAATCTCAGGAGACTATTAATGAGCTCCAACCATCACAAAATACAATTTCACATAATACTGGAGTACTAAATACTAGAGGGTGTAAAAGTTAAGCAGGTTCCAGTTCTGCATGCATAAAATATTCCTTCAAAATTCATACAGCTGCACACATTAATTGATTTAATCTTAGGACTGAAGCACTTGAAAAATGTTGTACATGAGGAGACCATAAGAAATATAAGAAAGTATGTAAGAAAATAAGCAAACTTACTGATGAGTTTGTATTTTGACATTGCTTCATATCTTAGAGTATCTCCAGCAAAACAAAACAGGGGCAACCACATAGTATGTGGGAGCGGAAGAAGCTAATTTGCTACAATAATACTACAAGAGAGTTGGAGAAATATTGCAAACCACTTTCTTACTTTAAAATCAAAGCATCAATTTAGGAAAGAGGTAATATGTAACCAAGTGTGAATTTGGTGACACTGCCAGAGTAATAACTTTAATCCTTGACAGAAGGGGCATAACCTTTTTGATACACGGTCTGAAGGTTATTCTAACCTGCATCAAACAACGGAGACACACAGTCAATACCAATTTACTGTGGGACAAAATCATCAACCCTGTTACATACCAACCTTACAGAAGGTCCCAATGCCTGCATCTATCTAGCAGGGGGAAGCCTTATACTTTTTAGCAGAGTAGCTTTTCTTTTCCTATTCTGTCTTTCTAAAACAGCTTCCCAGCCCTATATACTTTGGTGTGATTAAGCACCAAGTTGTCTTCTCCTGACAGATGCTATGAATTTGGGAGGGTGGCAAGTGGCTGGGACTGAGGTGGGAATTACAATTATGTCTATCCCACCTGTTCACTCTCACCACCATTGAGGCTGGGTCCTTTAGAGTTACAGCACAGACAAGCATGCAAAGGAACAGAAGAGAGATTTGCGTTCCTTTATTTGTCATACCGATAAAGGCACTGATTGTGATTTTGATCTGGTACAGTCTAGCTGCCAGGTGCCAAAGTACACACTGAAAGCTGGCTACTAGTGAAGGCTTTGGCAATCATTGTTCTAGAGACTGAATCCAGATAAGCTGTGCTTGCATAAAATAAAGCAGCAAGACATGCCTTTTGCATCTGTTCTGATGAAACCAGCATCCAGGTGACAGGTCACAGCTACAGCAGCACAGCTGAAAACTTGTTCTATTTTTTTTGCACCCCCTCCCTGCTCTGCAATGCCTGGATTTGTGTCAGTTCCACCATCTCTGAAGTCTCTTTCCTCACACTGCTGCTGGGGATAATTGGGGAGCTCAGATCACACAGCAACATTCAAAGGCACTTGTCAATCTCATAAGGATGTTGCACCATGACTTCTTGTGACCTTGGGAGCAGTTAAAAACAGACCTTTAGTAAGAACTCTCAGCTTAATAGACCCAGATATACTACTGAAGAAGCAAACACAGAGCAGGGCTCTTGCCAAGCTTTTCCCCACTCCATGAGCATGGAATGCTTCCTCTTTGATAATGCTCTTTTACCTGTGCAACTGGGAATGGGAGATCCAATTTTGCTGCCCTTACCTGTGTAAAATTTCCAACAAATACAGCAGTAGGACTGAACTACAAGTAATACAGATTTGATGCCTATGCTCTTCTGTTTCATTTGGCATGGGACTGACCTCAAATTTTTACTAGTTTTAGGTATAGATGCAGCATTTTATATCTCAGCCAAAATTACCAAGTTTGACACATTGCTAATAACTCTCACTAAAAATTCCTAAAAAGCCTCTTAGCCCAATGGTATTTTAGCATCACCAAAGGTGTGATGCTGTGGGAGAGGCCCACTTTCCTAGAGATTTAAGATGTCTTTTAAAGTGACATGGACTTACATAAGAACCCTTTATATTAGATGAATTTCTTCTATAACAGACCTGCAATTGTGCTTCTGCTTTTAATTGCTGAGGAATGAAATTGAATCTTGACAAATAACTTTCAAACCATAATGCATATGAAGAAGCAATATTTCTCATACTGCATCCCTAACAATAACGGAGATATTTAAGATTGCAATTTTTATAATTATTTTTCTTGTATACCTCCAGAAGGCTACATACTATTAAAAAAAAAAAATAGAATCAGGTAAGGCAATTCACAGCTGCTGTGAATCCAAATTGAAATCCTGTCCAAATTCACTTTAAATGTGAGCCACTAAAATGCAGCTTATAGTTGGGATTCACCTCAGTTTCTTAGGTTTATATGCAATTATCTCATAGTGCTGCAAAATCAATTCCAACACAGGAGCTGTGCATAACACAGTCAAACAACAGAGATTCTTGTGATAGTAGAATTGTGTGAGATCCTGAGTTCATTTTGAGCATCACAGTGTAGCACAAAGTTTTGTTAACATTTTGGCTGTACAATGACATAACTATCAACAGATGCACTGTTCTGCCACAGGACAAAAGACTGCTAGACTTAGAGACAAATTGCAAAATCCAGCCCTGATGTCAGGGCATGGGGCTCTCCTTTACCTGGATTTCTTGTATAGTGTCTTCCTCTTTAGTGTCTGTTTTTTTCTCTATTCCCTCTCCACGCAGCAAGGCTTCCAGAGTTGTACTTTCTGAAGTGAACCCATCTTTTTTCAGAGGCAGATCAACTTCTGAAAAACAAAACATACTCACTGTGTGTCTCCCCCAAAAAGCTAACAAGCAGAAGGACAGAGATGTCAAGCAGACAGCGAATAGACTTTCAAAATTGTTTCTGTCTTGAAGGAGAGCTCTTCAAGTTCATTTAACCACTAAGGAACTCGATATATAATTTACTTCTATCTTACTGAAAACCTGGTATCTTTTCAATTGCTGTGGTTATTTACAGGGAAAAAAGGCTGGATATATTTTATCAGGAGGAAATAAATGGGGGGATGGGGGGAATCCTTCTCCTTTGTGTAAACTCCCTATGCTCAAATAAAGAACAAAAACCGGACTTTTGAAGATACTGAAATAACAAATATGAGGAATCTGATCTCCTGAAGAAGTAGCTTAATGCAGTTTAGCATCTGGCACAATTTATACAGCACAGCGTCAATCCTCATTCCCCTATACCAGGGCATGTTCCACACGTGGGAAAACAGAAAGCTAGTGTGGGGGGCCAATGCTGAGACCTTACGTTGAAAACCAAAGGGACGTGTCTTGAATTTTCACGTAATATTGACTAGATAAAATCTCCAGTTGGCTCCAGTTGGCCTGTACCAGCAAAGAAACACAGTTATGAGTGCAGAATCTTGCCCATAGGATGGGACAACCCTCAGTCACTGCAGAAGAGACACAGGCTGGCTCAAGAACAGGCTGGAGACAGAGCTCCATAAACACTGTGGGTTTATGAGGAAGCTTGATGCCATTTGCTGTACAAATGGAGGAACAGAACCTTATTCCCCTTTCAAATGCTACCACTAGATTATGAGGCAATGCAGCAGAAAGGTAAATACAGCACATTAATTTTAGCAAGATCACATAATAAACCAGGTTTGAAGAGACCTTTGAGATCACTGAGTCCAGCCTATAGCCTAACACCTCCTCATCAACGAAACCATGGCACTGAGTGCCATATCTAATCTTTTTTTAAACACATCAAGGGACGGTGAGTCCACTACCTCCCTGGGCAGATGATTCCAGTGCCCAATCACTCTGTCAGTAAAGAATTTTTTCCTGATGTCTAACCTAAACTTCCCCTGGCGCAGCTTGAGACTGTGTCCTGTGTTAAAATACGCTCAGGGAATAATCCATTTTGTGTTATAGATCCTAGCCTCTACCCCACTCATACAGGGGTTCTTTAAGAGCAACCCTGTGGCAGGGAGTTCCACATCTCTTTACCTGACATTGCCAGGCATGGATTTCTCAAGTACACCTTCTCTTCTAAAATGAATTGCTTTCTCTAGGCCGGTATTTTTACAAGTAATAATGTACAGGACCGATGCTAACAAATCAGCATCTGGTGTCCTTACTTCACAGTTCTGTCTGCTTTTCATGCTTTAGAACTGTGTTTTGTTTCCCAGTCTGCCTGAAGCTCCCTGCCTTTCTATCACCATGAGTTGTAAATTCTGCAGCACAGAAATTCATGTGTTTTTAAAGTCCCAAATCACTCCTGCAAACTAAATAATGAATGAGCACTTCCACCCGGGACAGTTAAGTATAATCTGTTTCTTGGGGGCAGTTGCGTCCCAGGAATATGTTTGTTCTGTATATGAAAAACTCTATAGCCAGCAAAAGGTTCAGGGTCCCTGATCAGTGCTTCCACAACATCCTTGCTCCAGTCTTGTGAAGTGAGAGAGCATTGCTTAGCCAATAACCACAGAAAATTCAGCAAAAATTCCAGGAAAAGCTATTCTATTCACAGAGGGAAAGGCTGGGTACAAACCATGCAGAAAACCCGAACCACTGGGATTTTAAAGGAAACTCCCAGGACAACCCACACAATGGGATGGGGTCAACTGTGAATTCATCCCCCTTCTCATCACAAGAAGCTCTATTCAATCAGGCCTCTCTTTTCAGCATTAAGCTCTGCACACCCACCCCATTATGGCCCCTTCCCCAACTTCTCCCTCGCTTGAACTATAAAAAAGACAGAGGAGTCAAAAGAGGATCATACAGATTCAATTTCTCTGTATGAACTTCCAGTACCTTCCTCTGGATCCAGACATTTCAATAGAAAGAAGGGATTTTTAATTTGATTTCTGTGCAAATCCCAACACTTGAATCTGAAGTCATGAAGGAACGTCCATAATCATCTCTGGATGTGGGCTTGGCTTGGTTTCTAAACTCCTGTGCTTGGGTGTAAAAGGGCATTTGCTCTCTAGAACCTTGTGGGACTGCAAAACCCAAGGGGTCATCATACATTCAGCAAGTGAAGAAGCTTCAAGCAAGCTCAAGGGCACCGGAAACAAACATGTCTTCACTGTGACAAGCTGTGTCTGTCTCTGGATACCAGTACATTCAGCAAATGAATGCATCAGAAAAGGAAATGAGCAAGGAAGGGCTGAGGATTAAGTAGAACATATATGAAGGTAGAACTACTCCCTGTTTATTCCAGAGATATCGAATGTTAAGTTTGATAAGAGGGAAAAGTATGCTTTAAGGTCAAAACAGGCAACTTTAATAGGCATGTTTGTTCTGATGGCACTGCTACTTCCCAGCAGCAACACTCCAGGAGGACTTCTCATTCAAAACTCTCATGGCATTTTCTAATTACTAAATTTAACATGCTACTGACAAGGCGTTGTAAGGTAATATTTTTATTCACAGTTTACTGATGGGGAGACTCAGTCACCAAGAAGCTAAGTTAGTGAGCTGGAAATCCAGTGAAAATAAACTGTGTCTGCCTCCCATTTGCTCACTAAGGTGACTGCCATTCAACTCCTTCATTTGCTTCTCCATTGGTACCACTGGTAGTGAATCCACTTTAATTCCTAAATAGCTCTAGAAAGTGGGAAATGGCAGATGCTATTGTATCTGGAATGTAAAGTTTATGTAATAAAAATCTTCAGAGGTCCAAAGACAACTCCTTGTAATTAATTCAGTCCTTCCTGGAAGATGGCTAGTCTGTAAAGGAGACAGTAACGAAGAGAGGAAATTATGTTTCCAAGCCAGTTTTGGAAAGTCCAGAGACGAAAGTCTTCAAAAATCTAAAAGATAGTTCAGTTAACCTACAGCAATAGTTAAATGCTACCAGGGGTAATTAAATTAATTTCACTAAATCCCTTATTTTCTCTTTCCTATTTAATTCTCCAGGATTTTCCCACAAAAGCAAGAAAAGTGTCTTTTTCTCTTATGCCTGTACCCTAAAAAAAACTGAGAAGCCAACTCAACAACTTAAATGTTGTTTTCCAGTGAAAGATCAAGGCTTTCCCCAGACCATAGGAACTGCTGTTTGGAAGTAAGGTGGGGTCTGTCCCACTCCTTGCCCTGCTTGTGAAGATACTGGCCAGTGCCAGAAGCTTCAAACAAGGCCAGAGGGAGACTCTTCTGGGCTTAAGAACTTAAGCTGTGACCCCACGCTTGCCTCTGCTTTGATATTGGTTGTGCCACACTATGCAGTCACCTCACATGCTGCAGAAGCTATGAACGTCTGTCAGGAGAGAAATGCAAAAAAAAAACTTATCTACCCTAACACTGCATTTCATCCTGAGAGATAAATGCAACATCCCTTCCAGTTATCCTAAATCTGGCTCTTCTGGAAATATACAGAACAGCCCAGCCTTTTCTGAATTTTGATACACTTTTACCTTCGATGTTTTCCCAGCTGAGTGAGTTCAAGTTAAACCATAGTTTGAAAGAAGGAGTGTTTCGTTTTATTTATTGATTGCCAGCCCCCTTGTTCTTGCTTGCTGGGGAAAATAAAAGTTCTTGACCAAACTTTTTTGTAATTTCTTTTTATTCCTCTACTTTCAAGGATAAACAGTTGCAATCTTTTTTATTACTCTGCTGTGGGAAGTTTTCCATGTGGTCCTGACAAACCTCCCTGAACTGAGTCTTACTATACACTAGTCTTCCCAGTGCATCCGATAGTTTCAGATGAAACCACATCCCCCATTTAAACAAATGAATTACAATATTCTTTAGATTACTCCTCAGGCTGTGTCTTTCAATGTCCAAGCTGCATGCTAAGCAGAAGATTCAGGAACTTTGTAATGGGGACAAGAACTTCCCATAAGGAATACATTCAAACACACAGCTACCATACCAAAATGCCCATTCTTCTACCCACACACCAACCACATTCACACAGACCTCCCTGGCCATGATCGCTCCAAATAACTTTGTATTAAGTGCAAATTTTTGTAGTTCACAAGGTATTCCCACTCTCCAGCTTGTTCATTACTGTATTACACCACACTGGGCCAAGCATTTAACCTTGATGCACCAGCTGTAAACCTTTATCTACAATGGAAGTTCTTTCTTTCATTATCTTTTATTCTAAAAGTTTTGATCCAAGACAATGCTTTGTTTCTCTTTGGAGACAGGCCAAAGGTCTTCAGAAAGTCTAAGAAAATTTTCACCCCCCTACCTATGAGTTCTTTACATATCACGTAAAGAATTTTAAGGAAGTAGTGAGGCATGCTTTTCCTTGGTAGGAAAAAATGCAGTTTGTTAGAACCTCTTATGTCATCATTTCCCAGGTGCTTTACTGCTTATTTGTAATTACTCTTTCAATCAATTTCTCAGATGTTCATGTAGAATTTGTGTCTTTAAATTTTTGAATCACATCCAAATCCTTTTTAAATATAGGTAATAGCATTTGCTGCCTACTAATTGTTCTAAATTCTTTGTAACTTCTAGTTTGTATCACAAGTTTTTCTTCAAACTTTGCCATTTCAGAGAACATAATCTTTATTATAAGTAATAACTACCAGTGAAGACACTATAATTAAAAGCTTACTCTTTTATACAAAATTTTTAAGCATTGTAGATAAATTTCCTTTTGATTAGTATTGAAAATACAACACTATATGGTTAATGTAGGAGATACAAAAACTAGTTAGAACTATACAAAATGAAAGTGTCAAATCAACAAAAATCATCAATGAAAAATAAAATGTTATTTAAGAATTCTTCCTGTTTTACCAAACCATGGTATTATTGATGTCACAACTAAATATTGTGCATATATTATAATTCAAATATATGTGTGTGCATATAATTAAAATTTATGTTTCTTAACTTGGCAGAGTCCCTTTCATAGTGATTAAATTAACATGGTTATTTTTGCTTACCAGCTCAGTGCAGCACTCTCTATTTATCAAGGTCCTCAGATCGTAATGGCAGAATCTGAACAAGCACCCATGCCAGTGTCATTCCTGGATCTGTTTTCTATTGAACTGCCGCCTCCAAAAGAAGCACATTTTCACAAATCCCACAAAATGGTGGACTTTTTCACATTTTCATTGCCAAAATAGCAAACTAGCTGCAAATTCCTGCCCTTAAATAAGCTACATTTGGTTTACAACGCATTGAGATCTAAGCAACTTTTCAGTGTCTCTTTGAAACATAAATTAAAAACAATCATCCCTTTTTCTATACAGTGCAATGTATTTGTTTTACAATGGATCATTTCCATCTCCACAGTAGCAGCTGCCACCCAAACCATCATCTCTGTGCACTCGTAAGCAGCTCCATTTCCAGTTCTAATTGGGAACAGAGATACTTATTGGGTGAGTTCCAGCATGATCTATCATGCCAGAGACAGCTACTATGCAAACCAAAGCAATCCAGCTTCCAGAAACCCTCTTAGACAAACACTGACTTTGCACATAGATTCTTGCGTTTTTTGTTTCTTGGTGCCGTTTTTTTGGAACATAAAAAGTGCCAGAGGAAACTATATGGTAAGAGTCCATGAAGTGTTGTTTATGATGGATAAATCCAAGGATATCACTTTAATAACCATTACCTCTTTAAAATCATATAGGTGGTCTAAAAAGCCACCTAATTCACAGCAAACAGAACTACTGCTGAGTGAATGCAGCAACTAAGCTCATTAAGAGGATGTGGCAGGATGTGTCTGAAAGTGCAGTGCAGTGGCTCAGCAAGCAATTAAATCCCATGACAGTTTAAAATGAGAATCTATCAGTGTCACAAGAGTGTGAAGCCTCAGCATCTCTGCTGTTCCCACCCCCAGCGTTTTATTTATTATGGCGTATTGGGAACATGGGAAGTCAAAAAGATTATAATGAAATATGCCATATAAAAACCAGATTAAGCCTGCTCTTCTTTGGGGAAATATGCAGAGAGAGAAGCTGTCTGTTAGCTGTCGAGTTTGCAAAAGATACCATCTTTTGGGATGGTGCTCTCTGCCAGCAGACAGAGTGCCCCAGGGGAAATGGTGGTGAAAAACCCAGACAAGCAGCATCCATCCATCCATCATACGCTCATCTCCACATCTCCAAGGCACAAATATAGAGTTAGAGTGCAAAGGGTGGGGGCAGGGGGATGGAGTCCCTTAAGAAAGAATGGGGAGACAATGAATAGCTGCATTTTGTATCTTTTCTGTGCATGCAGTCTCTTCTTAGCTTTTTCGCTTGCTTGCTTGTTGTGTTCATGGCCAGTACAGTGACTTGTTAGCATCCTTGGAATTGATACATTCACAGCAGTGACCAGAACCAGGTATGCTATAGGCAGGGCTCTGCCTCCGCCAGCACAGTGCAGCATGGACCTTCAGTCCTTCTGCAGATCTGGATCTCCAAACCCCTTCTTTCACTGCACCACATCCTGCTATCCCAGCAGCAGCTGCTCATGTTATTGCTATTATGCTTTAATCCTGATCTTCCATGGCCTCTGCTATTCCACCTTTTTTTCCCAAGACTACTGCAGTTCAGCACCCATCTGTAGCAAACTTGTCACTGCCAGTTCTACACGTACATTGTCCACAGAACCTCCTGTCAACCCAGCATAGGCCTCCCCTGGGACAGATTACTGATAACATAGACTCTCACAATGAGTCCATAAAGCCAAACAAATGTCCCTAGAGAGTAGTAAACATCAAATTCACTTTACTTTTAATCCAAGCTGCAATATAGCCATGGCTTTTCTGGAGGTTGTAAGGTTACTTTAGTAATTCTTTGTCTCTCCCACCAATCCCACTCTAAACATGAGGTACATTATTGCACTCTCAAGGTAAACTGGGCTGTGGTGAGAACAAGAATCTATTCAAAGACAATGATAAACCACGTTTAGAACCAAGACCACTTGAAAACAAGAGTATTTGTTTCCACAGAAACAAACCATTTTGTGTGGAAATAATAATTTGGGGGACTCTCTGTCCTGTAAAGATCTGAAATTAATCTTAGCAAATGTTGCAAATTTTAGGCACTACTGAGGTTTGCTCTAGGGAGCACTGGGATGCTGTAAAATCCCAGTGTCTCCTCCTGTAAAGCTGCTAGTCTTATGATGAGGCTGGGTGAGAAAGTGAAGACAGAGGAAGATCTGATATGGGTGGGACTGTGCACTTTCACCCTTCAGCCTGGGCATAACTGCAAAAATATCAGAAAACAACTCTGAGTTTTAAGATCAGGATCCAATGGAAAGCTTCTATCAGCCCCTAATCAAAATATGTCCCAGGAAGCTACAAGAAAACATGAGGGAGAAACAGAGCTGCAGAGAACTGCTGAGGCCCTTAAACATAAGGTTAAGCATTGTTTAGTTTAACCCATTATCAAAATGTTATCAATACTTTACAACTAGCTGTATTTCTCTGGCAAACTAGAATACCTCTATAAAATCTCTCTCTTGTAAAAAAACCAAAATGAAACCAAACAAAACAGTCCTCCTGTCAGCTGTCTCCTGGAAGTTTTCTACAGATTTATTTCTCAGCACAGATATAAATCATTGTCACATATAATAAACTGTACCTGCTTCTCAAAGACTGCCAAATTATAGTATCAGACTAAATGCTGGATCAAGTAACTACCCTCAGGGCTGAAATAGTCTCCATTCAGAAATATCTCCATTCAATAGCATTTTTCTAGCACTCATTTGTGTTCTGGTCACTCTTGCATTTGTGTTATAGAGGGGCTCACATTGCACCAGGACTTCTGCAGCAACACTGTAGGCAGTATCAAGGGACAGAGGCAAGATAACTGCTACAATTTAGAGAAAATTACTTTGTAAAAAAGCCTGTTCCTTTGGGCTTGGCATCACCTGAACAGGGCTTCTGGTCTGTTGGGAGTAAAAGAACAACTTGGGCTACCTATCTGCAAATGGTCATACAGAATCACTCACACAGAGTGTGTGAGGGGCCTTTTGACCCTCCAAAGCACCAGAATCTGATTATTAACTAGACAGTTATCAGCAAACACCAGTCCCTCCCTCTCCACAGGTGGGCAGTCATTGCACACTCTGCAAAGGGTAACAGGGAGTGGACCTCCACTGCAAACAACTTCACTCTATGTGACAGAACCGAACAAAAACACTTGTACTGAACACAAACTCATACACAAACCATGTGTAGAGCCAGCCATGCCAGCCTTCCTGCAAATTCTGTGAAATTCTGCATAGCTTCTCTTCCTTATCGAGGACAGTGGAGGGGATACCTTTAGTAACAGATAAATCTCTGTAATGCAGTTATCTCTCAGCTGCAGTGCACAAGCATCCCAATTAATTCAGTCCAGGCCTAGCAGAGCCGGCACTAAGCCAGAGCTGATAAACCTGCCAAAGCCAATCTGAGTCCTGCAGTGATTCTTGGGAACCTGCTCTGTGCTCCCTGGTGCTCCAGACTGAGGGGGTTTGTGTGCTCAGCTCTGGCTGGCTCTGCGTGGAGTGGCAGCTCTGCTAACGAGGCCCTTCTAAGCCCCAGAGTTCTGGGGAGCAGGCAGAGACAGCCGCTCACCTCTGAAGGCATCAGCAAGGCCGTGGCAGGGCTTACCAGCCCCGCTCAGGCAGATTACAGGTGACCCAGTCCTGATCCTGCCTGGCTGTCTGCAAAGCTCCCACATGTGGGAAGGCAGTCATCCTCATGCTGGACAGGCCTGGGGAGCAGCACAGCCACACTTGCACCCTGAGCCATGCCAGGCACAGCTGGGCCAGAAGCCCTGGTGCAGGGAGTACTGAATTGCATAGACCAAAGAAGAACAGAAAGGGCACAGCAGAGTGGCAATGATTTTAGAATGGAATAGGGAGCAACCATCCCAGATGCTGCCTTTGGCATCTCTGTGGTCCCACCAAGTGATCTTGGGCCAAATTCTAACAGAGGCATTCTCTGCTTTTCCATCATCTGTCAAATGGAGATAGTCTTCACCTATTCTCTGGGGTTTGGTAAGGCTTGTTTAATATTCATAGGCATTCAAATAAAATGCACCAAAAATGCAAGGTGGTCTTACAGACTCTCACAAAGACAGATTTAAACATATTTTCTTTCCAATCAAGAAACACACTGAAAACATAAGACTATTTCCACAGATTTCAGTGGCCAATTCACAAATTCCAAAGGATGAAGATAATATTTACTCGTGTTAAGATGCACCTGACAGATGAAGCTATATAAGTGAAAAATGTTATTATAAGAAGGAAGGGTTGTAATAGAAAAATGGCATGAGATGCTCGTAGGTATCCTTTCAGAAATGGGAAAGAACAAAGCAAATTATCTCTGAGATGCTCAGATCTCTTGCCACAAAAAGGCAAGCAATTCCAAGAGGCCTATAAAGGGTTTAGACAAAAAGGTGAACTCTAGAATTAATAACAGAATGGTAAACAGGAAGATTAATGGCACCAGAGAAAATGCAGATGGTGAAGCCCAGCCTGCAGGCTCAGCAAGACTCTGAATAGGGAGGGGGGGAAAAGGCAAGGTGTAAACAAGGTGACCTTCAAAGCCATGGGAATGCCTGCCAACAGGCCAGCCAGAGGGCATCCCGAGACACAGATGTGCCATCTGGGGTAGGCTGTCTCATGACAACATGAACAAGACTTTTCTTTTTCAGAATTTTCAGGGAGGCAAAAGGGGTAGTGGCAGAAAATATGACCATTCATTCGAAAGGGCTACAATTAAATGCACAGGTTGGAAAAGGATGCCATCCATTTTGTAAAGAAAATACAATAGAATTCCCTGAATATCCCCACTCAGAAAGGTCTTGTGCCCACTTGTAAAGCCTGCTCATGCAAGGTGTGGGGGAGGAGAAACTGGTTTTCACCAAACAAATATTTTCCTCGAGGGTTTATGCTTTAACTTTATGGTAAAAAGAAGAAAAAAAAAAAAAACAAAAAAAAACAACCTCAGCACATACTGCAAAGCAGCTCTCTAAACCCATGATGGTATAAATTTTCCCCATCTTGGCATAAGTCTGTTCACTCCAGATGGCACATTTGGGTTGCAAGCAGGTAAAGATTTCTCAGAGATCTCTGTGTCCAGTATCTTCTTCTACAGAGTTCCCTTACTCTGCCTTAGTGCTTAGTTGGTTCTTGTGTATGCCTAGGAGATCTCAATTCTTTGTCTACAGTAAAAACTAGGAGAGAGAAACCTCCTACCACAGTTCTGCAGGGGAGCTTGGCTCTGTCAGGCCTGATGCTTAGATCATTGTGATCAACCAGGAAAATTCAAAAGTAAATGGAATCACACTTTTTTTTAAAACATCACTCAAACACCACAGTGGGGCAGTGCTAAGGAGAACAACGCAATCTCTAAATAAGCCTTCTACAGAATAAGCCAACCATGATCTGCTATGATATCTAGAGGCAAGAATTTTAGGGGAAAAAGAATAAGCAAAATCATCACAGCTCAGCGTGGGAAAAAAGCAGACCCTAGCTATGGGAGTCCAGCAGGCAGTGGCACACACCTCTTTTCCTTTCAGCTTGGCTCAAAGCACATCAAACCTGAGTATTTAAGGCAAAAACTGACCCATCTCAGTTCAGTGTTGAAATCAGCTAGTTCAGTGCCAAGTGTACAAGCAGACATATGTGAATGTGTTTTATTCAGATGGGCTGTGTATCAATCAAAGTATTGCCATGACCTCTGCTTTCACCGTAGGAACCACGGGCACTGGATGAGGGCAGGCAGCTCGTGCAAAGCTTGATTCAAGTGAGCTTCTGATTGCTGACAGGAGCTGCCATCATGGCTCTGGGCATCAGTACACACCTTTATCCACCAAGTCCCATCAGGTGACTCTGTTGATTGAATAGAACTGTTGTTGTTGCTTTTTGAATAGAACAGGAAAGGAGAGATGAAGTACACACCTGAAAACACCAGTGTGGCAGTGAGGAAGGAATAAGGAAGGACAAGGAAGAGAAACAGCAAGATGGAGGAAAGGTGCTATATTCCTCCTCCTTGTCTGCTGCAGCTAACTAGGGCATGTTTGTTCTGAAAACTACCACAGAGAAGTCTGAAAAATGAAAGCTCTGGGCCTTGTATTATGTCTTTTCAATATCTTTCTCCTTTCTCCTCTATGCTAACAGAGAAACACTGTAAACTCCTAAATCCTGAATATATACATTTCCACACCTTACAAAATACAGTGAAAATAGATGATAATGGGCAAGAGAGAGAGATAGCCATGCAAGGGGAAAACAAAGTGAAATAGAGAATAGTTGCTCTTCTCTCCTTCCCTTCTGCTCAGCTTTCATTTCCCTTTGTTCATGTAACACTGAGCCAAACTAAGCCAAAAGGATCTGCCATGCTGGGCTACAAGATTGATGGCTGCAGGCAGACTCCACAGTGAAGAGACGGATGACTGGTCATTTCCCGCAATGCACTGAAAAACATCCATCCTTGCAGCCATGCTGAGGCCATTTGTGCTCCTTTTGAAAAGAGAGATAAACACAGGCAGCCAGAGGCACCTGACTGTCCTTGTCCCTCAGAAGGACATAGCTATAGTCCTCTGGGTTCCTTGAGAAGGTCGCTCTGTCCATCCCTGAACATCTGGCTGTGGGATTTGCTAACTCTCTCTCTCCCCCGGCAATCATCCATCTATTAGAGCACAGTGCAGGTTGGAAGAAAACAGTGAAGAGAATGGTGTGACAACCTCATCAATCTACAGCTACATGCTTGGCTATTTAGTTTTCTTTACACTATTCCTAAA
>VZRZ01006846.1:353411-399720 GCA_013398175.1 Climacteris rufus | reverse complement strand
CGGCCCCGCCGCGCCGCCGCAGCCGCGCCCGCCCCGCGCGGGCACACCGGCACTGGGAAAGGGCCAAACAGCCGAAAATCAGGGGGATTCTAAAGCACCCAATCATTGTTTGCTTTTTAACACAGAGTACTTCGGAATGCAGAAGTAGTTGAATAAAAAATAGACTTAGAACAACATTTTAATTTCGGTTTTAATCCTAAGATCATCCTAACGGACCTTAAAAAGGAGCTACAGGCAGATTCTATAACATGACATTGCAGAGAATTTTCAGCATATATCAAATTGTAGAAAAACTTTTGTTAAGAAGAGATGTTCCTCTCCTTACAGTGTTCACAGCAAAACAACACTGCTGTCTTTATAACAACAACCAAGCTGTGATTATGTAGAAACTGCTGAAACAGAAAGTGAAACCAGACAATATAAATTGACCTGAGAAAAAATTATAAAGGAAATTCTCATTAAGCGTTTTGATTTATTTTTAGCCTCTAATATCTTTGAGTGAAACTGGGAATAGCAACCAGGGAAAGAAAAAATAATAAGGAACTCAGTAGAACTGAGCTCTTTCTGTGTTCTTGGGTTTGATTTCCAGCTATACCACAAAACTCTGGTGAAACCATCATAGAAGTAGTTTATTACCTTTGTCACTCATTTCTCCATTTTGGAGTCAAAGTACTTCCTTCAGCATATTTTGTATATCCAGACTGTAAGCACATCACTATAGCAGAAAGTATAAGAAGAATTCACAACAACCCCAGGATGATGATCCAACATGCTGCTCTTGAGTCTCTAGATGCTATCATACAAGTGATACTACTGCAAATTCTGTTCTTTGCTTTGTAATGTCATCTTAACTTTACCTTGGTGGAGTGCCCCATCTTGAAGAGCACAGACCTCCACAGACATGCTGAGCATCTTCTACAAGAGTTGGGAGCAGTCCTCACATCCCAGGAAACACACAATACCTTGTGCAATCAGTCACAGTCTCCACAAGGTAAATTGAGATGCTTTAAAGAGCTAATAGTTTAGCTCTAAGTATTTTGTTCATTCATCCACAAGCACACTCACCTAGGTATATCCCATACGCCAGATTAAAAACATATCAAGCATTGTTCAACCGGAACTAAAAATCTGTTTTCAGTACTTGCCTCAAAATTTCTACCATGGTTCATAATAGCAAATGAAAAATACTTTGTTTACTTTTACTATTCAACAGCTATTAAAAAAACATTTCTGTAGGTCAGCTGAACACTGGACTGCTCAGACATAAGTAACAGGACAGACACTAGCACAGGACACCAGCTCATTCTCAGCACTGTAGTAGCACAAATAAATTATCACCCTCCAAGTGGGTGGGAAGGCTGCCCACTCTGAAACTTCACTGTGGCCTTTCAGTCCAAAACCAAAGGACATCAGTAAATTGAGACAAAAGCTTTCCGGTCATATTCTTTAGACTTACACAGCCTGTGAAATAAAAGCTCTGTAGGCATGTGTATATACCTATATTTAGCCATCTTGTAAAACTGAAGTAGGACACTACCAATTTAAATTCCACAAGAGTTTTTGGCCACACTTACTGTATCTGTTCTCATCTGCATAGGTGCAAAGCTTGGGTAATACCTGACTGTCAGCAGGGTATACTGTAAGCAACACCACTTCCACAATTTTGATAGCTGACCCAACACAGAATCATGATACTACCCAGCACCACAAAACCACTAAGTATATAGGACAAGGATCAATTAAAATTTCAAGGGGGCCTTGGGTCTAATCCAGGATCTCTTTTTCATTTCTAAACCTCCTGTTTCCAACTGCTCTGATTTTACCAAGGGCCAGAACTCTACTGCTTGCCTTCACAGCACCTGCAGTTCCCAGTGTTGGTTGAGTTGAAAATTCTCCTTTTTCTCCCACTGGAAGAAAAGGCTACCTAGCCCAACCATCTCCCTCACCCATTCCCAGACTTCCCATGCACAGGAGCTCAATTCTGTTCCTCTCTCCTGGGCGGGAGAGCAGCTGGCTGAGTGAATGTGGAAGCACGAGCTGCTTACAGCCCTCCTGCTGCTCTCTGCTGAAGTGCCATGCAAATACCACTGCTCAGTTCTGCAGAGAAACAGGTTTCCCATACTTGGTTGAACAGAAGTCTAGTTTCACAAATATTATGAGAGTATGAATACCCAATAACTTTAGAACTCTGTACCCAGGAAATGTACATGGGAAAACATAATCCAGAAGTGCAGCATAGGCTGGGATCTAGCTGGCTGGGGAGCAGCTTTGTGGAAAGAAACCTCAGTGTCTTGGTGGACCATAAGCTCAATATGAACAGTGTGCTGGTGTGACCAAAAAAAAAAAAAATAAAACCAACAGGATGCTGGGTTGCATCAGCAAGGGTACCATGAGCACAGATAAAGAAGTTATTACCATACTCAGTGCTTGTCAGGTCACACCTGGAATACTGTGCCCGGTTTTGCTTCCTGCTATACAGAAGAGATGGGGACAGCCTTCAGGGTCAAGAGAAGGGCCTCAAAGATGATCAAAGGACTGGGAAGCCTGCCATATGGCTGTCTGAGAGAACTGGGTTTGTTCAGATTTGAGAAAAGGAGGCTTAGGGAAGACTTTATTACTATGTTCCAGTATTGAAAGAGTGGCTAAAAAGATGGAGATTCCCTTTTCACAGAAGCACATGCATAGTGTGAGGGATAATGAGTACAAGTTACTCCTGAGGAAATTCCAGTTAGACATAAAAGGAAAATTTTTCACACTGAGAATGATCATTGGAGATTATTGGAATAATCTCCTCAGTGAAGTCGTGGATTCCCCAACACTGGACACTTAAAATTTAGCTGGACAGGGTGCTGAGACACCTTGTCTAGACTGTGCTGTTGCCAAGAAAGGTTGGACCACATGGTCCTTGAGGTCCCTTTCAACCTGATATTCTAAGAATCTATGAAATCACAGTATTAGCAACATGTCAATATATTGCCCATGGCCTGGGATTTGTTTGAGATCTGTACCAGTGTTCATGGGAATCTTGACTGCTGCACTATAATGACTCATGTAACAGCTCATACCCACTACAATAAGGAACTCTTGGCTGCACTTGAGCCATGATGCTTGGGTTTGATGATGATAATAATATAACTGAAAGATTATAACTGAAAGAACCAAGCCATATCAATGTAAATGTCAGAAATACTTAGTGAAATTCCTGAAGGTCTGGTCATAATATTGACTGTATTGTCAATAAGTAAGTATTAGCAATGTTTTATTTCTCCTGCATACCTATTGGATAGGCTACTGGATGGGATGGAGGGTGATCAGAAATAGCACTAACATGAACACTGCTAGACCCTTGAACAAACCACTTTTCTAGGGCAATGCATTCATGAAACTCTGAGTACAGTAGCAGAGAAAAATAGACACCTGAAGGCTGCATCAGTAACTCCTATTCCAGTGTTCACACCTTTGCATCGACTGTAACTATTCTTAAAACCAAACACCTTCATTTTAAACCAAATAAAAGCAAAAGATCAGGGCAACAAAAGCACCATGTTCTATTAAGACACAGGCATCAACTGACCCCAGGAAAAATATTATAGCGCACCTTGAATTTTACAAGAAAAAGCAGACTGTTGGAGCATGATTATTTTCTTCATTAGGTTTTGGTATTACCACAAGTGAAACTCTCACTCACCGAGTTGCGTCATGCACTACATAAACCTGCAAAAGTATAAATACATAAATACTGCACTATTACAAAATGATTTATTGTATCCTCACACTGCTAGCAAGGCAATAGCTTGATTCTACTTTCTGACCAGCCAAAGACTGCCTATGATTTACCAAAACAAAAATCCTAGGTCTGTGTATCTCCTGAATTATGTAGGTGTCTTGAACTTCTGAATACAATTTATTGCTATAGTAAGCCACTCCAAAAACCCAGGTGCAGTCCAAGCAAGTATTCACAGCCCTGGTGCCAATTCCACTGACTGCTTCAATGGCAACTTTTGGAGCTGAGATCCTCTTCTGTGTTTGTCTTACAAGAAGTACTTCTACACAGTTAACATAAATACAACTAAGGTTTAGCCCTAGTTTGATGTTGTGGAAGAGCATTGCTTGCACGTTATATAACAATTATAAATATATATAAAAATATATCAACAATTCCACAGCCAGCTATATAAAAGTCAGCTATTTGCATATTAACCGAGCACGAGCACTCTAGCTGATGATAACAGCTGTAAGCAATGAATAGAATGCCCAAGCCCTAGGTGGAGTGAAACTGTGGAACATTTAGATTAGATTTCTTTCAAATGTATTTTACGTGTCTTAGAGCTGTCATCTCTGTGCTTTTTCGGGAATCTTAAATTTCCACATCTTTGCCCCACACAATCACCTAATGTTTAACTGAGGACTAAAGAGGACAACGTTAGGTAGCTTTCTAGGTTTAGCATTAGGTTTTACCACAGTGTTCCCCTCCAAAATGTACAGTATTTCTGCTGTCCATGTTGAAAATAAATTACACTATCTTTGTCCCAAATTCTCAAAAGCAACCTGTAAATGGGGGTCCAACGTTTTCCATAGGTTTTATACTTTCAAATCAGAGATGGGAAAAATCCCACTTTTGGCTAGTGAGTCTATTCTGGATATGCACAGATGGAGTGAAATTATTTTGTGGTATAACTGATAAGGAAAGTTAATCACTAGATAGAAATTGGTTGGAAAATAGATTTAAATGGCAGAGCAATATAACTCGCCTTCTTTGGTTGCCACTGGCAATGCAACAAAAGCAGCACTCCTGAGATGCAGAGATGTTTATAGCAGGGAAAACAACACAGAGACAGACATGCTGAGGTCTCTTTATCTGATAACTTTGTGGTAATTGCCTTTCATGCCCTGTGGCATGTAGGATGCACTAATTTGGCATTCAGTGAGTACAGCAAAGAAGAGTAGTAATGCAAACAAAAAAAAAAGAGTCAAACTCTACCCTACTGCTTTCCTGTACAAAATTACCAAGGCACAGCAGTACTGGCATCATCACAAAGTCTGAGGTAGGCACTTCTGTGAGCAAACATCATCCTCTTCCTAGAGTCCAGTCTCATTTTCATCAACGTACGTGACTGATTTGATCAGTTCTTTCCAAGCAGCTCTGCTGTGAGCTGGCTAAGATTTTGCCCTTGGTTTGAACCCCAGTTGAATGGTTATAGACATTTCTTCCTCTTCTCCAACTGTCCACTGAAGTCTCCTATACTGAAGGTAAGGAGCCTTCAAAAACTGTTTCACCAGAATCAAGAGGAATTTTGGCTTGATTTTAATGCGTTTAGAACTTGTCTCTGTTTCCCTTTCCTCTCTCTTCAACAACTAATTCATAGAAGCAAAGTCATCAGTATTGCTGAGCACAGCTCAGTTCCCAGGCTCCTTCTTCTGTCAAACAGGTTTTTTAAATATTCTTAATTTACATTTGGGGGTTTTCGCCTGTACTTTTTATACTGGCAGTGTCTCACCTCTTAAAAACCACATACAGCTGTGAGTATATGTGTTCCCTCTTTCTCATAATAGCTGACCCCAGAGACAGCAAGCCTTTATTACTAACTGCAGGGAAGAATGCACAACACTACACTCTACCTGACACAGCTGTACTGCTTCACATCTGCTTTACAGTCACTCATTCAGCATCCAGACTCATCACTTCACATAGTTTAATTGTGGGAGAAGAGTAGCAAGGACAAGAAGATGAAAGAATAATGGACAAAGGCAAACATACAGGCAGACACAAATACACAAATGTGGCATATGCTCACTAATTTTTATTGTTTTCTGTTCATAATCTGGTCATACCCCTTGTTACCAGCCCCATTAAGAAAAATCTTATCAGTGTACTGTTCCACACACAGAGTGGTCTTTCTCACTAAGATTAGGTAGCAGATGCTAGTGAGACTTTGTATTAATAATGCACTGAGTAAATAATTAGTAATACAATGATCCTTTACATCCTTATGAAATTGCTAATAGAAGCCAGGATTCAACCCTAAAGAAGGTAAATTCAGCTCCCATTGCATTCAATACAAGTTGCACACATTTTTGTAATGGATGAGTTGCATGCAGAGGGTCTGGTGGTTATTGTTACAGCAAAACAAGTAAGATGCAATAGATGCAACGAGAAATGGCTGGAGAGTGGCAAAGATAAAGTCCAAGGTCTAAATGCCAGGTTTACATGTATGTCAGCTGCTCTGCAGTGCAGGAGAGAGAGGAAACAAATACTTACCAGGTTTAATTTCCAGCAGCTTCAGTCTGGAATCCTCAGGGGGATGCAAACGCCTCTTTTTGCGCCAGCAACGTGCTGGGTATGTGTACAGCTGACCTGGGGCCAGGCCTGAAGATTAAAGGCAAAAAATTAATCACATTTCAGTTTATAAACCACAAGCACTGTCTCTAGCATCTTTGTTCTTGCCCTTCCAGTGTCTTCTTGTTGGAGGGTTCAATCCTGCAAATCATGAGGCAGAGCTACACACTGAAGGCATCCAGTGCTCCTGAGGCTCCTCAGCACCTCTTGGGATCATGCCTACAGAGAATCTAGGTCTCACTTAGAGACTTCACTCAGCTCACTGAAACTAGAGCTGCACATAAATAATTTGTGATTTCTTCAGGGTAAATAGAATTTCAGACTCTCCTGGGTCACAAGGGCGATGCCTCCTCCACGGGCAGACAAAGCCCCTAGAGAGAGGAGAGATGAAATTCTGACATGCAAATCTTGAGGCCCTGATGCACAGAGCAGCTCAGGAAAATTGTGTCTTCCAAATGGAAGCAAACCAAGATCCAAAAGGTCTTACTATATGGACTCTCTATTTTTGCTTAAATTCTGGACTTCTGTTTGAATACCAGTACTTCATTTTGACTATTACCTCCGGGTGCTGATATCCTGAATGAGGGAGGAGATAGAGTGGTAATGTTGATATTATTGCATGCTCCCTTAAATCACATTTGGCAGTGCTGGCTTCTGATCTGCCCTGGCTCTCATGACAGATACCCTTCAGCCAATGTTCTAGCTATGCTTTGTTCTCTTGCATTAAGAACACAACAGGGCTTTGTGAATGCAGCCCTACTAAGGGCATAGAAGCACACTGACAAGTGCTTCAGAGTATCTTCAACTGCCCCAGATACTCTCAACAAGGAGAAATACCCAGAAAGATATGGAAAAGTTGGAGGAATTTAATTCTCTCCTCCACTTTAACTGCCCTCTCAGTCCACCAATTCTGCTTTGGCTCCTCGGTCCTTCTGCTGTTGCTGTTGTCTTGAAGAAGCTACAGAGCATGACTGCAATTCCAGACTCATTGTCCTCAAAAACCGGGCAAGACCACACAAGAGAGAGGACAGAAGTGGTGTTGCCATATCTGAAACTGTACCAACAGTGAACAGCTGGACAGCATCAAGGGGGTGCCAGTAAAGCAGAACAGCTCAAGGGCAGTAGGATGGTCCAAGAGTTCTCTCCTCTCTTCTGAAGCAGCCAGGAGAGTATATCAGCTTGGGAACAACAGTGACTCACCCGACCAAATGAGGATAATGAAAAAAACTGTTACTTGGGGGTAGGGAAGAAGACACAATAACATAAATCACCTCGGGGGGATGTGCTAATGAAATTCTGCAAGTGAGTCCTAAGCTCCTGGTTTTAAATATTTCAGCTGTTAGGAATGCCAGTTCAGACCCAGGACTTTCCACCTACTTCCAAAGCCTTGGTACATAAATGGAGCATCTACAGCATGCTGCCTGGGTACAGCCAAGTCATGGGGCATCTGCAGAGATCCTGGCCATTTCAGGGTACAGAATGCTACTGGACTTGGACATTTCATGCCCTTCTTTCTTTGACGCTCAGAAAGCTGGGCATTGTGCCCGAATAAAAATGTGAAAAACTAGCAGTGTTTGGACACCCTTCTTCATGCCACTTCACAAACATTAACCCCTGCAAACAATTGCTATAATGATGAGGTGGATTTTGCCTGGCTCTGATGTAATTAAAGAGGTGGAGCAAGAAGCCACACCCTTTCACAGCAGGTCCTGTGCAAGGACTTGCACACAGCATTGAAATGGCAGTTGCCAGATCAAAGCAACAGGACGGAGAATCAGCCCTCCATTGCACGGGCCCCCACATTTGTTTGAAACAAATAAGCACCACAGCTTTTGTCCCATACAGGGAGGAGCAAAGATCTA
The DNA here is from genome assembly GCA_013398175.1 of Climacteris rufus. Classification (NCBI taxonomy): domain Eukaryota; kingdom Metazoa; phylum Chordata; class Aves; order Passeriformes; family Climacteridae; genus Climacteris; species Climacteris rufus. The sequence continues at coordinate 391,521 of VZRZ01006846.1, read as the reverse complement.
CTACAGTTTTGGGGGAGCATCTGTTAATGTGGATTCAACTATTGAGCACTCTTGTATGCTAGAGCAGTTCTGGATTCAGCCAGGACAGTGAAAGCCAACTACACATGCTGAAAGCCCAACTAGAAACTTGAAAGGAGAGAGGTGGGGAAGCCTTTTCCTTAGGGGGTGGCAGCTAGATCAATAGAAGACAAATGATCCAACATCCACCTCTGCACCCCTTTGAGGTAAGCTCTCTGTTCCTACTCACAATACACCTGTTCATTAATACACTGCCATCCAATGAACTTTTAACACATACCAGACTTTCACTCCATTGAACCCATCAATGCTACCTTCATTTCTCTACCATGTTGCACATCTGTTCCTGTGCTGGCTTACATGAAGTGTAGGTCTTACACAAAAGAGAGGCAACAAGGAAAGGGTCAGCTCAGAATGCTTTGGATGTAGCTCCTTCCCAGTCGATCTTTCAGTGGATATGGAAATAAGGCATATTACTGCGTTCAGTCCTCAGTGGGTTGTCTCTCCCTCTGGTACCTTATAGGGCAACCAGAGAAGGTTCCAACCATTTGCTTACAGAGGAAATAGCAGAACCTGCAGTGAGTTATGTTGTTTATCTCATTAGTGTAGGAGAGTCATAACTCAAGCTCATGTGAAAGGCCAGAGGAGGAGGGGAAAAGGAGGGAGTTATGTGCAGTATTGTGTGAAATTAACCCTGAACTGTTTATCATGAGATGCAGATTTCTGACTCCTTTAACAAAGAGGATGGCAAGAACTCAGGTTAATATGCTGAATTCCTGACTCTCCTCTGTTTTTCAAGGCTGTGTAAGTGAAAAGAGGTCCTGGAGCTTTGCCATTTGTCTTTATCTAGTTTCCTAGATTCTAGGTTAGGGATAGTAAATGGTAGTGAGCACAGCATACAAGACAGATACCAGGATGGCTGGCAGAGAATTTTCAGAGCCCTTTAATATAGTCATGAGCACATTGTGTATAGCCCAAAAACAGGCATGCTAAAACTGTAGAGGGATGCCTTGACTCACCATACTACTACAAGAAATAGATTATGCAAAGGCACTCTATGGAGCACTAAATTGGCTAATAAAAATCAAGAAAGAAGAAAGCAAATATGGGGGAGGAGGCCTGCTTCATTTCACACTGATTATTCTAATTCACGATAACAAAGTCATCAGATTTGATGGCCAATGCAGATGCAGGGGGCTTCTTTCACTTGATACTCTTTGTGAAGAATGTTCCATTAGTCTCCACTGCAGACCTGCAGAAGAAATGTCACCAATCCCCTTTTGCAGGGCAAGCTGCCAAACAGTTGACTATCAGAAGTGATGAAAGATTTGTGGAATGAATTTGCTCAAAGTAGCCCACAGAACTTGTGGCTGAGAAAGGCAAAGCATTAAGGTATCTTGGTTCCTGGTGTGATGCTGTAACACATTTCTGATGATTCCTTCTGCAAGTGCACAGATACCAATGAGACCCATACAAGACTATCTATGTCTATCTTTGTGGAAGATGCTGTTGAGAAAACATTACCTGTGAATATAGTGAATGTATACCTGGTTTTATATATATATATTTTTATATATATATACACACACACACACACACCTTCTGACTGCATTCAGAAGGATAAAAATAGCAGTACCTTACTCATGACAAGGTCCTACAAGAACAGAAATTCCTTGGGTAAATAGATTAGTAAAAAAAAAAAAAAAATTACAAAAAAAAATCAAAAAACCCCNATATACACACACACACACACACCTTCTGACTGCATTCAGAAGGATAAAAATAGCAGTACCTTACTCATGACAAGGTCCTACAAGAACAGAAATTCCTTGGGTAAATAGATTAGTAAAAAAAAAAAAATTACAAAAAAAAATCAAAAAACCCCTAGTTTTGCCCGTCTCATAGGAATGGGAAATTTTCAGCTGAAACGAAAAACTCGACTGTGGTTATGAAGCAACCCTACAAAAGAAGGGTTAGTCCAGAAGTTTAGACAACTCCCATCTTGTAAACCACAATCAGTGGTCCCAAATTACCCCAGCAGTTTTGGTAGCTGAAATATTCTTAGGGTATTTTTAACACTGTAAGAACACCTGTTGTCTCCTGCACCAAAAGTGGCTGTATTTTACTATAGAAACAGTTTTGTGATAGTACTGCAAGACAACACTAAATGTACTTTTGATATTTTGGGAACAGGAAGAGCGCAAGGATCTTTCCTTCAGTATATCCTAGGAAAGGGAGAAGGAAAGTTTCAGCTAAGACTCAGCTAAGCGCTTTTCAGAAGCAGCAATTGCTTTCTTATCCCCAGGAGGGTAAAGAAACATCCTGTGCATTCCTTCCACTGCATCTCCTGTAAACTGGACAATGGAAGAGATTAGAGCAAGCTGTACCTTCCCATAATTTCAGATCTAGAATTTGAGGGGGTGGAGGGTAAAGGTGGGGGACTGTCAGTAGAGTTTAGAGAACTGGCATATATTTGTGCACACACGTGCATGTCATACTTCCACTGTCCATGTGCCCCAGGTCCCTTCCTGCCTGGATTCTCTGGTCTGCACTAAAAGAAAAAAGGAAGATAGAAATCCAGTTTGGTGCGGTCAAAAAATTTGTTCCCTGAGCTAATGATTCGTCAGATACTGAGTTATAACCTAGTCAAATTCCCTCTGGGGTTCGGAAGGACTTCTGTCTGAGTAACATCTCCAGTCTTTGAACTGGTGACTGTCCTTTGCCTTTCAAAAAAGAATTTCAGATGGATTTGCTCTAACAAAGGAACAACTGACCAAAGTCTACAAAAGTAACAGTGCTCTTTTCCCCCAAGCTTCATTGAGCTTTAGAACAGGCATTAGCAAAAGCTCCTTAAGGAAATACACCGACTTCTTTCTGTACCCAAGGGAACCACAGCTCCAGAACTGATATCCAAGTTAACTTTTCCAAAGCAGAACCAGAATTTATAGGTGTATTTCTAATCATCAGAACAACATTCCATTAACTGGACTCTTCTATATTTTACCTAGTTTTTATACCCTTCCCGTATAGTTCCTTATTTTTGGCATTCATCTGAGAAACTCCCACCTCCATCTCAGAGGCAATTCCAGTCCTGCTTAGAGCAGAGCATTGAGTCTTCTGCTACAGACTGGGATCAATAGCATGAAAAGAGCTACAATGATGTGGCCTTAGAAACTACCATGTCAGGCACTTCTTTGGGTAGAGAGTAATTAGCATGAGCTTTCTGCAGTTACCAAAGGAAATCCCCTGCAGGCAGAGAGGTTTAGGCAGTTTCTCTCCTGTGTGCCCTGTAGCAGGTTTGAGCTTCTATTAATTAAACCCCATGAGGGCTCAGTGGCCAGTCCTCCATACATGCACATGCACACACAGACACAAGGCTACCAACCTGGTCCCCTGTGCCTCTTCTCCATCCAGATGTAGCAGTTGTTCTGAGCTACCCCAGTCTGTGAATCCAGGAAGGGAAGGCGGACGCTTCGCTCGGCGCACAGTCGAGAGTTGTAGCTGCGACAGTGCTCAATTGCTTCTTTGTAGAACTGGTCCCCGAGTCTGCCAAAAGAGACAGGGCAGTCAGTGAGAATGATTGCACTGCCCCCTCCAAGTGGACTGGGAAAAGGGGACAGGAGGTTGGTTTGAAAATGGACAAGCAGAAAAACTTTGCCTAGACAGATGCAAAGGTTGCTGACATGAGACATTGGTGAAGTGGATAATGCAGAAAGTGATGTCAAATTCACCAAAAGCTCAGGCTGTCAGGAACCGGACACAAATCCTTTCAATAGCAGCATGGCTAGTGAATGAGCAAATGATGCAATCACATTGGCTCATGACCCTGGGTCAGGCACATGTACACCACTGTGAACTCATTTGATTGTCTCTCTTCTCCTGTAGTTTGTCCATCCAATTCAGCTAACTAGTTATTTCAATCCCCTGTTACAGCAACTACTGCAGTATGTTTTGATCAACCAGAAAGCCAGCCAAGTTTAGAAGAACTTTGTTCCAGCATGTCTGGTGTCAAAGAGCCCATAAGAGCAAAGACCATAGTCCCCTTATTGTGTGCTTCTGAGGCATGAAAACACCCCACTTAATAACTAGAGCCATATCTGCAATGGTCAGATGAGACGTTTTGTCATACGCCTTCCAGAGATTTCCACAGTGAAGCCTTAGGTGCCAAGAGCAGTAGGCTACAAATGCAACCAGTAAGATCCAGCATGGCAAATGCTGCTTTTCTCTTGAGCCTAGTGGGAAAAACAGTTCTAAAGACAATGTCACTTATTTCATAAATAACTATTTGTTCAAAAATTCTGTAGAATCTTCATCTTCCCTTGAGAAAGGTTTAAAAACTCTGCCTGCTGGAGATTACCAAAATCCTCCCTCCAAGTTCCTCTAAACAGGGAAAAGCATCAAAGTAAAGCTACCCTGAGGACACAAAGCAGCTGTCATGCTGGAGCATTGCAAAGTAGGTGGGCCACACTGCTGAACTTCATTCTTGATCTATTGTCAAGGTGAAATTCAGTCGTGACACGAATAGCTAGGAAAGCTACCCGTTAGGGGTAAGTTCATTAGAAAACAGGGGTAGAGTGATATATAGCATAACTTGCTCTGACTCTGATATTCATTAGTGTGCAAAGAGTATAGCACATACAGCAAATGAGCCAAAGGGATGCATGCACAGAGGTAAAAGGGGCTCTCTTTCCTGTTCTATTAATTGTTTTCCTCACTATCCTCTTCCATAGGCACAATCAGCATTTTAAAAATTTGCACACCTCTGAATGTCAAATCAATGCAAATTGCTGTTTTACCATCTGTATCTTTTTTGTGACACATCTTTTAAGTCACTCCTCAGTTGTACTTTATGACTCACATGGGAGTTAAGCTCTTTTCCGCTGGGCTGTACTGGACCAATATCCTCTCTCTGACAGGGGCTCAGGGAAGAGCACAAATACAGCAAATACTAAGGGAGGCACCTCCAGTTCCCCCTTCTCAATTCTGATGATCAGAATTTAATTTCCCCAAGTCTCAGGTTACCCAATGATAGGGAGATTATGTTTAATAGACCTTGATGAATCTTCCTTCCATGAATTTACCCAACCAACTCTTCAACCCACTGATCTTTTTGATATCTTAAATGTTGTGGGGCAATGAATTCCACATCTGAAATATGATTCATGTGAAAAAAAGCATTTCCTAATGCTTGTTTTAAGCCATATCTCAATTATTTTCAATTTGAAGTCTACGTCTCTCACAAAACTTCCACCAGGTAATTTCTCTAGTGACCAGAGGATAGCCAGCACACTGAGTCCCTGGATGTGGAATGAGTACCATAGGTGGATATTGGAGCCCACTAGCTTCCTGCTGCCCTCTGCCACTCTAATTTCAACTACCACATTTCACAGTGTCCCCAAGGGAGAGAAGGGATATCCCCTCACAAGCAGAAAAAGCACACAGGAGTCAGTACATCCTTTGGCTGCAGAGACTTCCTAAGGGTTTTTCAGAGGTTTTGCAGAGCACTGAACATCTGCGTGACCATGGTACCTGCAGACCTGTCCTCTCCTGCTGACCTCCAGCTCCTGGGCAGCTGGCAGCACAGGGATCTTTGCAGGGCAGCTGAAGGAGAGAGCTCTCTGGACTGTGCAAGCGAGTGGAGGGTACAGCCACGGGCAGAGCGCGTGCAGCAGGATCCCTCCGGACACCAAATCCCCTGCAATGACCTCAAACGCACTTTTCCATAAAAAGGAGGGGGGGAAGGGAAGGGGAGCAGGGGGAGAAAGGAAAAGATAAGCTGCAATACTATACAAAGAATGTGACTAGGAAGAAATGAAAGCTTATTAAAAGCTGTAATTAAAGTTGTACACTTGTGTAATCAAAGTCAGTAACAAGGAGACTCCAGTTGATCAAAGATTAACAGCTCTTTCCACAAACGCTTGAGCTTCCTCAGAGCTATGTCAGATTCCTCCTATATAAAACCAGGGATGCTCTCTAACCCTAAGGAGTTTCATGGAAGGAAGAGCGTAGCTGTGTGACAACAAACTGCCACCAATTCCTAAGTTTTCCTCATGCCAAAAATCACTTCAATCATTAGAATATGCACACCACAAAGAATCCATATTAACAAAGACAATACATTTCAGCTACCCAGATATAGGATCTGACTGTAGATTGCTTCAGCTCCCATCTTGTTCTAAGACTGAAAAAAACTATAAATCTTTGAATGTAAAACATCTGGCTTTAAATCGCACTATTAAATAGAGTATAAGACTAAATTTCAGATTTTTCTAAGATGGAGAAAAGAGGGTTTGAGATCCCCATGGCAGAGAAGTAACCAAGCAAATGGGTCAAATTCACTCGTGGCACAGTCTTGCAGTCTAGCTGTTTCATTACATTTATTTTAAAGATTTTAAATATGCGAGTTTTGCAATAAAGAAAAATAACAAAGAAAAATAAGTATTCAGTCACCTCCATAATTTAAGAAAGCTTGCCTTGGCTCCACTACAGCAACCATGATCAAAAAAAATGCAGTTCTCTAAGTTTCACTGGAAAGATATTCAGACACTGAGACCTTGAGGAATTGCCCTGGCTTTAATTAGAAATGGAATTTTTTTTAAAAGTGACAAATAATCAAATATAGGAAAGTAAAGAAACAGTATTTTTTTATGATACTCATATGTCAGTGGCATACAGCTTCCCTGCAATTACTTTTGGGTGGCTAGTTGTTTTGTTTTACAATTAGTCTTAACTGGAAGGATTCTGGCTTGTTCCAAATTTCAGTTAGTTTTTTTTTTTTAAGGAACTTTGAACTTAGAGATTTTTTTTCTTTGTGCTATGTGTCTAAACACAGTGTATTTTATCTTTCACAGGAAAAAACAAAGTATATTAAAACCAGGGCAAAAAAGGGAAAGTACAGTGCTATTGTGTTCATCACTGTGGAATCAGGGAGGTGGGACAAATCCCAGACCCCTCCCAGGAGGTTTACAATGGAGCTGAAGAACAGACAAGAGTGGGAATAAGACTGGAGAGCACTTGAGCTCCAATGAAACTCAAACAGATCAGTTGAGTTTGAGCAAGTGAGATACAAGAAGAGAAAAAAATGAACGGACAACATTAATATTAAAAAGTGTATCATATGTCAGATAAAAGATTAATTATCTGATGTTACATGCTTCATAATTTTCCCAAACTGTGTTGCTATGGAAAACTTACACTCTAACTCCTGAAAAAGTATCTGTAAAAACTATGGGGAATTTCTGCATTATTTTTATGAAAAGTATGTATGAGTCAGTGCTGTTCTGTGACCGACTGCAAGGGTCAATTCTTCCCTTTGGACACGGGAGTGAAAGGGCACACAGACTTGTCTAGATCGATATTAATGACACAAAAATCATCAGCATATGTGCAAATTTTAAAGATGCTGGGCAAAGAAAAGCAAGGGGCAGACATGAACAACTGCTGGACAAGAAAGGCAAATCATTCTGAAGGCAGCACAACTGGAAATACAGAATACAGTTGTCAGCACACTGAAAAGCACAGAGCCCTTCAGTGCAGAGCCCCAGGTGAAATCCCAGCTGTCTGGGACAGGCGTGCCAGTGACACTGCTGGCATACACACAGGCTTTGCACTCACCAATCCATGGACACTAAAATAACCCACTTATGGTTGACTAATAAAAGCTCTCTTACTCTGGAAAGAACAACCTATGCTACTGCATACTTTTGCAAAGCTGCATAGGAGGGGTAAATGTTTAGTAGAGGGTAGGGACTCTTTATTGGTGAAAAAAAGTGTCGCTGAAACTAAACAGCAGGCTGGGAGCAGTGGAAGCTCAGTGTGAACAGGGAGGTGAGCACTCTGAAAGAACCACCAGCCCTGAGCGTGCTGGGACAGGGATGTGAGGTTGGTGCAATTTTGTGCAGCCTTGCAGGAAGTCACTGCCCTGACAGCAAGCACCAGCATGGAACTTCAGACCCTGTGACTTTCTTGAGCTCACTGTCCTTTTGGGTGTTAAGAAACTGAAGTTTTCTATCTTGGAATCAGGTCAGCTAATAAAAAAGTCACTGAAGAACAACTCTTCCCTCCTCTCAATCCTTGCCTGCCTGCTCTAACAAGACCATAAGATTTCAGAGCAGACTCCAACTTACTATTTTTCTGTACAGTACCTAGTGCCATGACTCTGCTGTCTATGCACCCCTTCAATGGGGGAAAAAAGGAAAAAAAGGAAAAAAGGAAAAAAGGAAAAAAGGAAAAAAGGAAAAAAGGAAAAAAGGAAAAAAGGAAAAAAGGAAAAAAGGAAAAAAGGAAAAAAGGAAAAAAAGGAAAAAAGGAAAAAAAGAAAAAAGGAAAAAGAGGGGGGAAAAGGAAAAAGGGAGGAAAAAAAGGAAAAAGGGGGGAGAAAGGAAAAAGGGGGAGGAAGGAAACAAGGAAAAAAAGGAAAAAAGGAAAAAGAGGGGGGAAAAAAGGGAAAAAAAACCCCAAACAAACAAACCAGAGAACCCCCCAAGAACTGGCCTGGCTTATAAGCCCATAAATTAGCAAAATGGACCAAGAGCCTGACTTCACTCCAGATGTTCAAGATGTTTGTTTCTGTGCTGACAAGGGATCCTGATGGGCCCTGAAAGCAGCGGAGCAGCTCTCCACTGCTACCTTGCAGTCCATCCTGCAAAGTCACCTTTTTTTGAGTGCACTATACCTTTTACAGTAGCTACAAAATAGGCAGAACCTAGTGCACCCCTTGTGCAGTGCCTAACACAATTCAGGTTACTACCCAGAGAAGGTAAGCACTCACTGAAGACATATAACCAGCCAAGCTCAACCATGATAACAGATCCACATCACCACAGGAAAACTTGTATAACAAAGAATCAGTCCTCCTTAAGTGCAGCTCGTAAATTTACACCAGATTCTCTGAGTCTGAATCCAGATTGTTTCCAGTTCTTGAGGCCAGGCCTCTTTCTAGTCATTTCACTCTAAAACCATGCTCACTACATGACTAGGCAAGTAAAAAGCTGATAGCACAGAGAGAAATGAGTAGTCATGTAACAGAAAGTAACAGAAAGCAACAGACATTTCCTTCTGCAGTTTGCAATGGTCCCCAGCCATGACCAAAAATGTGGGACTTGCTTTCCTTACAGCCATGGAGTTTTCATTTACTATACATTTAGCCTCTAGCCTTATATTTCAGATCATTTGACTCATTTTGTGCTGTGAGGAACAGCGAGGACAACTGAAAAAGACATTTTAAATCGGAAGTTGTCCTTTAGCAGCACTGCCATCCAGTTGCAAACTGGGCAAGATCTGAGAAGTGGTATGAAAGAAGTGATGCAATGCAGCTTCAGAAGATACTTTTCACTCTCATTTTGGAGACAGTCATAAATGAGTCTGGAAATGAAGCACCAGTGGGGTCTCAGGCCTTCTCACAAAGTTGAACAGAGACTAAGAAATCATGCAGGCACTACCTGAGCTATCAGTTGCCTCAGATGCTGGAGAGTGGCTTGGACAACTACATGTGATGGCAAGCATTGAGAGAACTGCACTGAGCTGGCTACACTCATTCCTTTCCCGCAGGTCCCAGGAGGCCCCTGAAAGGAGGCTGCTCCTTCTCTCTATGACCTATGACACGAAGAATGTCACAGGGCTCAATTCTCCAACCATTGCTATTAAACATCTATGCAAAACTCCCAGGGAATATGAAGTATATGGGCAGCAATGCCAGGCATTACGTTGATGACAAGCAGCTTTATGTATCTTTTTCCCCCTCATGCTGACAGCACTCTCCCAAACCTCTTGGTGTTGAAAGCAAGGGCAGCATGGTTGGCAGAGGCTGTAGTCAGGAGAGATCGGAATGAGGCTGACTGGAATTGGGAAGCATTACGGACTATGCTCTAAACATTATTAATGTGGACAATCTTATAAACACAATCATCAAAAGGGCCTTCCTCTCCCTCTCCCTCTCCAGTCAGAATAACTCTCTTCTCAAGCTGTGGCCTGGCCATCCTCACGTGTGTTTCTTCCGTCTGGACTGGCCTACTCTGACTTTCTACTTCAGGCTAGAAAAGCAACAGAGACAGAGCTAGTTGCAAAACTGTGGTACTTACCCTATCACAAGGCAAGCCAAAGAAGTCAGTAGTCCCCCGCCTGTCCTCATGCCTTTTCCTCACAGACTCTGAAACACCACTGATTTTCACCAAGGGCATGGTGGACTAAGTTCAAGCTGCTTGAACGTTTGCTTCTCCTTTCTAGACCCAGATGCAACTGGAAACCTGTGCCCAATAGAGCCCAGTATCATCAGACTCCTGTAACATCTTCAGACAGCAGACCCTCAGCTCCAGAGCATCTTCCCAGAAGAGATAAACCATTCTGCTCTGCTCATCCTCACATTATATTGCAAGATGCTAACACAACATTCATCAAAAGATCCAAGCAAAAGAAAATATGACATATTCAAGAGTGTCAGACAACTACTGAGTATTAAACAAAAAAGGGCTGGCTAGGCTCCTCCTTTGGCTGTACTCTCTGGAATTTCTAGTCTATAGGGAGTGCCTAAATGCTACAATCTTGCACCCTTTGCAACTGCAGAAAGGTAGGACATGGAGATTCAAGAGGAATACAGAATGGTTTTCCTGGTATTGGGTGAAGCACAACAGACTGCTCAAGATTCTACCACAAACTAGAAAGCCAGCAAGTGCAGGAATGTGCAGATTCAGTTTTCTCATAGTGGTCCATTGCATCTGTCCCTGCATGACATTTTCTAATGATATAAGGGGTGTGAACATGAGCAAAGGCAAAACAGGATTTCCAGATGTGCTACAGAATGACTCAAACTTTCTGGGCTTTCAATTTTTTAACATAAACTTGGCAGCTTTCTAAAGACCCACAAACACATGTCTATCCTACACTCTCCAAGAGTCAGAGTCATTGAGACAACTATTTCATTCCTATACATTCTGAGTAATTTCTCCTGAAGGACAATAGGAGGGCTCTATAACTTTCCCTAGCCTGGGAGTTGGAGAAAAGAATGGCTAGCAGGACTCTTTTGGTAGTAGGTAGACTACACAATTCAGACCACAAAAAAGTATACAAAGCAGAGGCTGTTTCTGGAGCAGCAATAATCCAAGGGTAAATGAAAAACTTGCCAGGAGAGTTAATGCCCTTCACTGAAAGAACTCACACAGACAGGTCAAAATAGATAAGATTCTCACATTTGTTCACTGCACTGTGGTAGGTGCAGAGACCGTATGTGGTTCAAGGGATTAGGAGACATCAGAGAGCTGATGACAAGCTCCTGAGTCAGCACTGGCACAGCCCAGACATTACAGCAGTCAAGAAGATGCCCTGAGCTACAAGACTAGGCTGAATCTCAGATCAGTGTAAAAGCAATGTGAGGTTTTTCAGCACCCTCCTCCAAGCACCCAGCATTAGCCCATCTTCTGTGTAGAAGGGCAAAGAAATATCCCCTTTTACCAGGTATTTACCAGCAGACTTCCCCTGGTGGGTTGGAAATCCCTGCCGGCTGCTTGTGGCCAGAATCAATGGCGTACTCACTGCTTGAATCATGGTGTGATGCTGATTCATAACACAGAGCACTGCCTTGTAGAGTGAGCTACATTCACTACTCTGGAAGCAGGCTTAGGCTGTAATTTAATCCAGTATGAAACTACAGGTATCATCTCATGCAAGGAGTCTGTCTTGGAAGAAAAATGACAAAAGGTGGGCTTAACTTACAATTTGAAGAAAATCAATCTGATTAGCCCCATCCTCACAGGTATTGTAGAAGTATGAGAGCTCTGCTGACATTTGCATTTAAAGAAAAGAAACAGCAGCACAAGTTAATGCTGCCCAGAAGAGTGTGGTACATGATGGTATTTTGTTGACAAAAATCTGGCTTTCAGGGTCAAGAGCTGCAGCCATCTTTGTGTGGGAACAAGGATCGGAACCAGATCAGCTGTGCATGACCCCCCTCAAGGCCTGCAGCCATATTCCCAGCTCTTAAAGCCAAAAAAGTGGGATTACCGTGCCTATCTCACTGAGCTGTTAACATGCAGAGTTGCTAGCTACAACAGGTATCGGTGTATGGTTCAAACCAATGTGTACTTATGAAATCAGGTATTTCAGAAAGTTAAGTTATCAGCCCCATTCAAATATACTGGACTGTGAACAACTATACTACACTGCATGCAATAATTCATCCACATCTTCTCTTACTTTACTTTTGTTTCCATGAAAAGGCATCAGCAGCAGTTTCCATGCCATACATCAGGCTACCTAAGTTGTTTCCAGAGACAGACATTGCATACAATCTCTATTAGACTCAGCACAGTGACCAATTAGGTTAATCTCAGAGGCAGACTCCTTGGGGATATCTCAGAGCATCTATTCTTTCTCAGGCCAGGGTTTCTGTTTTAAAGAGATGCAGCATCATCCAATTAAATGAACAACAGGTGTGAAAGGTAATAACCTAGACCTCTTTTGTGTCTGAAGACAGCACTCAGAATTCAGCTTGGTCCTAACCTCACCTAAAAGGCCAAAAATTCTCTCCAATTACTAAAGGAATGAACTAATGAAAACTTCAGCAACAGTATTAGATTGGACACGACAATATCCAAGGGATTTTTTAATATACATTTTTAGAGAAGCAATTCAAGCTGCTGGAGCTTGGGGTCACCAGAATTAGGTTTGTCTTAGTGCAACCATAGTCTTAGGGGCCAAATATAGTCAAAGACAAAGTCTGTCCATTCAGCTGCCATGATTCTGATTTCCTACAGTGCACTTATCTTTTGCATTCCTGGTAAAAACCATAATCTATCACCCGAGCTGGCACCAGGAAGACAGCAAACCAGAGTTCTACAAATTACTCTGCCATAACTTCCTTTGTAGCTTTAACAGTTCCCCTGCAGAACACAGGTAACACCCTACACTTACCTCACTAATAAATTGTGTGCATTACTTCAGGCACTGTCTGTACAAAAAAGATGCTCAGATCATGAACAGAAATCCTCTCCTAGCTCTAGCTGTGCCAGCTAAAAATATCACCCATTCCCTCCTACCCTGCTGCTTTTCACTGCTTGTCTCCTAGAGCTTACTGCTCCCACACCTCCTGCCAGTGGCAATACTTGTGTGAGCGCTCCCTGATTCAGTTCACGCAAGGCCATTTGATCTGTTTGAGCAAACCCAGCTGACATTGCCCAGAGAAGCCGAGGGCAAGCTCACAAAACCCCTTCTGCCACCAGAGGTATCTCCAGCAGTACAGCAGCTTGGGTTAGTCTTCATGTGGCACACTTGTTTGTTTGCAACGGGGAAAAGTCTCTCCACACCACCAGTGGTGACAGCTATGTCACTCAGTCCGCACAGCCCTCTTGGGAGACACAGTACATGCAAATGCCTGTTCTTCCCTGCCACTGCAGTTACATCGTTGGCCCAAATGACATCAGCTAAGCTAACAAGAGCATTCCTTTTCATGTGTCTCTAAGTATCTCATCTTTCATGAAGACACGTATCTCCACCAGAGCTCAACAGGCTGTGAGACACCAGGAAACACCATTAGGGGTTTGCCCTATATTTTAAGGTGTGTCAGAGTCACAACTGTCCAAGCTCTACAACACAGTCCTCGTCTGAATGACCTCTGTTAGCACTCTTGGAAATCCTCAGGCTGGAATTTCCCCTGCACCTTGTGCAGTTATTTAATAGACAAATATACAGTGCCATTTAATCCAGATGGCAGAATTTAGAAGAGATTAAAATAAACATGCAAGTAGAAGAGTAGTACAAATGTTCCTAAATGGCATGCAAGCTTCCCCACCACACTGAACTGTAATTACTTTAATATTTTAGGTACTTCCTGTCCTTTGACTAGAAAGAGTTAGTGAGCTCACATTTTTCTGCTGACTTGCCTCTTTCGTAGGAACTTGGTATCTCCTGCCACAAAGGAAATCCCACTCCAGGAAACAATCCATTTTGCTCAGGTGAAAATGATCACCCAAGTAGCAAAGCAGAGATTTATATAGCTCTAACCTAAAACCACATAATTATTAGAGTTTACTTTGCCTCTGAGGTCAGCCTTGTGGAGAAAAAAAAAAAAAACAACTAGGGCAAATACTTTAAAGATAAAGTTACTAATCTTGAATGGGTAGCACTTCAGTTCCTCAGTCACGCTATGTGTATGACAAATTGAATACACGTGTAAGAAAACAATAAAATCTACTCTACCCAGTCAATAATTATCAACCACACAAAACACAACAGGAAATCATATCTTCTGCTCTCTACGAAGTCATCTCAAGTCTAGATAATTAAAGTTGTGTTTCTTTGAGTTATTGTTTCTCTTACATACACAGGAACAATCATTCTGTTTCTTGTATAAATCTACTGGCCTCAGCAGACGTACAGCAGGGATACACTTGACTCATACTACAAAGGGGAATTCCCAAGAGAACTGTGAATTAGATTTCCTTTTCTCACCTCCTTCCCCCAGCTCTACCCGCAAATGGAAGTAGAGCAGATTATGGTCATTCCTCTGCTGAAGTATCACTATTACTCCTCAAAAAGTAACAATAAAAATTATAAGAGGTGAAACAGATGCATCCAACACATCATCTCTCAGCTTCCTCAACATAAAAATGCCCTGTATTGAGAGCACACTGGAACTAACTCAAAGGTCTAGGCACAGGATCTTCTGCACCTGGAGCACATCCCATGGGAGTGGAGCAAACCATCATTGCAAATACTCACATTTAACTCTGAGAAGTGATGTTTCAAACACCTGTGCCTGTGTTTCTATAGATACTTTATGCAGCACATAAAAGGAACTCTTTATTAAAGTCAAGAAAAAGCACTTGCCACAACCAGCTTTCAGAAACTCAAATATCTGATGGTTGTACCCATACAAACGGACTTTCCTTGCACCTCTTTCTTCTGACTTGCTTCGTCTTCTCAGCACCACTTTAATTCAAGGATCAGATTGAGATAGTTATTACTGTGGAACAGTTAAAGCAAATAGAAAATCTTTGTAATGCACTTAACAATTATCAAAGCCTGCAATACTGTTTTGCTGCAATTTTCACTGCAAAATAAAGATCCTTTCTTCTGCTCAAATAACTTACTCTTTTGGCAAGTCTGAAAGACTCCAGTTGTTTAATGCATATCCCCGTCATGCTAGGGCAGATCTCAGATACATTTTTGGCCCTCTATGTTGACTGAGGTCTTCAAACACTTGTGATGAAACCCTGCCTGTGACCAAGCATCAGGTCCAGGTTCAGCACAGCACATCCCCTTTGATTCAAAGTTGGGCAGATACTTGAAATGGCAGCTGAACAGACAACACATGCTTCAGTGCACTTTCAGAATTAGGTCTTAGAAGCAGGTACACATGGCCAAGGCTGTTCAGGTCAGTTTATCATGTTTTCCCAGCTGGAACTAGCCAGAGCTAACACATTGCTTCCATTTTCTTTCTGGGATGTAATACACTGCAGTAGTTAAAGCTGCAGGTCACAAAAGTGTAATCTAGGGATCATGAGACAGTCATTAATCAATCAACCAGTAGAAATAGGAGCTGAGCTGATATCATTATCTCTATGTTACAGATGAGACACAGAGAGTTTGCATAACAAAGCCATAGAGAGAAAGGAGTCACTTTTCTTATTTCCCTGTTTTGCTTCATCTTTCCTTCTGAAATTTGTTTCCTCACTCTGCAAGACTTCCTTCCCCAAATGCCATCCAGCAATTTTCTTGATTCAGAGACAAAGCTGACTCCATGTCATCCTGAAGGCTAGTTGAAGTTCTTCTATACAAAAATCGGTTAAAGAAATACAAGAGTAACCTTTCCTTTTTTTCAGATATCCTGTAAAACCTACCTGAACACTGCAGTGACAATGACTAGCAAAGACAATGACTAAACAAGTTTGGACAAGGAACTAAACTGCATACAGAGTCTCCACTGGTCTGCACCCCAATTAGTACAGAACGGAGACAAGCATCACAGTGGTCTATAAACAGGATGAGAAAAAGATGGACGAGTAATTGAAGGAAAAGAACTGAGGGAGTCAACAGTCAGAGCAAGGGGAGGTTACAGAAAAAGAGCAAGAGAGAGGTTAGCCCATTGCCCTGGAGTAATGGCTAGCCTTTAACATATGGCCTCTGCTCCTGTCAGTATTTCTTCTTGGACAGGTTATCTCAGGAATTTATGCTTTCCAATAATTACCTTTCAGAGGGCTCTCACTTATCTTGCAAGAGGAATCCAACAGTAACCTGACCTGCATTGCTCATGCAATCACCATCCACCCCCTCTAACCTTACATCCCATCTCTCAGAGCAAAAACAAGCAGCTCTTCCCAGACTTCCATTGCTACATCAGCAGCAGTTGATAAAATGGGTGGGTGAAGTTGATAAAAAGAAGAGTTTTAATGCTTAATGTTACATAAACATTGACGAGCTTGTAGGCAGAAACACTAAAATAGTACCAGCAGGTTACATAGTAATACTACCTCACATAGTAACGTTATATTACCCAGAACTCAAGATGAACAGTTGTCTTGTGCCACCACAAGAAGCATTTTTACCTGAGAGCAAGTTTTCTTATTTTATTGCAGCAGATCTCAGAGCCAGTCCCCATTGGCTTTAATAAATTTTGGGACTCACAGGGCCCTCTAATTAAGCCCTCTTCTTGTTACCCTTCCAATCTACCTTTCTTCCAACATGTGAATTACTCTTCTTCTTGAAACATCAAGGCCAAAGGAAAGCTTTTGCTTTTGGCATTCACTTCAGAGCCATTTCAGATGAACTTGTCTATCTTTGCTAAAGTATATGTTATTACATTCAGTTTAATTATACTCCCATTCATGCTCTGATCAAAGCCCTATCAGGCTGGCTTTTTGTATAAGGGACTCCATTACATCCAGTACAAGCTGATGGGAACCAATTTATTCCCATTACCACAGCTGGGACAAGAAGTCGGATTCTTATTTTCTGTTCTGGATTTAATGAGACATCTCTTCAGCCAGTCAGTAGTGATAAGGAAATACTTCATTATCAAGTTCCGAAAAAATATCAGGCCTGACACAAGAAGTAAAAAGTCATATAACACTCATCATGGGACTCTGTCAGCAGTCTGAAACGTGGTCAGAGCACATGAACCATTAAATCTCTGTTGCAGAGTGGATTTCCCTCAAATAGGCTTGCAGCCACTTTGGGCAGGTACCCAGAGGAATCTGTCTTTCTTTTTCCTACACTGGTTACCCAACTAACTTCAGCTTGGAAGAATGTCCACGCCTCAGTCTCACTGCATTTTTTTAAAAGGGTCACATATTGCATTCAGACCCATGAGAACTTTAGACCAATGCACACTGTGTGTAGGCAATGCATACTCCCATAGGAACAGTATGGCACCACAAGAAAGAGTTTGATGTGGGGAGAGCATAAAAGGGGAGGGCAAGAGAAAGCTGCTCTTCCCTCATTAAACTTCAGTATGTGCCTAGGCCCAACAATGTTGCACTATAGTTTGGATTTATGTTCCCCAATTAACACAATTCATAGAATAAAGTTTTCTCTTTCTGTTTTGAAGGGGGAGGAAGAGGAGAAAAAAACACATTCCAAGCATTTGGCACAACAAACTTCCCCAGCTATCCTCTGGGAATAAAAAGGGAGGGGGGGAAAAAAGGCTTGTCACCACACAATTTAAAATAACCCATCTTTGCTGGCTCCACTATGTCTCGGGGGTAGATCCAAGTCTTAGCCCCCACCCATTAGGGCTGCAGGCCCAAAACACTTGACATTCATCAGGAGAAGCAAAACAGCTCCAAGGCAATGGGAGGGGGAAGGGTAGAGTCCCTCCATGGGCAGGAGTTGAGAAGGGAAGAAAAATAATGGATCTGCAAAAAGGTCACATTGTAAGGAGGATATGGAAATCTTCTGCTTTTAAGGACTATCACACACAGATGAATTATCTTGGTGTAGTTGCTACAGAACACAAGCAGGCACATAAATGCCTCCTGTGCCCTCTGTGGGGCGGACTCCTTTGTGGTTTGTTTGGGAACTGTGATTATTTGATAGTAGCACTATTGGCTCTATCACTTGAACAACAGAATGACCATATCCTTTCTCTCCAAAGTGTCCCCTCTTCTCCCCAAAGAGAACCACAAGCCATTTGCCTCGAATGCTAAAAAATCTTATAGTCTTTGGTGAGGGTTAGGAAAGAAAAGCCCTTCGGTTACTCTTTGGAGTTTTTGTGTAACATACACTCATCAGTTAACACGCTAAATCTTTCTCAGCATAAAGAGAAATACTAGGAGACAGCACCATCTGATTCAGTGAAACACAGGACTCTTTCTGCAAAAAAAAAATGGAAAATGTAATCTAATGTATTGCATAGCTCAATTTGAGTTCCTTAAAACATCACATGTGGGTTCTGAAGGAATCAGTAAGCTTAATCAGAGCCTCTCTGCTCAACAAACAAGAAGGCTTAGCAAATATTTCAAAGAACTAGAGATTGTTCTTTATTCTTTGATGTAGTCAAAGAGAGAAGCAGAAAGATGGAGAGATGGAAACCAACTCTTCTCTCCAGCAGTCAGGACAAAAACACAATTGCACAGTTGTACAAGCTAATCACAGTGTGATGATCTGACACTGCACCAAAGCATCTGCTCACAGCTTACCATCAATACACAACACTGATGAGAAAGCATCAAACATAGCACATCACAGCACAGCACCAGGTACCACACCCTGGTGATTACATTGCTCCCTCTCAGTCCATTCAAGAACGAAACTTTTCAGGTTTGACTATCACTCATCTACAGCGTTACCTATACACAGATTGCATACATTTAGAAATTAATCACTGCCACATGGATTCTTCGTTATAAGGCTGCCATAAATGACCTTGAATATTTTACTTTGGAGGAGCTATAGGAACTCACATATGGTTTTTGAATACAAAGAATGCCTGGTGTTCATTTGACATTTAATGTGTTGAGATACAACTCTTCTAAGCCATTCTTGGAGGGTAATGGAGACTTGGGGGATCTCTTATCTTGATTTTCATATGACTTCTTGTCAGAATGAAGTTCAGTTATAAGAAAGTTATACACTTATATGAATGCTAAGTTCATGGCTCTCCTTTACTCCTTTTGGTCTAGCAAGCCAGAAGACTGAAGAGGAAAGGTACAAGTGAAGGGCATGCTGAAGAAAAAATGAACCTTCACTATGAAGCCAGCTTATAATCAGCTGGCATCTGTGTCTTCAGCCAGCAGCATCTTAGGTTAAAGTATGTCCATTCCTACTAAGTAGCTCCTACCCCATTTTACCCTTCATAAATTTGTCCATCAGCTGACGAGTTTTCTCAGTTTTGTCTGGTGCATCCAAAAGTGGAGAAACAGCTGGAAAGTGCTGCAGCATCTGGCAAGCATCTGTGGCAAAAATTCCTAGAGGATTTGGAGGTGATAGCCAGCATGGCTATAACTTACTATAGGCTGACATGGTTTTGAGATTGTTTTTAACATCCCAAATCTGACACTTTACATAATCTTTATGCTGCATGCTTGTGCTTAAGTTTGTTTGCTTCTCTCTTTTCTGTTAATTCACCTACATAAAAGAGAAAATCTTCATAAAATACTGGAGAAGAATCACAGAACATGTGGTTCTGCAGAAAGAAGAGCATTAAGTTCTAGAAATATCCACCTTTTAGAGAGTTGTTAGTGTTCCAAAAACAGCAGTAAAAATATAGCTTGTTTCTGCAATTATCTGCTTCCTTTAGGGTTGCATGTTCTACAGTCACTTGAGGAACATGTTTATATTATGTTCTGAAGGACCAAACTGGCTACTGCAGTAATATCTTTACATGTGATTGCAAGACAGTACATTTAAGTAGAGGAACAGTACAAAAAAATTTCAAAGGGTGGAAGCAGAATAAATACAACTTGCTTTTGTAAAACGTTTAACAGGTGAATTATGACAAATTACAATTCAATTTCAGTCTGGGCTTAAGGCCTGAATCTGAACTTCGGAAACATCATTTCCGCATGCCATTTTACACTTGATTGCCATTAAAGCTGAGCATAGACTGAGCACTCCAGTTCAATATCTCCTAGATTTACACTCACTTTGCTAAGGTAAAAAGCTGCACAAGATGGAAGAAGAATAAGGCCATAGCATTGGTGTTGGTATTTGCCTATGTACTGAGGGATTTGTTCAAAGACTGTAAGGTTGAAAAGACAGGTATCAATTCAAATCAGTCCAGTGGGGAAACTTTTAATCATGGCTCCCACTGAACAAAACAGCAATACCATTGGGAATTACGAATTTGAATAAGTAAAGAAAGATGGCAAGAAAAGACTGAAAAGGGAGCAGTAAATGGAACAGCACACAGCAGGGACTGTGTGTCTTTGAACAACAAAGGACTGGAAATTACAAATTGAAAAATGGAGCCCAGTCTCCAGCAACCCCACAAAATAATGTACAAGACATTTAGCACACAAAGGTCCACAAAACCAGGGTACAAATTCCCAGTATTCTAAAACCCTTAAGATCTACAGTAAAAAATGACCAGGACTCTCAAGTACTATAATCTGCCCCAGAAAGAGAAAAAAGGCATCACCACTGTTCTAGGGCATGCAAAATTCCAAGGGGATTTTGAGTTGAATGTGCTTAGATCACATCAGGAGGTGATCCATATCCCATGCTACAGAGAAAAGCAAAGAAGGAGACCAAGGAGACAGTAGATGACCAAGAATCTCTAGGACTGTGGACTCCTCCTATCCATCCTTCTTTCCATATCACAATACATACATGGGTGATCAGACTTCAAAAATGCATATAAAGGCCCATTCCGAATGCTGGAGCTGAAATGAATGCTAGAGCTGAATCTTGGTAGAGAGAAGGAGGAAAAGTCAGGTCAGCTACAACTCCACATGTCCCCAGATTTGGGATCTTTACCATGTAGCATTTGACTGGATCTTTATCAAGTGGTTCCATCTTAAACTTAAGATTCAGGCACATCTCTTGTTTTAAGTGGAAAAGTAGGCAGGAAGCTTAAACCCTGACCTATGGGAAATAAGCCTTTTTTATCTTGATATTCCCACCTTTCTTACTGTATTCCTGTATTCCAGCTACCACCCACACCTGGAATTTCACAGAATCACTGAGTGATTTGGGTTGGAAGGGACCCTAAAGATCATTTAGTTCCAACTCCCTGCCATGGCCAGGGACACCTTCCACTAAATCAGGTTATTTTCATGCTCTCCTCTTTCAAATCAGTGAAGTATTTACAGTATGTCCAAATCAAACCACTCAGAAAATCATGAGGTGAGTCCTGTTTCTGAACTGGTGTAAATATTTCTACAGCCAGCAGAGACAGAAATTTCATCAATAAAACTGAAATTTTCATGCAGTTCTCAGCTTCTAGGAGCTGGAGTTTGCTAAGGAAGTAATATATTTGAAAGCATTAAAAAAATCACTGTCAAATGTCTAGAAAATAAAACCAGAATAATACTAGTGTGTTAGACACTGGCACACATCTTAGCAAAAACTGGCAATCTGAGTTAAAGGAAACCTCTTTCTCCACCAGGAAGGTCTCCCTCAAGTAAGCAGACTCTACAGTCTGTTTTTCTCTTGTGAAGAAAATGCTCTTCTAGAAGAGGACTGAATCAGTTCCTGTGTACTTCAGAGTACTTTTGACTTACATCAGTGCAAAAGGAGAATCAGGACACTTTGTACTATTCTTACTATAGCTAACAACAGAGGACATTTTAGATGGACTGACAAGACTTTTAAAAAGGTGTACTGAAGGAGACAGTTTAGGATGCTAAAATGAAAGTAATCAATCAATTGAAAGGTAATTCTCATCATTTACCCTGTTTATTAACTTTTGCCTTCACAGACTGTGAAATTTGAAGTTTGCAATCTGTTGCAGCCCCTGGATCTTGATTCTGTGCTGAGTAAACCAGAAAAATAAACCATGGGCAGAGACTGAAGCAGCACCCAGAACCCTTCCTGTATTTTATTCAACCCACTTTTATTCAGCCATCATGCCCCAAAACTGGCTGACAAAGGAGAAGTGTCAGGACACAGCAGAAGCCCCATCCCAGTACACCCTCCAATGACTCCCTACAGCTACAGTCAAGACTGAATATAAAAATGGCTGCTCTTTTTGGAATAAAAATGGCTCCTCAATTCAGATCACAAACATATCCTTGATTTGCCCTCTTCCTTTCTTGAAATCACCCAGGTAGAGGGTCTGAAAACATGAGCCACTCCAAATAGTAAATCTAACTGTTCCAAATCCTACCCCACAGAAAATTCATTGAATACTACAGGGTTAAACAAGGGTGGACTTTGTCCTACCTTTCTGCTATAGATAGCATTTTACTGTCACTGAGGGAATAAAATAATCATAAGAGCATAATGATAGCGTGTGTTTTGCTAGCTGCTGTTCTTCACGTGGGGCAATCACTGGCAATTCTCAGATTTAATCTCTCCCCTTCCCCAACCATGCCGTTGATTACTGCTCTCATTCCCAGTTAAAAATCCTTGATCAGCGTAATGCACATAAAGGAGTCTCTGACCCCAGCTAAGGGAACCACAAGAGATGACATTTGGTTCTTTGAGAGAGAAGTAGATAAAAAGGAAAAATGACAGCTGGAGTCAGGAGGAGCTAGTTAGTGGATTGCAGGCCCAGGAGGGTGCAGGGTGGGGGCCCACGAAAGAGAAACAATGAGAGACTGCAGCCAGACTGTTTCCTCTCCTTCCCTAAATCTCCTTTGAGTCTGTAAGAATGACTGCAGCAGATGTCAGGACCCATGGGGATCACTCCTTTCGTTTTCTTATCTCTTAAAAAAAAAAAAAGTAACCTAGAAAATAGAAGAAATATTGTAGAAAAAAGAAAATTGAACCAATAACTCTTCTTTGACATGTGGGAATGAATACAAAGGTGAGCACCACCTCAATGACCTGTGGTATGTAAATACACTTAAGCCAGCAGGAGAAATTTTTCTGGGTCTGGTCCAACAGGGGCAAACATTTACAGGATCTGACTGGGATTAACCTGTGGTTTCCACTTCAGGATACAAAAGAGAAATACAATAAGCAAGCACAAGACAAGCAACAGTTGTGAGGAACATCCCTGTGCTTCTCTAACACACAACACAGCCAGAGCTGGCTTGCAAACTCACCTGGCAAGTGCCTTGGTTCTGGGAACATCCCCAGAAAGCACTCGATATGTGTGTGCGGACGTGTGCGCTCACACCAGGGCGTGTTTCTTACCATGCAGGAGAGTTCACCCATTTCTAAAACACCAAATCTCATTCAGCATTACTCAAGACACTTGACAGAAACCCACAAATATTAGTCAAAGGCAATTTAGGCCAGATTCACTGCCACTGGGGTAATTCCCTTGAAGTCCATGGAATTACACCAGAGAGAAAGAGGCTGGCTGTTTAATATTTGTGACTTGCCAAATTGTGCATCTGTGTTGGTTCTTTTGTTTTGGAGACACAATTCTACCAATTATCATTATGAAAGAGGTTAACTTTTCTTTTGAAATGATCACATTCTCGAGGCATAGGAAGAAGTCCACTTCCATCCGCTAAGCCTGTTTTACTCTATTCCACACACTCACAGATGGACACTCTGCTTTTTCAGACTTGCAAATATGTAAAGGTGTACAGACACTGATGATTTTAAAGGCTTCACAGTAGAAATCACTCCTTGTCACAGAACAAGCTAGCAACAACAAAGCTGGATGAACCTTCAGATCTTTTTGAGATTCATGTAAGGCATTTTAAAAGAAACATTCAAGTGAAAACTCCATGTTTTGGCTTTGTGCACCAGGAGCAAGAGGAAACCCGGGAACTGCAGAAGAGGAGACCACTGAAGTTCTGACCACTGAACACACTTGTGTCCATTTATAGAAGGGGAGTTGCATGTACTCAAGGCACACTCATTGCTTGCAGAGGGGCTTTAATCCAGATTTTTCCAAAATCTGTAATTCACTCCTTTATAACAATAGGTTTCAAAAACACACTCATTTGGAGGTTTCCCATTTCATCATTCTGGTAAACCCACTCAAAGAGGAGGAAGTTGTGTGAAGTCCTGAAAAATTAAAAAAACACCCCACTACTGTTTTACTTTGATGGGGTAGTCAGGAACCATTGCTCCAGACCACTTGTTTGACTTAAAAGTAAAAAGTAATTTACAGCAATATACACAGCAGCTAATCGAGATGAACCTATGGGCTAACATACATCACCAGGCTTGAGTACGATTTTTCTTGGAGGTGGCAACAAAAGAAAGCAAGCAATTGATCACACAGCTTCTCCACCAACTAGGAACCAACATTCACCTCCCAAGTACAACAATCTACATTAACTGGGCTCTTCAGCTCCTCCTTAATATTTCTCAAGCACCCAGTAATATTCTCAGCACCTTGTCTAGCAAACACAACTGAAGACCCAGCACCAAAACCACTTTCCAACACTCAGGAGCAGACTCCCACACCTGCACCCGGAGGGCAAAGACGAATCTTGTTACAGAAAAACGTGTGAGCGCTCCAGTCAGGGACCATGTTACTACATGTTTATGCAGTGCCTTGTGCAGCAGAGCCCAAATGCAGAATGGAGGCCTTGGGCACAGGGTAGATTTCTTTTTCTTTCTGAATTTAGGAAATATCACCCAAGATAACAAAAGAGACTCAACTAATATGGTTTAGAAAATAATAATTTATCTGCTTTCTCTGTAAATACCAGTAACTCCTTACTTGATTTTCATGCTATTTTCATCTGAAAGTCAAACCTGCTATGATGGGAATGAACTCAGCCAAAACCAAAAAAAACAGGGCACGAGTGTAACTGGAAAGATAGACCAGCAGTCTGAGAAGAAGTACTCAGCATGCACCATGGGAAGGAAAAGAAAATTAAAATAAAAAAGGAAAGGCAAGGAAGAACACTAATTAAAGACACTATGTGGATGCAGGAGAACACACAGAGATCTCCCCCACCTCACCCCTGCCATCCATATGACAGTGCTGCTTTGTGGAACAGAACAATAGGTACATTATACTAACCTATAATTATCCCAAGAAGAATGATAGCAAAGTCAAGGCATTACATGAACATTGGAATATTGGATACAATCCCATAAGAAGCAAGAGGGTGGAGGAGGAGCTTTAAAAAGAGATTGAAACCTTCCCAGCACAGAACATCAAAGATGTTCTCTTCACATTTATTTGGGTTTTTCTCTTATTTGATGTGATGATTTAAACACGGTTCCTTTTTTCATGTATTTCTTGGCTTCTTTATGCTGCAATTGGTTCCAGCACTGTGACATCCTCCTTCAACAGCATGGTGGATTTGGCACAAGCAGGAGCCCAGCCCAGTGCATGACTGCACCATGTGTATGAGCAGTAGGAGGCAAGAAAGGTGGATAGAGATGAATGCCAGCTCCGGACAAAGAAAAGCAAGGGGCTGGCAATTCGGTGAATGCATAATCCAGGGCTACCAAGGCACAAGGCACACAGGCATGCAATACCTGTGTTTCCATTCCAATCAGATAGCAGGCTCTGAAATACAGGAAGCAGTGAGGCACAACTCTACACCTGTTTAAAACACGCCACTTGCATTCACAGAGTTATGCAATATTGGGGAAATACTGAAATAAAGACTTGGAGTTGTGTGGGGTTTTTGCTTCTTCTGTTTGTTTCTAAGAGACAGTATGTCACATTAGACACACTCTTGACACAAAAAGAGTAGAGTAACCTATCAATTCTGCAAAATCTGAATGTTCCTTTTTGATTATTTGTTTTAAATACAATAGTAACTATGACAACCTGGTGTAAACAACTGTATCACTTTGTCCATGGACTATGAAAGGGTATGCTAAAAAAGCAGACTAACATAAGCAGTTCTTCCTCTGGTCGTTCTAGGTGAACTCTTCTCCTCCCTGTAGATACAACTGATTGAGCCCTGCTTCCTCCAGAGAGAATGTCCAACCAATCCAGCATACTGTGTCTCCAAATAATGAGCAAAGATTTTTAAAAACTCCTTAAAAACCTGAAGATCAGTCCCTGTAGGATGGTGCCACGTGACTTGCACTCAGCTGCACTCAAGCCCGTGTCTTCCTGGCGAAGGCCCCCCTGCCTGCAGCGTGGTCAGACACGCTTCCGATGAGCTACAGGGTGGTTCTGCACTGCAGCAAGGAAATACCAATGCAAACATTTATTAAAGGTATTTACAGCCCTGTAGAGACAGGGTATGTTGCATGGCAGCACTCAAGCACTGTTCCCTGGTGGATTCAGACCTCATTATTGTGCAGCATTGGAAAGGGAATACAGGAGCACCCACTCGATAGGAGGCAGGATACCTCTGACCAGCCAGGTGGTAGTGTTTAACCTCTGTGGGAAGAGCTCAGAGCTGATGCTGAGTCCATCTAGGCCCAGAAATCATGGTTAGAGGCGGGGGCAAGGACCAAACTTAGCAGAAACTGTGTGGCCCTGCAACAGTGCAGGAAACAATCAGCACTATCTCACCTTTGTGAGAGAAGGAATCCGGTCTCCTGTGAGCTAAAAAGGCAAAGGGAACTGGAAAGGACTGTTTTGCATTAAGGTAAAAGTTCAATTTGCCCTGTTCAAGGGAAGAGCTCCCAGGCTGGAAACAACTTGGGACTGGGCTACTGGCTCTAAAGAAGTGAGGTCCTGTCCATGAGCTGTGACCATCAACCCTCTGCCTTTGCAACTGGAGGGCAGCTGCTGAGTCAGCCTGCTGCAAGGGGACATGAGAGTGGGGCTGAGCCTGAACCTGGCAGGCAGCCTGAAAGCAGCTTTTGCCCACCAAAAACCTGCAATATTGTAATTTTGGGAAAAGCAAGTAGGTGTATGCATTCTCTCTGCATATATCCTCACTTGCAGTCCTGCCTGCAGCCACTGCCTAAAAGTCAGATCCCATGCCCAAGAAAAGAGGAGCTTTTTAAGCATTCTCCCACTCATTCTGCCAATGGGTTCCTAATCCCCTCTCATTTTTTGCTGCACCAAAAAAGGGAGGGAAACAGAAAAGATATGATACATTCCTGTGCTCCATCATGCCTCATCACACCAAGCAGACAAAAAGATAGGAACATCTGCAAGAAGGATAAGCCACTCTCTGTCTCCATTCAGCAGTGGGGGCCTCTTTGTTCTTGCTAACAGGTGTTAATATAGCAATGACTAAGAAGTGCTCTCAGTTGCATCAGATTAAGAAGAAAAAAAACATCATTACTGCATTGATTTGGGAAGAATAGTTCCTGAAGTCATGCTCCTGAAGCTGCGAGCAGAATCTGGCATAAAGACAATTATAGAAGCAAGTTAGAGAAGACAGGAATCATCCAAGGCAGCCAAAACAACAGGGCGTAAATGCAGCTTATTTAAAGAGAATGCTGGATAGGGCAGTGCTGACCCATTTTTTTCACTCTAGAACAGATAATGTCAATAATTACAACCATTTTTATTTGTACAGTCTGCAATGGAAAACTTACCCTTGCCATTCACACTTCTCTCACTACAGACACCCAGCTGATCTCATAGCCCTCCTCCCTCTGCCACATCCACACATACACAACTTGCTTCTCTGGGCAGAGCAGCGACTCATATTTCATCTGCACCACGGTCTTCATTTGTAACTCTGCCCACTGAGTGTTGTCAAAAAGCTGGAAAGGATACTGGAATGCAATCTATGCAGCTCTGTGGCCTTCTGAATGATTATGACTATGACGCTTAAACCCGCTAATGTGCTAAGCATTTTCTGGCAAAGCTGGTGGGTTACTATGGTATTTTGGGAGGGGGCAGGATCTTGAAAAGGCATCTTCCTTGGGGAGGAGAAGAAGGAAGGAGACAAAAATGTAACTAAGTGAATTGCTCAGCAGTCTGATACTCAGCAAACTCCTCAAACTTGCCATAACAAGGGTTACATTTCCAAGATCCAGAAACAGCTTCCCAGGACAAAAATAAACTTGTGTGTTCCTGCCAGGTGGATACACAGGACTGTCTTTTGATGAATGTCTTTTTATTTTCTAGAAGAAGTAACAACTCCCTTCTTCTTGCCCTGTTCTGACTTCAGTCAAAGCAATGTCTGGTAGGTTTATTCTCATGCTTTCTGCTTTTTTCTGCAGAAATCATTCTACCTTTATCTCTTTTTTTTTTTTTAACTTAAATCAGATGAGAACCCAAGAGGAAACCAACCCAGAAGCACCACAGGCTTTGTTGCATGGAAAACCTCCTGATCTGAAAGTGCTGACCAACTGCTCGCCATTCCCACTAAAGCAGAGAGCCGGGTGGGTTTTGCTGAGAAGCCTGGTAAGGCATGGGGAGCCCATCAGAGCCCCAGGCAGGCACCTCATGCAGGGTCCCCCCTTCTCTTCATGTCTCGTCTTGTAAGAACTTTTGTATGTTTGCTTCTCACCCACTGTTCCTATACAATTTCAAAACTTGCTCAGAAGATGCCTCTAGAGAAATGCTGTCTAAAGTGCTGCCAGGTTATCAACCTGTGGGGAAAAATACATCTCAGGAATGATTTTAAAAGAGTGGTAGGCAAGGAGTTCTGAGACAGAACTGTGATTCGAGTGAATGTTCTTGTAAGAACCAGAATATTAAAGGAAAAGTGCTGAACTGTAGAGATAAAGAACATCCAGAAACAAAAGTACACCAAATACTATGGTATTTGACATCCACTCTACTCACATATATGTAATGCTGGCAGATGGGAAAATCTCTGGAACAAAAGAGGTGCAGGTAGAAAGCCAGGACTCACCCAAGTTACACTAGTGAGCAGGATATTTTTGCAAGGTAACACAATTTCATGCTTAATATTTTTTTATGGACCATCGATTTGACCAAGGGGAGGTAAAAGTGCATTTGTTACATGACTGGTAGATAAAGAGACAAAAGGTGTCTTCCTTGAGGAAGACCATTTATGGTGTGTGTTTCTTTACCCAGTTAACAAGGGGTAGAAAGAGAGGAAACGGCTTCAAGTTGCACCAGGATGGGTTTAGCTTGGCTATTTGGAAAATATTCTTCACCAAAAGGGTTATCAAGCACTGGAACAGGCTGCCCAGAACAGTGGTTGAGTCACCATCCTTGCAAGTATTTAAAAGATGTGTAGATGTGGAACTCAGATGCTGGGTTAACAGTTGGACTCAATTATCTTAATGACTTTTTCCAACCTATGTGATTCTATGACTGTCAACATTATGTTCAAGAATACTTTTTGACCTGAACATATGTCAAAATAATAAAACAGCACATGACTGTTAGTTATTACTGATTAGTAGCACCTGAAATACACAGAAGCAAACTGCAGAGTCAGACTTCTTGTTAAACCAAGACCTCAGCTTTTGCTCTCAACCTAGCACATTCTAGAGGACATAATTGTCTCTGCCCTCTTCAACAGAAACAGATCTAATATTGCACATTGGAACTTTTAGTGGGGAAAACCATAAGTAAGCAGAAAGATGTCTGCTTAGCAGAGATACAAAGAGGCAAGAGAGGAGAAAGTAGCCCCCTTCTCCAGACCTCTGTGTACTTTCATTAATGTTATAATAGTCCCTATTTGAAAGAAATTTAAACACCACCTCTTCATGCCCCTCAACATCATCAATAAATTTTTTCTGCTGTCACTGTGGCTTGTTCTTCCCCTTCTGGAGGGTCTGGAAACTAGAGAGAGCCTGGGGGTATATACCAAAAGGAAGCAAATAGTAGTAAATTTCACTGCTGAGACGTTTCAGACAACATCCTGCTCTTGTTCTCCCAGCTAAGAGGCTGCTGCATCAATTGCTTTGTTCCATCTCCCTATCATGCAGGTGCAGGTGATACCTGATATAACCTATTTAAGGGTAGAGTCTCAGTGAAATTAACACTCCGCCACTTACTTGGGGACAAATATGCAACACTGAAAGCTGCAGACCAGAAAGTGCAGCACAAACCCAGCGTTACGAAGCTGCAGTCCCAGTTTCT
This sequence comes from Climacteris rufus, assembly GCA_013398175.1. NCBI lineage: Eukaryota > Metazoa > Chordata > Aves > Passeriformes > Climacteridae > Climacteris > Climacteris rufus. The sequence continues at coordinate 361,562 of VZRZ01006846.1, read as the reverse complement.
GAAGAGAGGTCTGCATCAGACTGGAGAAACTTGCTCTCTTCCAGCCAAGTGTAAATGCTGAAAACTTCCTTGGTCAATACAGGCACCTGGTTTCAATCTACAAACACTGCCTATCTCTAGAAACCTCTTCTCCTGAGGGCTTTACTGAATTATACCTCACAGTAGCCCCTTGAGGGATTTATCTGCGCTTCTGCTGATAGAGGAGCTACAGGCACCAGAAGGATGTGAACCATCTCCAAGCACAGGACCTGCTACATTAGCTTCAACACCTGCACTATTTTAATCAACCAGACATGCTTTATCTGCTTCCCTGCCTACTACATGGCCATTCTGTGCCCCAGTCCCACAATCAGTTTAAGACAGCAGTAGCCAGCACTGACCTTAAAATAAACATCCTCTACCCTTCCCACCGTATGTCTGTTTTCCCTCTTATGCCAGCACAAGCTCTCATACAATCACTAAATGTAAAAGAATGATGTAAAAACAAATAAAAATGTTTTAAGTGCAATGGGTTCTCTTGCCTGAACCATTCCACATCTGGTACAAGGAAAGGTAGTGTCAGGTTGGGACATAAAGTCAGGATCTTCTGGCAGACAAGACTGCAGCACTGCCTGAAACCAATTACAGACCTACACCATAGGTCAGCAAGTCCTACGCATCCTGCACTGATCCAGTAACTTTTTTTCATATTTTGAATGAAATGGAAGCAAGGAGGTTTTAGGAGTTGTCTCTGTTGTTTCAATGTATCTCAAAGATCTTCACCCTCACTCTCAGAAGTCATTAACTTGGTAACTTGATCTCATTTTACTCTGTTAGCCCCCTTCAAAGTTTCTGCCATCCATGCTGCAATATAAATGTGATCATACAGACACTCTGAAGAGGACAAGACAGTTTTCCCATGAACATATTTGTCAATGTTACTGTGCCCACTACCTTGGGCTTTCCATGAAGCTGCAAAGTTCAACTTTCCCGCTATTTTTTCTGGCAGCACTGTTACTCTACCCCCTCTCTTCTCTCATCCTGCTCTACCAACCATACATCCTTCTATCCACTCTGTCCAGTTGCTCTCTTGGTGTGCAAGCAAGACATTAACATACTTTCAAGAGCAAATATAACAAAAAACATGGCTGGACCTCTCATTAAGAGACTACCCTTGACAGAAGCCCAGATGTGGTTCGCTGTTCACTGGGATGATATTGTGAAAGTGCACCAAGAGAAAAGCCCCCAAAGAAGAAAGAGGCAGTGTTTAGTGAGAGCATTTCCTCAGAGACAGCACAGAAATTCCTTCCAAATGGATAGTCTACACAACCCTGTCAACAGGAAGCACAATTACTCATGTGCCTTTGTCAACATACCAGCAAAAATCATCTCTCTCTCAAAAAGGATCTCTCTTTCAAAAAGAACCATTCGTAAGAAGCAGGCATAATCCTTGTGATATTGCTCACATTGGATGCCGCATAGCAGAATACGATGGAGCTCAACTCTGCATGTGCTTTTTATGCCCTCTCTCCTCCTTCACCCAATACAGAATCCCATTATACTAAATCACAGTGGTGATTCAGGAAGAAAAATTTATGAACAGTGTATTCCACTTCAATTAATGTTGCTGCCAGTGGAGGCTATGTAGACAAAACAAGACTTATATAAAAAACTATGAAGGGAAATGATTTTGTCACATGTCCTCTAAATGCCACCATGGTACATGGAGAGTCTGCCACTTTCCACTCCATCCCCAAAGCCTTAGCCAGAAGTTACCACCCTTGGCACTAGCCAACAGGCTTGTGCAAGCATTCCCTAACCTTCATCAGTTGAGACAAACTCAAGTATAAAGACCTACTGCTTAATTTATTTGTTTTTGCTAATCTAAATTACTTTTTAAAGAGATATCTAAAAGGAACTGAGGTGGCAAACCCAGTGGATATTAACTTTCAGCAGAGAAGCAAAGGCAAGCTGAAGGACCAACTGCTTCAGCTGCACAACTGCAGCTGAAAGTACATACATATATTGCCTTGGCCTACGGCCATGCAGCGTGATGCAGATAACTACAGAGTCACATGTAATGAGTTCAGCTTTTCATCAAGCTATGATATGTAAACAGTGTGTCTATAAATAAATAAACATGCCTCTCCAATGCTCTCAGTAGCCTCAACAATCTTCTGTTATACATTAAAACAAACAAACAGACAGAAAATTTGCTGCTCCTGGATCAGCTCACGCTGCATTCAGTACAAGCACCAAGTACTTGTACACCAAGTACACCAAGTACACCAAGTACTTGGTGATGCATCAAGTACATCACCAGTAGGAGGATCTCAGAACAACCCCTAACTACCAAAGCCCCATTGACTCAAGAAATAAATCAGAATCTGCTGGGATGCTCTGCAATTTATAAAAAATCCCAGGCAGCATGGAGTGCATAGCTAATACTTCATGAAGCAACACTCTGCCCTCAGTTCTGTGAGTCACTGTTGAATCAAAGCCCGTACTTGGTGTTAATGGAAAACTGTGCAGATGCCCAAATCAGCTCTGAGGTGGAGATCCTGACAGACCATGATTGCTTGAGATCCTGTAGAAATTATCATATTAGTAAAAATGCACACAAGGGGCAGACCACACTCCACTAAAGCTCATCAGTGAATTTGACCTCATGAAAACAGAAGACAAACTTATTCCTGTAAGGAGAAGGAAGAGAAGCTGTGTGGTGATTTTGTAATACTCATGCTAGACTGTGAACTCTCCTGGGAAAAGCACTCGCCTTCTGTTCCATCCACAAGAAAAACCTCTCTTCAGTGGGGTGGGAAGGGTGGAAATCTTTTGTAACAGAGCTTCCAGTAACAGAAATACAACCAACTTCAAAGTTCACATTCCTATCAAAAAGTTTTTAGTCTCCTGTTAACATAAGTCATACTGAAGGTCACTGTACAGAAGACACTAGCAAAAGAAAAGCTAATGCAGCTCTGTTTGCCTATACTCAGTTTTGACAATTCCTTGCTTATATCTGGATATTGCTAAATTTCATACAGAAGAGATGAGGAAAAAATTAGAAACAAGTAGAAGACAAATCTAATGCCTGAGTCTTCTGACTTTGAATTTCATGCTAGCAGTCCCTTTTAATGCCTCCAATTCAGAGTATTTTTCCATCTTCTTCCTCCAAAACTTGTACAGCCAGAAACAGACAACGTATTTCCATGTTGTAACCATCCTTATAAATATTTTATAATGTACATATACTCGTACTTGAATAAACCCTACATAGCAAATTCATAACTACATTTTTAGCCTATAGATAGCTCTGTGAACTAAAATAAACTGCCTCCTCTCAAACACCTGCAATTTAGGGCAGGTATACAAAGCTGGCTAATTGTTTCAGGACTAATTTACTGCTTTGGGAGGTTTTATCATAGCTCTCTAGCCAGCCACCTTGGAATCTCACTAGCAAATCGTTTCAGTTGTGATTTGGACACCAACTGCCTGGTCTGGCACTGCTTAGTCTGAGCTAAGATTCCACTTGAGCACAGTCCTGCTCTGGGAGAGCAGAAACGTCTGCCTTCCCAGCAGGCTCACTGCCCCACAAGAGCACTTTCATTCTATTTTGAATATTCTATTCCATTTTGCAAGCTGGTAAAAGCAATAGAGGAAGTAGTTTTTACTTTTCAGAAATTTTTCATCCAAGATAGTCAATTCTAGTAAAGGCTCAATTTGCTTCTTATTAAATCTGACCTTTTTTTGCTACGTCTACCTCAGACTCCCCTGATGTGCAGTACAAAAATGAGATTTTGTACAACTGCCTCTGCCTAGTGTAACTAACTTTTGCTCTTTATACTAGTGGGGCAAGTGAGAACTGAATGCAGACTTGTACTTTATCTGTTAGATGCTAAATTACCATGAACTGGTGCAGGTCAACATACACCTTGACCATCATATATTTCTCTATGTGGTTCATATTTAACTATGAAGATTCACTAACAAAAAAACTTACTGGCAAGTAATAGCATCCTTGTGAAGCATGAAAAGCCCCAGTTCTGAGCCATTTAAATCTGTAGGGAAGACTAACAAAATTCAAGTTTTTCAGCTGCATTTTTAAATAAAGGGGAGAAGGGAAAACCACAAAGAAATATGTTAGGAGAATTTAATGACACTTGCATCCTCACACAGTGTCTTGGAAGTCTAAATCCAATCAATAGTGGAGATGACAGTACCGTCAGCACCTGTACTACAGTAAGTCTATTTCTTCAGGACCACATGTGCCAAAAATTTTTCTGAAGAGCAAGTTACCTAAGGAGATTGTACCAATTTCTGCTGCACATCAAAGTCCTCATCTAGCATCAGCTGTAATGGTGATGGTACCACCATACCAGAGGTTACTGACCCAGTTTTGTCAAAGTTTTCCGATTTGCATAAAGCAAAAGAAACTGGGTTAAGTTGAATAGTTTGAATTGATGGTCAGAACTAAATTGACTGGTGTCACCTGATATGAAAGCACACAAACCCTGCTCTGCTAGAAGGCTGTGGCAGCAGCAATTTCTGGAAGCAAGGAAGTAACAAGTCACTTATAATTGTAACACCACTCATCAAAAGGTGTCTATTTCTGGACTAATTACATTGGTTAAAACATGTACATGCTTAACTCGTGTTTCTATATGACTATTTTGCTTTAGATAAGTAATACATTGATTTACCTTAAATCAATTGCTCACCAATGTACTTTCTAGCTGAAATAAGAAGAATCCAATTATCTCACATGTTCAAGGCCTAGTAATGCTACAGATTGGCAGGAGAGCCTGTGGAAAAGCTTCCATTCCTGATGACAGTATTGGATGGGCTCATCAGAAAGGAGATTTAAGTCAACAGAGCTGTAAATCCAGCAACAAGGACTGACTTCAGTTAAGTCTATTTAAATGGCAAAAGAAAAAAGCCTACATGGCTACTACAAGCCTGTAGTAAAGTATGCTATCTCATTTGTCCGAATGAAAACCTTACCTCTGATGTGGAAAGCATTTACAGAGCCATAGGGTACAACATATTCTAATGACAAATCTTTGATCCATTACTTGATTTCTAGAGACAAAATTTGTTTCTGATGTAATTCCAGTGAAGTAAGAGTTATGCCAAAGATGAACTCTCTGGTTAAATGTTGTTTGGAGAAATTACCATGTTACAGGAACAAAACAAAAAGAGATTTCACACAGTATAAGTGTTAAGCATCTTTTCTAGCAGGAAAAACAGGGTTGTAGAGAAATTACACTTGCAGCTGACCTTAGGGAGAAAATCAAGGTACATGTTAAGACTTCAGCACTTGCTTTGCAGAATATCAGAATTGTATTAGCTAAAAATATTAGGTGAGAGCACTCTAATTGAGCTATATACTTAAGAACATGAACTCTTGCCTCTTGCAAAAAAAACCAACACCTGTTCATAAGAGTTAAATGGATGGATCACTGACTGTTCAGAAGTGACTGAAACAATAACCAAGCCTGTGTTTTGCATTTGTTTAAATTCCCTCAATGGCCATTCTTATCCTTGGCTCAAACATGCTCTGGAGTTTGTGACTGGCTCTAGCTAAACTCTGGCCTCTCACACAGCAGGAATCCCAGCCTGGATGAAAATTTTAACTTACTCCTGTGATACATTTTATTCCAGTGCAGATCCTAAGGACAGTAAGTGAAGGAGTTTCTCAGGTGAACATGAGCCTATCACATGGAAACACAAATTCCCAATCAGTAGTCCAGTGCTTTCACCAGTATCCCTGGACAGGACGTCCTATGGCAGCTGTAGATCCCTGACTTCCCTTCTCCACAATTTTCATCAGTACCTTTATGCTTGCAAGTGGTGTTCTGAGATTCCTCCCTGAAAATTCTTCCCAACATTACTTCTTAAATTACGCAAGGCACTCGCTCAAGGGCTGATGTGTAAAAGTGAAGCAATTTGTTTAAATACGTATTTCTTTGGCCAGCCTTGTGCTGTGCCCTGTCATTCAGGAAAGCCACATTAGATTCCTGTCTCAGGCTTTTTTGTTGAGTTTTTTCTTTCCTCCCTGGAGTGACAGGCTAATTAAGGAGTGACAGTGACTGTCTCAAAACAGTCCTGTTCAAATATCAAAGCAACAGATGCAGCAAGACAGACAGACTTTCACTGCTAGCTGATGCAGCTCTATCCCAGTGCACCATGCCACCACTGGCTTGTCACATAACATGAAAGAGACTCTGGTTTTCTTTCATCACCTCTCTAAACAAGAGAACTGTGCAAGTTGTAGGAATTAAACCAGTGAAGTCCAGGAACAACAGGAGAATCAGGTCTTTGGTGTTTTAAAGTGAACCTTAATCAGAGAAAGAAAAAGGAGAGGGAGAAAAATAATCTCACGTGTATCAGAGAGGAATGTTGGCTTTGTTTAGCCAGTGACTTCAGCAAGAATGAAATTAGCTTGTGATAGCTGCAAAATAAAGTTGAACCCACTGTGCCATTGCTATGAGGCAGCATCAGAGTTTGATGTAACTGGAATACATTGCTCTGTAACCCATGAAGGGCATAGGCCACTTACTAATGAACAAGGGGGTGAACAGCAGAGTCATGCAGCTCCCCAGAAACAGCCTCCTCTGCTCCCCCACCTCCACTCTGAGCTCTGGCTGTACAGAGCACTTCTTGTCTCTTTCATTTAGGCCATAACCACCACTCAGTACCTCATTAGGATTGCCTGAGCCAAAACCACTGCTCCCCACAAAACCACAGCTACTCCAAAGCATTTTGTCACTGGGAAGGCTCAGGCCTTTGAGGATTCACCTGAGATGGGATATTGGACACTGTAACAGTACTGTAAGAAAAAGCCCAGAATCACTGTTTGTCCTCTCAAATAACACAGAGCCACAGCAAACCCTTGCTGGAGACCATACTGAGGTTAGTTCTGTGTGCATATTTTCAAAAGAAAACTACATCTGCCCATACAAAGAATTTTAAGGATTTGTACCCCTCAGCCTGGCATGGATACAAAGATGATGAACAAAATGTTCCTTCACAGGCTTCTGTTCTGTACCTTACTGTGGTCATCACACCGTCACACAGTGAAGCTAGACTTTCCACTGAGATCCCGACTGCTGCCCAGAGATTTCCTGTTTGGTACTATGACAAGGTGATTTATTTATTATTATTTTTTAAAAATTCCTTAAACTGGGTCAAATTTTCAGAAGACTACGTCTTCTCCTTGAGTTACTACATTTGCACAATTCCATAGGTGGACATGCCACATTAAAGCCAAATGAAACAGAAAGAGTCTGATGTGAGGAATTTACAGTCTAAATTAAGCATAGCACAGCAAAGGTGACAAAAAAACAGCAGGATGGGAGGACACATCCCTCAACAGCAAGAGCTCACAGAATCTGTTCAGCAGGCGTAATGAACTTAATGATTCTTTTTCTCCTGTCATTTCACTCCCCACTTCCCCCCATTCATAATATTTAAATCTGTAGACAGTGAACTCAGTCTTCATCTCAGTGAAGCAAATGGCAACACTTCAAATTACTTCAGTAGCATCAGGATTTGGCTTCATATCTGGCTTAAAAGACCAGGTTGGAGAACAACAAAGGAAGGCTAGCCTAAAAGGAGTGGATTTTGTGAGTGTTGAGCAGCACAATGCACAGGGTCGAAGAGGCATCGTTATACGATACGCGAAAATGCAGAGACATTTATGGCAGGAGAATGCCGGAGCAACTCAGCAAGCTGAATTAGGAGAAAAGCTGGCACAATTAATAAAGCATTCAGACACGAGGTGAAATTCTATTCCTGATTTCACCTACATAAAACCACTGATTTAATTGCAAAGAGGAAAGTATATAGTTTAAAAGAATCAGAAAGGTCAAGAGAGAGCAATGCAGTGCATTGAAGACAGGGACATGGTGCTAGAGTTGGAGGAGTTCAAAAAACATCACAGGAAGTCTGCCAGGTGTGGGCAGGAGACACTGACAGCCCAAGGGAGAGCCCAAAGGATAAGAAAAGCAGCACTAAAGAGTGGGCTAAGTAAAGATGACAATTAATTGTGCTTCAGCCTCTAAATTGAAACAGAAAGCAGTAGTGTGACCTTTGTTGTATGTAAAGAGTCAGCATATCTGCTTGAAAAAAGTGTAAGAATCAAAATAGGAGGATGTTTACCAAGGTAAACTT
>VZRZ01006846.1:339949-353395 GCA_013398175.1 Climacteris rufus | reverse complement strand
GGGTGGATGTCTGTAGGAATGCAAAATCATATAACTTACAACAGTAATGAAAAGCAATATTCCCCAAGTTGCAGGGAATTTCAGACCACAGATCTTTGAGACAGGCTGGAAGGGGAGATGGAAGAGCACAGCAAAAAGAAATATAATCCTAATAGGATCTTAAAAGTCATAAACAAAAGACAATAATCAACTGTGTGTTCTCCAAAAATACCACAGGGAGGTTCCACGGTACAGTAGAGGCATCAGGGAAGAGACCTTAGCAGTATCAAGGGCCACCATGGGAATTAGCACCATCTGCTCTACAAAGCAGAGGAGAAGGAGAAAGGGGAAGGGAGAGGCAACGCACACTGAAACTTGGTAACAAATAGCATCTCTACCCTGCAGAACTCCTCAGCAGCAGTTAAAAAACAGGAGGAAAAAAAAAGCAAGCAAATATTTTGCAGAATCCCAGGATGGTTTGGGTTGGAAGGGACCTTAAGGATCATCTAATTCCGACTCCCCTGCCAAGGACAGGGAGCATATAAATACTAAAAGTAAAATAAAATATACGTGGTGGTGGTGATGATAGGGAATAAAGAAGGAAAACGATCCCATTTGTTTCCTTGTGTACCCTGGAACACTTCCAACAAAGTCCATAAGGTGACCAAGATTTATAACATTTGTAAGGATCTGGTCCAATGAGTTCATTTTCTTGCATTGCTGCATTATGAATTTAACAGAGTAAGTTCCAGGGAAGGGTCCTGTCACTATTACTTTATTTGGAATCAGCAGCACTAGTACAGAGGTTCCCCAGTTGGTGTAGACATCATGTTTACACCAGAAAAGGAGAACCTGTAGAGGTCACGTTTTGTTTAATGGAAAGAACACAACCCTCCACGCGCACAGCCAAATGTTATTAGTCTTGCTTTGCTGAGTAGTTCCAGGGTTGCAAGGCACCCCAAAATACTGGACTTGCTTACCTGGACAGTCTCACTGACTTAATCTTCACTGCAGATGCATCTACAGATAGCAAATCACTGCTGTCAGTGGTTGATGTGTGCAGTGCTGGGCTACCAACAGCCACGTGGGAGCTGCAGCCTTCTGTGCTACCAGGCATTGCACAGCCAAGTACTTTTGTGTGCAATTTAATTTGCTGTTGTGCATCAGCATGGTTAGCATCTCCTGACAGACCAAGGAAAAAGAGCATGAAGAAGTTATAAGCCTGTAGAAGGAACTGCTTATCACTTTTGTCCTCTGAAAATCTTCTGTAAGTATCTACTTAACATATACATCTTTTCCATCTATCTCAGGAAGCACAAAAACCTGCATAGACCAAAGTCAGATTCACCTTGCCATAGATTATGTGAAAGGCCCAGAAAGCATCAAATGTCAGAAAGAATTTTGTTTCCAAAATATGTGACAGACCTGAATAAAATTCCAGCCTGATCATTCTTTGAACTTGAGAGTAACAAAATACTAATTTTAACCAGATCTCAGCTTCAAGAGGAGGCTTCAGGCTGGATCCAACAGCACATGTAAGCATGTGAGTGTGCACACAAACTGCTCTGGAACCCAGACTGGGATTTTCCAGCAGTGGAGCACTGTTAAGCCAATTTCCCACTTTAATCCCTACCAGTTACTGAACTGGATTTGTAGTCTTCTTCCTCATTTCATAGAATCATAGAATGATTTGGATTGGAAAAACCATCCCATTCCAACTCCGCTGCATGGCTAACGACACCTTCCACTAGACCAGGTTGCTCAGAGCTCCATCCCATTTGGCCTTGAACACTTCCAGGAATGGGGCATCCACAACTCATCTGGGCAATCTCTTCCAGTGCCTCACCACCCTCACAATAAAGAATTTTTTCCTAAAATCTAAACTAAATCTTTCAGTTTAAAGCCACTCCCCCTTGACCTATCACTACTTGCCTTTGTAAAAAGTCCCTCTCCAGCCTTCATGTAAGTCCGCTTTAAGCATTGGAAGGTACTATAAGGTCTCCCTGAAGTCTTCTCTTCTCAAGAGTGAACAAGTTCTATTCTCTCAGTCTGTCTTCACAGCAGAGATGCTATGTTTTCTTCATTAGGAAAACACTAGTACAAATCAAAGCTCTATACAAAGCATTTACGCTATTAACATGTTATCAGATCAAGGTAAACTCTAAGTTTCCACCAAGGTATCTACAAAATGGCCCACATTTCTAGCCCTAATCCTGGAAACAGAGTTAGGGAAGGCCCCTGGGCAGAGTCAGGAAATTGAAGCATACCAACCGCTTTTCTTCATGTACTTCACCTCTCACACAAAACAAAGGATCACAAGTTAAGAAACAAAGAGAGAGATGACACTGGTCATTTGAGTAACCAGAAAATGAAACTCTGCAGCTCCTCCTGTTTGGGTTACTCTGAAACACTCCAAAAGCAGTTATGAAATCATGCTAAACCTAAAGAAATGCCAGAAAGGAGACTTAGCCTCGCCCCAGTTTTTGAGGCTGGCCCCAAGGGGAGAGAGCCTGAGCACTTCTAAGGGAGCAGGGTACTAGTGCTGCAATTCAAGGCTATCTTTAGCTCCCGCAAAGTGAGAACTATTTGCTGGTTATCAAAATAGTGCATGCATAAATGAGAGAAACAGGATGTGGCAAAACGACCAGAATCATTTAAATTTTATTCCGAATCAAGACTCTGCCAGCCTCGATGCCATATATGGAACATTTCCCCTGCAGGTGCAAGAGGTTTCTGTAGGATTTGCTCTTGCATGTAGTATCCCACAGACTAATATTTTAATAGATACAACCGTTGATTAGTTGAATATTTTTTTCCGGTGTGGGGGGTGGGGAGGAGAGAAGGAAGAAGAGGTGGAGAAAGAGGTATGTAAGTTGCAGGTTTGGGAGGGTTCTTTCCCTTTCAGAGGCCCAGCTGTATAAACCACATGTAGCAGTATAACAACCTACCTGGTCAAACCATAAACAAGTTAAAATAAGAGCTTGAGGGAGAAAGACCTGAGGCATTTCACAAGGGAATAGTCCACCTCACACAGGGATGCGAGAATTGATTTTCATGACAGCAGATAAAGCACAGCAGATAAAACAGGATACTGTTTGATCTGCCCAACAGAAAACAGTAGCTGAAATGGTGACCTACCTGAAGGAGCAGGGATCAGCTTGGGAAAGCAGCAGCCAGGCAAGTGCCATTCCAACAGCACGCTACAAAAGCACCATGGGAGGAGACCCAAATTGCCCCTCCAAAAGACATAGGGGTATTATTCACTCTACATCGACAGCACTTGCCCATCCCAGCCTCCACAGTGAGACTAATCTGTAACAGCCACACTGAAAACTAAGTTGCACACTATGAAGTATATGTATTTAAAATAATCTTGTCAGCAAGAATAGTACATTAATCATTTGTTTTTAGATACAACTCTAAAAAAGGGAAAAATCTGTCTTCAGAGTGGCCCCAGGTCCCCCCACCCCACTCCCTGTCCTGCCAAGCATATCTAAAGGCTTTACTTTCATGACTACTGAGAAGTTTCAATGACCCTAGAGCCTGTGATAAAGATGTAGCTGATTCGTTGATTCATGAAAGATTTAGCAGAAGGTCTCTGCCCAGTTGTGGACTCTCTATGACTGACTCGCTGTCTCTCATACAGTCTCCAATCTAGTTTGCCCTCATTCATTCATTTGTGTCCGGAAGACGGCCTACAACAATGCCAGGAAACATCCCATGAATTGTTACTTCCATTCTGGTGCCTTTTGTGCAAAATATTGAGTCTAAGCAAGAAATCCCTGACTATGAAGGGGACTCATTTGCATGTGAGAAATGAGGAAAGAGACGAAAAAGAAGATAAGTACTGCTGGTCCTCATTTGCCTGGCCATGAGTCAGACTGGTCTATAGTGTAAAAAGCAGCGAAGCAGATAGTTCAGTGTGTGACCTAGTACGAGCCACTCATCTTCCCTGCAGTTTTGTTTATTGATCATAAAGTGAGACAAAAGCAGGTGCCTTTCTTGAAAAAAACAACCAAGCTAACTTCCAGACTAAGTGAATAAGTTATGGAAAGTTAAATATATTCTGGCAAGTATGAAAGAGCTTCACCTTGTTTCAGTTTGAGATAGGTTGTCATCAGAGACAAAAAAGGGCCAGCCAATCAAATCTGCATGAATCATGTTCTCTTTGCAACTCCAGACAACTTTATCAGGAAGAATTAATTTTCATATGCATACTGTGTAGTCAGTTGGTCCATGAATGGTCAAGGGCCTACCTTGATTCTCAGAAACTATCAATAGTTCTCAACTCACTTTCAATATCAAAGTGTAAAGCAACTCATCACTTCTCATGGATCGATTTCACGTTTTGTGCAATGTGGTGTTCTTCCTCAAAGTTCCATTCCAGAGTCTTATGATTTATACAACTATAGCTTTCATAGGTATAAAAGTGTTTCTAACTCTTTGGTTTGCAGGGAATACCTTGGATTTGTAAGCTAGAGGCTCAAAACCCAAGATGTAAAGACATGCATTCAAAAATACACCATTAGGAAAAAAAAGTTTTCAACCTTCCTGAGGAGAAGGATCAGTCCGTGTCACAATTTTCAGATGAGCAGTACTGCAACCCTACACAATGGATCTGAACATGACCCAGCAGTGTGCCCAGGTGACCAAGAAGGCCAGTGGCTTTCTGGCTTGGATCAGCAATAATGTGGCCAGCAGGACCAGGGCAGCGATTGTCCCTCTGTACTCAGAGCCAGTGAAGTAGCACCTCAAATCTTGTGTTCAGTTCTGGGCCCCTCAGTGTAGCAGCCTGAAGCTGCTGCCTGGGGTTGCTTGTGTGAATGTCCTTCTTTCCCATGGGAGGTATGAGAAACAATAAGATAAAGCACCTGTTGTTGTGAGTCTGGGTATGATGTGTTTTGAATTGGGCGATGTAGAACCCAGCCAACCATACTGGGGGGTGGTTGGCTTTTAGCAAATCATCTACCTGGGTTCCTACTGTATAAGATGGGAATAGGACAATAAATGGGGCTTGCTCGCTGGCTCTCTGCTCACGACGAACCAAAGCTGTGTGCCGTGTCTTTATTGCTGCTAATGCCACACCTCAGTACAAGAACGACATTGAGGGGCTGGAGCATGTCCAATGGAGCTGGGGAAGGGTCTGGAGCACAAGTCCTATGAGGAATAGCTGACATAGCTGGGGTTGTTGAAAGAAAAGAAGGTTCAGGGGTGACCTTATCATGCTCTACAACTCCCTGAAAGGAGATGGTAGCCACATAAGGGTGGGCCTCTTCTCCCAGGCAACCAATGACAGGACAAAAAGAAACAGCCTCAAGCTGTGCCAAGGGAGGTTCACGTTGGACATGAGGAAGAATTTCTTCATAGAAAAGGTTGTTAGGTGTTGGAACAGGCTTCCCAGGGAGGTGGTGGAGTCACCCTCCCCAGAGGTAATCAAGAAATGACTGGATGTGACACTAGTGCTATGGTCTAGTCAGACATGGCGGTGATCAGTGCGATTGGTCAAAGGTTGAATTCGACGATCTGACAGGTCTTTTCCAACCTAAGTGATCCTGTAAGCAGCAGTTGTCCTGGTTATTACACAGCCTTTTGACTTGTTCAATGTAGCACAGATGGTCAGAGAACTATGATTAGAACTTCTTGGATTTACATCTCTCATTTACTAAATCTGTTTATGACATTAATCTTCTCACCTCTGGTGATCTGGAGATTTGTTGCCCTCTCCCACAACTGCACAAGAATCTAAAAATCTTAGAAAAGGGCATAAACTGACAATACATTTAAAAAAAGTCTTGAAGTCAATTACAGTGCTTTGCTTTGATTTTAACCTCTGAAGCCTTGCAAATTATTAAGTAATTTCCACTTAAAAAGAAATAAATCAGAAAATATAAAAATTGAATGTTTCAACATGTTCTAAAACTTTTTGGAAAAACAACTTCAACTCTTTGATTTAGGAAATTAATTCAAAAATCAACTGTATTCTGCAAACTGGATTGGTTTTGATGAGTTGGTATACGCCACTCCGAAACACTCAGTGAAAATCCTCCCATCTTCTCTAATTTCCAAATGATTGCCCCAGAACCTCCCTGCACTATCTACCTTACAAGTTGAGCACGCAGCATTCTGTTCTTCAAACCCTAAAGGGAGTTCAGGTAACTCTTCAATAAGATGATCCAGTCCTGCACTTTTATGTGTCTTAGACATTCTCTGATTATAGACATGTGAACATCTTAAACTTTCAGTTAAAGAATAAAGCAGTATGCCTTTGAGGGCTTCCATTTCTTTTCAAGTTACCAGAAGCAAGAAAGCTAAAAATATATTTGAAATCCAGAGAAGGAAGAAGCTGCCCTACTAAAAGGCTCCACCTTCAACCACACCTTTCATTTCTTTGTATTTTTTCTCCAAGATCAGTAATACCACTGAACTGAAACAAAGTCCACACTCTTCTATTAAACATCTGTTGTAGAATTTGAGTTACCAAAATTCATCTTTGCCTTTTCCACACAGCTTTTCATGACAGTGATCTACTCTTGCATGTATGGTATGCATAGCATAGCATTGTAAACTGGAGGGGTGAGGTGCTTCAATTTACTTTCCTGTGGACAAGCAGGCACATCACTGGAAACACCATTAGAACTACCTCCCTTGGAGAAAAGCCATAGGCTTAAAAGGGTTGTTGAGCATAAAATATCTTCTCATTCCTTTGAATGAAGGAGACCTTGATCTTTTTAAGGCAACGTGAGGGAGTCTTGTAAGATCTTGCCTGTAAGCATGCTGCAGATAAAGGAAAGAACCTGAAACCACCAAAATACAAGGAGTACTTCTTTTCCTCCTTCATCACCCCCTCCTTTTCCTAAAGTTAATACCTCAACAAATGTCAACTCCCACTGCAGCAAGTAATTTAACATTAGTAGAAGACTTCTCCTCCACCTCCAAATCTCAGAACTCCTTTTTGAAGCTGCTGCTGGGCAGGTGCCCTCAGCAGACTGTGTACCCAAACCACTTGTATGCATACATGTACACATACACATGTAGAAGCAATCTCAGGTAATCGTGATGCACATCATAATTACAGGTTGTCTCTCAAAAGGCCCTTTTAAGGCTTTTTGCAAGTATGCATCAACTAACCTTTAAATGCTCCCTTAGTCCGTGTGAGGTTTATTGTTCTCCTTATATAGGAAATAAAACTGAATCCCTAAGCAGTTAAACAACCTGTCCAAGTACACTAAGGATGCAAGAAACACAAGTTGGTTGTTCTGACTCATGATGCCTGAAATCCAACTGCGAGGCATGCTTCTCATTCTAGTTTCTCCAGGCAGCTTGCAGAGCTCATTAACATTTTCAGAAAACACAGAATCTGAATTGTCCAAAGGATTTTTCTGCCCAGCTTGATTAGAGAGAGAAGAGGAAGGAGGTTCTTTTATATCTCAGCCTCAACTTTCCTGTCCTAATAGTATTCTCTGAGTTCAAGGAAAAAGAGAGACAGGTTGCTAAGCTTTTTGGAGCCTCAGCCTAGCAAAGGAGGTGTCCTTTTACAGCTTCAGGTGTTCAGTGATAAGTGGAGAGTCTCATGCTATATAACTTTAGCAGGTGTCAGGTGAGAGGGTCAGAGGTTCTGTTTCTGCTTAAAAGCCTTGCTTTCACAACAAATGGGAACAGCTAGGCAACATGTTCAAAAAGTAACAGCAACTGGGGTAGAGAAGGGAAGGGAAACATGGTAAGGATTTCATGAAGTTCTTTTCAAATTAGGAGCTCCAGTCAGAAACCATTATCATGGCTTTGCTACCTCCAGTGTACCCAACTCAACTGTTATTACCCTGTAGCTCTACCCTTTGTTTCTGGCATTATGTTTTTCTTAGATTATGACTTTTTATTTCTCTGTACAGTGCAGTTTTTCCAAGGATAACTGTTTCAAATTCATCTTGCCACTTCAGAATACATGATCAAAAATGACAAATATGGCACCCTGTCCCACGCAAAACCTACTGCTTCCAGTGCTCACTTAAAGTATCTCTATTGACACAGTATAGTGCCAAGAAATCAACAAAAGTGGAGTCTACAGTTTTGAGAAAAGAAAATCTAACAAAATTAAATATACAGCATATGTTCTTTTTTTCCTAAGGAAAGGGTATGAAGTGACTAATATTAGTCTGTTCCCAAAATGTAAGATTTGCAAAAACTCCATTATTTTTCCCATTAATCTCTCTCTAGAACTTATTATAAATCCTCCAAACACATCTTGTGGCCTAGACAGTCTTCATTTACCCAAGCCTAAAATACAGTTTAGGAAAAAAAGTCTTTCTTGAAAATGTTTATGTCATGCACCATAAACAATAGTCACTGGAGGTAATGACTTGAAGTACACACTGCTGTGCTCCATCCAGAAAAAGGAGTTATGAGAACTTTCCTCCACCACTTCTCACATCCATGAACAGTGAAACAGAGTCACCCCAAGGCAATGCTTCTGGTGAGGAGGAGAGAGAAGGAAAGAAGAATGAGCTACATCCATGTAACCTTCACAGGAATTGTGTGTACCATCTAAAAGAGATTGCTTCCTCAAAGCTGTGGAAAGCTGAAAGGAGCTTTTCACACTACTAGTTCCAGGGCACAAGACTGTCACCAAGCTTTGCCATCAAGTTTTTGCATATCTCCATTACCACAGAAGAGACCAAGAAACTTTTCAGAAATGGAGAGTATTTTACTCTACCATCCCTGCTGTCATGTTTGCTCCATTCAGCCTCATCTCCATAACATACATAGCCTTCTGGAAATGCAATATGAACACTGATTTGCAGAACATGGAGAAAAAAACTCATAACAATCCCAGGATAATTCAGATTGGAAGAGACTTGCAAGGGTCTCCAGTCCAACCTCCTACTCAAACCAGGGTCAGCTGTGAGGTCAGACTAGGTTTCTCAGAGCTTTGCCCAGTTTGGCCTTGAAAACCTCGAAGGACAGAGGTTGCACAACCTCTCTGGGCAGCATCTCTCACTGCTTGAGTGCCCTCAGGGTGAAAAAGCTTTTTTTACAGCCATTCTGAATTTCTTGTTTCAACTTATACACATTGTCTCTCTTCCTCCTGCCATGCAGTTCTGCAAAGAGCCTGTCTCCATCTCCCTGATGACCTCTCTGCAAGTATTGGATGGCTTCCCACAAAGCTGTCTCTTCTCCAGCCTGAACTTGCCCATTTCCCTCAGTCACTCCCCACAGAAGGAGGGCTTCATCTCTCCAGTCTAATGACATTAGATTGTGATTTCTCGTAACATTAAAAAAAAGTTATTTTAATTGGATTTTTTAAATGTTTAATTTTAATTGTTTCTCATATTCAACATTGTTACATTAAAGAAACTGAAGAGAAGGAATGTCAATAACATCACCTTTCAGACTCTTGTATTGCCAAAGTTGCACATGAAGGTGGGAGCGGCCACCTGTGACAAGGGTCCTCATGATGGTCTCGAGAGGGTCTGACAAAATGATGCAGTCAGGTACACCTGTATCAGGAACACCTCAGTATGGCTCTTAACAAGCTGTCTCCAAGATGACTGACAGTCATGAGGAATTGTAATATACAAATGCGTATAAGATTGCATAAATAACACCCAGAAAGAGGCATGTTTTGTCATGCTTAACACAAGTATAGGGACCACAAACTCCTAAATTTTTCTGAAGTCCCAGGCCTCTGAATTCACTTCTCCCTCCCTTCTCACTTTCTATTCCCTAGTTTTAAAAATGGGAATATCTTTACGTGGCTCTATCACAGGAATTTTCATATTATAACTAGTGTAGTGCTTTGAAGATGTGATCTGCTACTCTGAGCACCTTAATTCAAGGCATGAAGAGCAGACAATGAGAGACATCATAATAACTCACTTTTTGGACTATTTCTGCACTACACACAGAGTAACACAGCAGTGATTAAACATGCAAAATCCTGTCCAGCACGGACTGGATTCAGCATAAACCCTGGTAAGTCTGTTCACTGGCTGCACAAAATTTGTCAGTTCTTGAAAATAGAGCTGCTTTTGTGAAGTTACTCTCCCAAGCATAGTTCCAGTGGATGTTGTGAAACTCCTGGTAGTATTTAAGCAGTGACTGTAAGAAGTACACCAAATCTGTATTGAACAGAAGAAAATACAGGGCAGATTGTGACTCCTTTCTTAAGGAGGTGTGTTAGGATAGAGGCAACAGAGGAAGGAGACTGAGGCACATCACACAGGATACAGAGTTCTCCTGCTGAGAGCTGCCCTGGTCATCAGCACAATGTCCAGTGCCAGTTTTGAAGCCCTGTCCTGGACAGGGGACAGAACTAAGCAGGGCAGTAAAGCCATCCACCAAATTTCTACAAGAAATTAGGTAGCAACATGAACTTTTTTTCTTTTTTTTCACGTAATAGATGAGGATCACTCCAAACCATAGCTGGGAGATGATGGCCTTGGGACTACTGCAACACTGCAAACCAGCCTCCTAGAACACCTTTCCTAACATGGAACAGATTTATTCTTCCCCCTTGAAGATGAACAGCATTATGCCTACATTCCACTGCACTTGTGACTCATGGGCTGGCCTTTTCCATCCTTTTGTCTTACATGTATGATGTGAAAGACAAAAATATGTTTTCCTTGTGTGTGCTAATCACTACTGCAAAAATGAGAGTGCAAGGGTGAAACAGTCATCTAGGACAACATAAGAAAGTTGATTCTTAAGCCAATATTTTATATACCAACAGAGCGTGAGCCCCTTAGGATACCCTGTACTGTTAACCCCAGGCAGAATGTGACTGCTTTCAAAATGTAGCATTTTACATGCTCCATTGGTGGACGAACCACCATATCAGAAAAGTGAATGAACCACCACATCAGAAAAACAACGGAGACTGAAGCTCACTTGCCAAAGTCTAAGTTATACCGAACAGTTCAGAAAACAAAAACACCCAAAATAGGGAACAACTCAAATTACTCTAGCACAAACAGGTGGATGGTAAGGGTGCGTGACTGCCTTTGTTGTGTTTGATGATGAAGTATGTTGAGAGCTGTTGTTGGCCATTTAGTACTGAGTACATCCAGGTCACACAAAGCCTGCAGAATCTTTAGGAGAAAGTCTGTCTGAGGGAAGAGGGGAGGGAGAAGAGTTGCCCAGGTCAGTTTAGCTGCTCACATGCAGGCAGACCCCAAGGGAGTTACTCTCACAGGCTTCCCCTTGAGATCTCATTGCCAAACTCAGTGGACACAAAACCTGTGAGCCCATGAGAACAATAAATGGAATTACATTTCTCAGTCCCTACCAATTCCCAAAAGAAGAAAGTGGGAATGGGAATGGCACTGGAGAGGGAATCTGTTGGAGCAAACAGCACCTCTGAAGACAGTATAATATGCTGTCTCTTTAATTTAAGCAATTGGGCTTTCATGATAGAGCTTTCACTGAAGACTCTTAGAAGACACTAAAAATCCAGCTTCAAAAAATGTTGCCAGAATAAGATTCTGGATGAGGCAGACAACAGGTCTGATTTGGCATGACGAATTCTGCTCAGCAACCCAAGGGTTATGTCTGTGAGCCAGAGGAGTAGGCTCTTTGCTTCTGCTTCCTCCCAAAGCAGTAACCCACAAAGCTTCAAAGTGACAGTTGTGCACTTTGAGTCCACGCTGCAATACTCTGGGGCAGAGGTTTCCCTGACACCCTCCCTCTCTTGCCCTTTCCTGCAAGGCTGCCACCACATTTCCTGCCACCACTTTTCATTGGAAGGAGTAGGAGGAAGAGGGATTTCCTTCCATCACCAGTGGGTGGAAAAACATTCAGATGCCCCGAGCTGCAGTACCCATTTAGTCTATAAAAACCCAAATGCACAGAAGGGCCTGTGCCTCACACCTCCCCTCAGGAACAGGAATACAATTATCACAAGCTTTGGCACCTGCTGCTGGAGCTGTGTTTTACTCTCTTTTGACATGAGAACCCTCCCACTGTTCCCAGTGCACCCCTTCCCAAACTCTCTCTTCCCACTTTTTCACATTGGATCTGGAAAAGTAGTCTTGCTGTTGTTCTTCCAGATACGAGCCTTCTCATCCAAAATCCCAACATTATGCCCAAGGATATCACACCAGGCCCCACAAGCTAACCTCTCCAAGGAATGCTGTAGCTAGGTAATTGCTCTCATGTTCTTCATTTGCTAAGGTATGCCCATCCCAGTAGTTCTCAGGGACCACGACCAGTGGTAGCTGCCAGCTGGAAGTTCTTTGGGTCAGAAACTGCTCAATTAGTACAAGGAAATCATAGCCTAGTGGGAGCTACTTACAATACTGATTTCTAGTTAATAGTAATTTTTAAAGGAATTAATTAAAGAAAGCGTCTTTAATTTGTATTACAATCTGTCTTTCTGTGTCTTCATTTCCCTTCTGGCCTACAAATCCTCTTTTCATACCTTACCATGTCTCTACCATGCTACCTATTCATTCCCCAATGTCCTTTAGCCAGTCATTTCCCTGAACAGAGCCTTCCCTAATCAGCCCTTCTTTAGTAAAGCACTTCTGCCTTAGAATCCAGGCAATCGTCTTCTCCAAGTTTTCTTGTGTCACCACTCCTTGTAGCCAGCCTTTAGATTTGTTTTCCCATCCTCTACAGGACTTGCAAGTTTGCCCCCATCACCATCTTGTTCTTCATTAGTAGATGAGGAGTGCACTGCAACATGGACTAACATTTTAGAAAAGTCCCTATTACAATTACAGGGAAACCAAGAGATTAGTGAGGAAAAAAACCTGCATACATGCCCCTATCCCATGAGAATACCGGTTTCTTCAAATCAAAAAGCTGCAGACCTTTTAAAGGATCAGATGCCTTCTTATCTGCAGTCTTTTTCTTTGACTTATTCTCAAAGCAAAGTAGCACACACATATAGGCACACACATTTTCTTTCCAGCCCTTCCCTCAGTCCTGACCTCTTGCCCTGCTTCAGCAGTGGTAACTCATCACTTCACTTTGTCAGGGGCTTGCTTATCTTTCTCCATCTCATTTTAGCCTTTCCAGGGATTAAAGAAATAGAATATCCTAACACCTAGAAATATTTCTATTTTCTTCCACTAAAAATAACGTCAGGTGAGCAAAAACTGGGATTGAGCTTGGAAGACTGGCACAGAGACTGTTCCCAGGCCTCTTAAAAAGAAGGGTTAAACTGCAGGAGGGAACTCAAAATTAACACTTTCACAGTGTTATCAACTGCCTTAACACTTCCAGATCGTGGTTTTCAGAGACCCAAAAGGTAGAGAAAATCTTTAACTAGGACTAGGATTGCACACAAAAGTAGAAAGCAAAACTAAGGTAAAATGCATAAACTGAAATATTAATACTGAAAAAGAATTTGGTTTTCTATTTTAGTTTAAACACATTTTCATGGGCACTTCAAGTGTTCAATACACCCTTCAATACTTCACTCATAAAGTGGCATCTCTTCAACTAGAAAGGGTATCTTCTGGGGGGGGG
>VZRZ01006846.1:319132-339928 GCA_013398175.1 Climacteris rufus | reverse complement strand
TTCGCGTGTGGGGGTGGCGGGAGTGCTGGTTTTTGGTTGTGGTTTTTTGTTTTTTTAATCTGTGATTCTGCTTCGTAACTGGATGCCTTTGGTCACTGGGCAGAGAGGGTGAAGCAGTGCAACAAACACAGACAACTGAAAGTAAAGTTAACAAGGGAAGCCTGAGACAAGACCTTCCTCTGAGCACACTCCCTGGCAGCATGGGCGGGGTGGATGCCCTTTGCACAGAGCTTCTGTTTGCATAGCATAGAATAACTGTTTGCTAGGCCACATTTAGGTACCTCTCTACACTTATGCAAAGAGCAAGAGGGCATGGTGGCCTTCACGCAGAATTTACATGTGGGCAAAAGGAAACTACATAAAACTGAGAGCAAGATGTCATTCAAGTAACCAATTTTTTCCAAGTTAAAAAGTAGCTGTAACTGGCACACAAGCAGCTTAGAGTGTAAGTGGAAACAAATTCCAGGGTGTCATGGTTTAATCCCAGCTGGCAACTAAGTACCACACAGCCACTCACTCACTCCACACACACCCTGCAGCGGGTAAGAGAATCAGAAAAAAAAAAACCAAGCTTGTGGGTTCAGATAAGAACAGTTAAATAATTGTCACAAAATACAATATAATAATACTGGTACTAATTATTTTACCACCAACCTCTCGTCACAATCCACACGTCTTTCTAACAGCCACCTGCAGTGGACCCATCAGCAAGCACTGGAAACATGCAATAATATCAAGAAGCAATAGCACCTCTTTTGCCTTCACTCCCGCAACGTAGACTTGCATTCACATTGTGACTGCCCCCGTATCCAGTAGGAGTAATCCACGTGGAATACATTAATAGGAGATGCTGATTTCTTCTGCTGCAGTAAGGTTCTCCATAGGAACCTCAGTCCCAGCTATTTCATTTGAAGTGTGTTTCGAAGTTTATTAGTCAAACTTAGAGGAGGTTTGTACAATCACCTGGGTCCTCTCCCACACTTCCTGACCTGTAGCAGCTCTGAGGCAGAGGACTGATGCAATCTCCGCACTTAAATCCCAGTAGCAAAGGCAATCAGGTAGGTTTCCTTGGTCATGCTGCTAAAGTTTGTGCTTCATCTCTAAAGATTTCTCAAAAATGTGATATCTAAGAACTCAAATGCTGATACATAAAAGGAGCACATCAGAGCTTCCTCCTGACTGTAGAAAGCTGTGTGAATACCTAGCTAGTGCACTGAAAAAGATTAATTTTGGTGTGTCTTTACCCAATGTGTACAGTGTCCGGGAAACATCTACAGATATCTGATCAAGTGCTTAATATGCAACTGTTAAATCATTCCATTGAATACCTTTAATTCTGAAAAAGAGAAGCTCTGTCTTCTCATCAGGATTCAGGCATGCTACTGCACAGCATGAGGAGAGGACAACCACCTTATGTGCAAGTGCCATCAGTTGCCTTTCATTATAAATATTAACTTATAAGATGTGTCTGCAAATGGCCACAGGAGCAGAAAGAAAGCCACATGGAAGAGCAAAGGTCACCTATGATTGTGGATCTGAGACATGACTAGGAAGCTCATTCCATAAACAATGACCTAGTGAGAGCAAAAAAAAAGCAAAATGAAACTGCAACAGGACAGAAAAGAAGAAAAAGTAATGCTTCCTCAGATCAGACTGCTGCAGATTTCCCAGGGGTTCACCCTGACAGCTTTGACACACACCCCAAACAAATGAGTGACTAATAAGTATAGAAACAACTAATTAAGATTTTTTCCTCTAGAATGAATATGAATATAGGTTTTACTTCTTATCCAGTCTGAACAAGAGGTCTATGAACAGACATGAAAGACAGCAAATTTCTTGCATTAAAAAAATCAGCACCAAACACTTTGCATTCACTCACAAGTTGTAGCACTTATTTAGCACTTTAAAATCATGTATCCCAAACTTCTTTTTAAGAAGAAACATAAAGGATTTTATGTATTCTTTGCATAGGGAAACAATAAGACACAAGACTTGTCTGAAAATACACAGAAAGTCAGTGGTGTAGGCAGAAACTAAATGCAAGTCTCTGCATTACCAGTCTGGATCATGCCATTTCCTCTGTACAGAAGCCAAAGCATATGTTTAATAAACAGGTTGTCTCAGGTTGTTGCAAGACCTGGGTGAACTGGCACATCGACTTCCCCCTAGGGTTGACATGCAGGAGCAAACATAGCAAAGAACAAAATAAAGCTCTGGTTATTCAGCCAGTAATCGTAATTCCATCTTGCATTTCTGGGTCTCTTATTTTGAAACTTCTCAAGGCCTTTCTTACAACACTGTTGAGTACTATATGACTGCCAGAGACCTTGAAACAAAAACGGCCATATCAGGTCAGACCAAAGGTCCACATAACGCTATCTTAAACTTAGGCCAGTAAGGAATCCCTCAGGAGGCACACAAAATATGGATATAGGGATATTCTGCAGGAAATACACTTGTATATCCTCTCAGCCTCTGGTGAGCTGTGATTCAGATATCCAGGAATTCAATAGCTGTTGAAGGATCCTCCTTCTCTAAAGCTGATGTTTTTCGGGCCCAGATAAAATTTAATATTCCATACCTCCCATTGTAAAGAGTTTCACAGTTTTTTAATATTTAGCAAAAAAGTATCTTCTTTTGTTCCTTTTGAACCAGCCTCTTGATAATCTCATTTGATGTCCTAACTTTTGACTCCAAGGGAGAGAATGAACATGCATCCATCCCCCATTTGCCCCTTCCATGATGCTCCTGATCTCATGAACCTCTCTCAGAGAAAGAGAGTCAGAAATCCTTTTACAGACTGGAAAACCCAAATCAATTTAGCAACTCTGAATTCATACAGAAGTCATTCCTTTTGATCCTCCTTGTTTCTTTCTCTATACGTCTTTCAGCTTATTGTGTCCTTTTCAACACAGGGAGATCAAACTGCTCACAGTATTCCAATATGCTTCAAACCTTGGACTTATATAGAATTATAGAAACATGGAATCATTTAGGTTGGAAAAGACCTTTAAGATCAGCAATGTGTCAAATATATTGTCATAGTAATGCTGCTTGTTTTCTTTCCTTTGATACTAACTCCTAACATTCAGCCTGCATCTCTTCCTTCCTGTCTCCCTATGTCTTCATTATTACCTTATTCTTTCCCTATTATTGAGCACAAATGTTATATTTTGGTAAATCCATTACACCTCCAAAACTTTTCTTGTCATGTCAGTAACCAGTTCTGTCCCCATTCCTGTATACATGAATTTGGGATATTTTTCCCTGTGTCTTAATTTACATTTGTCTAAACTGAACATAACCAGTCATTTTAATGGCCCAGATAATTCAGTTTCACGGGCTTCTTCTTCAACACTTTGCAGCAACCTTGTGGTTTTCCCACATGGAACATCCTTAGTATTATCAGCTAAGTTTCCCACCTCCTCTCCACATTCTTTCCCAGATCATTTGCAAATATCAGGCAGCACAGGCCCAGTTACTGATCCCACAGGGCCTCCACAGGTGACCTGACCAGTTGCTCCTAGTCCACATTTTGAGGCTTTAAACCAAGTGCACCTCAGGAGGACTTCTCAAGGCAGCTTAGGTTCTTTGAAATCTCATAGAGAAGAACATTACCAAAGCCATTTGCAAACCAGGCTGAGCATCCCCGTGGCTGCCAAGTGGGAGTGGCTGCCACTAGAGAAAAGCTCCCAGTTGCATGTGCCAGTCCCATTTGCCCTACCCTCCTGCCCAGAAAAGGAGAAGCATGCCTCATCCTCCCCTTGTTCTCTATTCCTGCTCTTCCTACTACTTCTTTCCCCACAACTGGAATAGCACTGGCCTTGACCCCTTATCATTGGAGAGACAAAATGCAGCTTTGCCTGCACTTCCAGGGAGCCCCAGATCCCCTCACAGCACAGGCATCTGCAGTCCCAGGGAGCACTGGTGCCACTAGAGAAGGTGATGCCCTATGTAAGCCTGCTGACCAGTTATTTTGTAAGAATTATTGCTATATAGGTGTGCGGACGACTTACAGCACAAAAAAGATGCTTCACACAAGCACTGTCCCCTACTGAGGAGTTACAGTTTTATTATAGGGTAACTTTCATCGCATCAAAGAATCTCCAACTAAGTAAAGATCTACTGACCCCAGGACTCCATAGTAGTATCTTGGAACAAATAAGGATTGGGTCCAATATCAGTTGGTGCAATTAAGTTCCCTATCACATTTTATGTTTATAAATATGTAAAAGGAAACATTGAGTGAAACTCTGAGCAGGCCTATCAGGAAACAAAACCACTCCATGTAACACTTAGGTGAGAGGTACTTCCTAGGGACCAACAGCACACTTAGTTCCTCTCTAAACTCTCTAAGTTTACTCCCCTCTGCAGGAGTAAACTTAGTCTTCACACAGACTCTTGCATAATGATTCTTTCCTACTCATTTTAAGTTCCACACATGAGAAACTGTTTAGAAGAAAACAGATAAAACAACAAAAACCTTCCTAAAATAAAGTGTGGTTAAAATGTAACAGAAGGAACAAGGAAGGATTCAAAATATTTTAAATTAAAATCTACTTGTGCCTTCTTTGTCCAAACTCTAACCTTCCATGAGGATGCAGCAGCAGGTCCAGCTGCATGTCAGCCTGTTCCCAGCTAGAAACTATGCAAGGAAGCACCATTTCATCTGGGGAGAGGTCTTCCCCCTCCTTGCTCACTGGGTTGATTTTTTTACTCCCTTAATCCAAACCTAGCTTAAGCGTGATCCAGTGGAGACTTCCAATGCCAGCTGTCCCCCTGTTACTATGTATCACTACTTGTAGTGTTCATTTATGGATGCTCTTGGTCTTTTGTCCTCTTGATTTTGTTTTTTTTTCAGTCCTTCACAGACAGAAAATAATCAGAGGATATACGGCATCAAAAACATCACAGAGTAGTTCCAAATCTCACCCTAGAAAGACGAATATTTCTGACTAGTACCATCCTCAAATGCCTTAGTGAAGTGCCTGCAACAAACTTCTGTGCAGGAATGTGCTGGGAAATTTAAATGCAGTGGCTGGTCTTTATCATCTTGATGTAGGGAACCACTCAGGATGAGCACAGCTCATCTAACAGAAGCAGTTTTGCAGGTAGTTCAAACAGGGGAGTAGCTACCATGCAGGGTGGTAAGGTACAGAGAATAATTTGAACGCAGAGAGAATTAATTGTACAGTTGGTATTAACATATGGATGAAACATTGCTTTAAAAGTTCAAACAGCAACTGTCAGCTGAACAAAGTTGGCACGAGAGTAACAAATGAGTTTTGCAATTGTGCTATTTTTACTATGTAATACCAATACTGTATAAAAGAACAAATGTTGTGTATAAGTTCAATGCCAAACCTAAACCATTCCTAACAGTGTAGTTATGATGTGATTAAAATGTCACCATCATTATTTGCTGAAAAGGATTTTATCCTGCTCCCCTAGCAAGTGTTTTCATTACTGGAGTTTTACTAGGCATGTTTGTGAGAAAGAAAGGTGAAGGAATAACCCAATTCAAATATTTAAAAACATTTAACTGTTCTGGCTCATTGACAACTGTATGCACTCCCTGTGATTTTTTAAGAGCTGCTGACGCCTCATGGAAAAAACTTTGAAAAACATAGTATTGAAAAACAATTTTGCCAATGTGTCATATTTTCTGTCTTATCCCTTCCCTTGCTTCTCACTAGCAGAAGAACTCAAATGAAAACAGAACCTTGATTCTTTAGGTAGACAGAATTTGGATCTGAGCTCTGCCAAAGCATGTGGGTGTTTGGATCCTGGCCATTAAAGACATTTAACTTGAGGTCCAGGTTCAATCTTCAGAGCTCACAAGAAGTGTTGACATCCAGGATTTTGTTCTGACCCATCCCTGTTACTAAGAAGTTATCTGCTGTCTGTCCTGTCTATTAAGCTATAGGCTTTTGCTAAGGATCTTATAGGTCAGCTACTGATGTCAACATTTGCTGCCAAATTATAAGCATCAGGCACTACTGAATATCTGAGAAGGACAGAGATTCTGAAAAATTAAGGGGGGAGAAGGGTGGATAGAATAAAAGGGATTTTCTCTGGTAGTACAGTCGTCTTGAAATAACATAGACTTGGTTTGTGTCTCACACTGGCATAACTTTTGGACTTCAGTGAAATCACACTGACTGAGTACAAACAAAAACCACAGTCTGTATGAAGCTAAAGTGTTTTTTTTCACATTCACTGTGTTGAAACAACACATTCCAGCCCAGTCATAGAAGCTCCTGCTGCCTTGTAAGCATAGAAAACAGAGATTCACCCCACATCTCCCACTCTGCAAATTACTGTGAGTGGAAAAGAAGAGCAAGCCAAACTTTCTCTGCTCAAAAAGATGCCAAACTGGACATTATTTCAAAAAACAATCAAATTTCAGCTTGTCTTTGGCTCTCTTCCTCTTCTAGCTATGCTGGGCAGAGCAATGGAAATGCTGGGTAGATACCTTTCTTGGGAGCGTGCAGGAGGGCATGCTTTTCATGTGACCTTGCCCCTCTTTTTATCAAAACACTTCTTACTTTCACTGACATTTCCCCCAAGGACATTGAAGCAAAGCAAGAGAGGAAGACTAGCAAGTACACCACCTGCCTGCTCCAAGAGAAGTTTTTCATCAATGGATTTACCAATGACTGGGATATCTGAGGATGACTGACAGAATTGTAAGTGCCCAGGGTTTGCATTTCTTTACTGCCAAGTCATGAGACAAAATCCACAAATCTAGGAGAGGACTGCAAAACCAGAATTTTGAGAGGGGCAAGCTGACACCTACCATATGCATTGGGAGAAAAAAAGAAAACAGCAAGAGTACATAAAGCAACCTCCAGATTCCTGAAGTATCACCCATCTGATCCTCTTGTATTGTGTAGTATGACAGTATTAGACAACTTGTCACGTAGGCTTCAAAGGGCTACTTAATTTAACTAGAGAGAGATGACTTTGTTCAGAGAACTCCACTATCCTGTTCTCTGAAGACCCAGGGACTAGCAGCAATTGCTAGATGAAATGGAAAAGAATTATCAGCAACAACTCCACTTCTAGTTCTCCACTGTCTTGCACTTCATGTGGTCATTTACATCTGGGCAAAGTGAATGTGTAACACTTCCAAATCACAGAAGCAGCAATTTAAACTCACTTCCACTGCATTGGGCAGGAGACTGAAGAATCAGGCCCTCTCTTACAAGTAAAATGTCCCTGACAATGAATGATGAGTAAAATACAGGCTGTATAATTCCACTTGTTTTGGAAAGCAGTCAATTTAGAAAGGTTACCATAAGACAGCAGCAAAAATCTGCCCCTGAACTCCCAACATCTCAAGCCATAGCCTTGTCAATAGTACACAGGGTGCAAAAGATTATGGCCAGCTCAGGCCATTACTTTCCTTTCTGGGCAGGAATCCCAGCATAACAGATACTTATGCATATTCTGTCCTCATTTTATCTAATTACAAATAACTCTCTAGGGATGGGGAGGGGAGAAGAGGTTTGATCACACGATTTTAGGTCACTTATGCAAGGGCTTGCTGGGATATGCATTGATCCAAAGACTGCTGTATTTGAAAAGTTCCCAGAGTCCCACAGTAAGAAAAAATACATATATATAATTTTTTCCTATTTATATGAGTTTGTGAAACTGACCAGTAGAAAAGACTTGAATCATGCACTGCTATAAATCAGTAAGTAGCATATGGAAATGTTTAAAATGCAAGGACATTGATTAACGAACAATACCATGTTTTCCTAAGCACCATCTGTAAATGCATTCCTTCTTTCTTATACTATACATGATACATGTCTATTTGTGTGTGTGTATACTATACACAGTTTTCTCTGAATAAGACCAGTAACAGAAAAACGAAATAAGAAATTTTTTTTAATCAACTTTATGTTGCTCATTCAGATTTTTATTTAATGGTTGCAACTCTGATGAAAGATGCAACATTGTTTTACACTGATGACATCTTAAAAACCACGTTTAGGAATGATCTAAGTAAAACAATATTAAGCAGAATTGCCCTTGCTTTCCTTAGTCGAGCATGGCCTAAGTCTTCTGAAGTCCAAGAACAGGTACAAAATTGTACAATACTCATAACCATCACAAAGTACTTCAAACCTGTTCCTTAAGAATGGGAGAAGCGGAATACAGCAGAACTTTGGGTTTTTCTTGTAGAGATAAAGGCAAGAATTGTTTGAAACTCGTATGGAAAGACTAGAGAAGTTATTGGCTGAATAATTGCCTTGGAAAAGGATATCAGAATTAAACAGACACCCTTCAGGAGCAGAAATCAGTAGTAACAGAATAAAAAAAAAATGGATCTTAAAGGTCAGGAAGTATAGGGAGAATTGCCAAAGTCAAGAGTTAGACTTGCAAAAACTGTTAAAAACCAGCAATATTCTTCAGGCATCAAAATAAAAGCAATCAAAGAAAGTTCAGCTGTTTTGCAGTTAGAATGGTACATAGATTAAATATAATATAGGTACAAGCCAAGAACTAAAGGAATGTTGTGCTTCACTGGCCTGACTGAGGTGGAAGCCACAAAAACATTTGTGCAGTCATGGCATAAATTCTGAATAATCTCTGCCCAAGAACTGCAACATGAAACCATCCATCTACTAGCAAGTTCTTTAAACACCAACTGCAAATCATGGTTGCTACTATACTACCAGAGAATAACAAGCAAAATAAGATACTCATTGCTA
This sequence comes from Climacteris rufus, assembly GCA_013398175.1. Lineage (NCBI taxonomy): Eukaryota > Metazoa > Chordata > Aves > Passeriformes > Climacteridae > Climacteris > Climacteris rufus. The sequence continues at coordinate 331,199 of VZRZ01006846.1, read as the reverse complement.
ACTCTTTTAGAACACAAGCCTTGCAAATTATTTCAGTAAAGCTAACTGAGCTATAGTTTACTCACATGCAGTTTTTTAAATGTAAAGTGATCAAGAACAGTCTTGAACAAGGAAATGACAAAGATGCAAGATGTGATACCTTGTGACAGAGTAACTTGACATCTTACTTCCATAAAATACTTCTTAACCATTTGGACTTTTAGAGGATGTTTCATATAGTAGTATATGAGAAATTACTGAAAATACAGAAGATGAGGTTTATTAAAATAACAGTGAGATGACTAAAAAACTACAGAAAGAGTTGGACACAGAGACAGCAACTGGCTGATGGGAGGTTACTTCTGGAGTTTTGGAAAGCATTGGTCTGGGAGCTGAAATCAGTATTTCCATTAATGACCTTGGCACAAAAAATGTGTGTGTTGAGAAAAGTTAGCCACTTACACAAGCTGAAGGAATACCAAGAAAATTAAGAGCATCAGACAAGAAGAATTAGATGGAGTGAATTCAGTATAAATTGCACTAATACCTCGTGGATCATTATCTCAACAACAGCTGAAAGGACAGAAGAAGAAACATAACAGTATCAGTCTACCACAGGATGACTGTGAACCACCATCTGTATACAACCACAAACAAACGCAAAAGCAAGGTTCTCCAGAAAAGGTAAAAAATAAAATTATTGTAGAGGGCAAAACATCACCTGGAATCAGGTACAACTCTGTCTACTCACACTCAAGAAAGCTGAATGTGAGTAATCCAAGCTGGAGTAGAGAAGAAAAAGACAATAAATACTTCAGTGACCAGAGGAAAGGAAAAGATAGCACAGACAGTTTAGTACATCAAAACAAAGACTGAGAGGGCTTATAATAGTGTTGCACAAACGTACAAGTCATAGTGGAGACGAAGACATGGAGGGAGCAACAGTATTTAAACAACTCCACGCTGGCACCAGAACAAATGGGAATAAACTGGTCACAAGTAGGACTAGGCTAGGGATTAAAATGCTATTTCCAGCCACCAGAGCAATGGGTTCTGGAACCCTCCCAAGAGAAGTAATGGGAACAAACAGTCCAAGTGGGGATTTAAGACAGGGACTTTGCAGTTTATGAAAGAGATTATCTGACATGGTACCAGAGGACTGGACATGAGACCCAGGAAACCTCTTTCAAACCTACATTTCCATTAATTGAGCTGCTATGGCCAATTTGGTCTTTGTCTTCTTGTCTGAAAGTGCCCACACAGGAACCAACTAGTGCCAACTAGGATGGCAGCCTTTATGATACAGACACCTATAGAAACAGAACCAGGCTCACCCATATGCTCAAGACAAAAAGCATAGCAAAATTGCTTTAGTAGGCACTCTAGCCCAACCCGACCTTTGATTATAGCACAACATGCAAGGAAATCATGCTCAAGCCACTCATGGCCCCTTAGGTGCTTTGCCAACGGACCACTAGTGCCAGCATACAAACCATTCTTCCAGAGGTGGGGGTGGGATTCCCTTCAAAGGTAGTCATTACCAAACCCCATGGCTGGGCATCTCCCACACATTTCAGCCTCTAAGAACTCACTACTCTTTCATGAAATCCTGTTAGCCAAGTACTCAGAGGAGACCTCTGCACTGCGGGTGCTGCCTGGAACAACCACATAAGAACTGCTGGCCAGCTTAACAAGCCCTTTTGGACAAGCAAACTTAAGACCCAAGGGAGGCAAAATGACAGAAAGCAAAAGAAATATCAAGGTTTAGCAGAACCTCCTCACACTAAGACTGAAATTTTCATGCAGCTTTGGGCCCCATTGTAAAAAATAGTACTTATAAAGACAAAAGCAATAGGTCAAACTCCTACAGCCCTGAAAATAGATGCATTGGAGGGAAAAAACCTGACAGGTCCTGATTGATAACCATGCTTGAGGGAAGCTGCTTGAGGAAAACTGCTGCAGCAAAGGCTGCAGGGAGTTACTTCTTCAAAACCCTGCTGCGGCAGAAAAGGCACATGTGGCTGCTAGAGCAGGAGATGGACGGGGTTAATTGACTGGGAAAGTTTAGCAGAGATGAAATTAATGCAAAGAGCTCAGAGCCCAGGCGTGCTATTCTGTTAGCAAGGGAAGGAACCATTCGGCTGGAATTGCAATCCATTTTCAGGTCAGAGCCTTTCCCAAAGGCAGAGTGCTCACCCCTCATCTGTTCCTCTTCTTCCATTCCGAGGGGTACGTGGAGGAAAAGGTAGCTGGAAACAGCAGCCTAGGAAATACATTGTCCTTTCAGGGTCAGATAGGTTTCAACTTTGCATGGTGTGTTTTGCAGTGAGGAATTCAGAAGACGTGTCAGGAGACAGCCTTTTCTAACCCTAGGACTTTGTGGATAAGTTAGTTGTGGAAACAAAACAAAAAAGTTAATAACAGGGAAGAAGGGAATTTACTTTCAGATCTACTCAGCAGAATGAGAACCTGAACCAGATATGTTTGCAATCTGGTCAGATGAGAATACCAGGAGTTAGTTACTGTGGAATTGCAGCAACAACACATAAAAATATATATTCAAACAATTATTTTTTTAAAGTACAGCTGACTGCAGAGGAAGATAGGGAAGATACAAACACAAACCACACAGCAGATGACACAGATGATCTTACATAGTGATGTGCTGCCAACATTTTGATAAGTAGCACCCACGACTGTGTTCCTTTCAGCTGGTGTCTCATTTTCCTCAGTAAGGGAGGACTAGATCTGGGAACTTCTTTATTTCCTCTGCCATTTTAACAAAGGGGCTTTAAATACATGTTAAATACACATATTTACAAGTAGCCATGTAAAACTGTTCTCACACCAATGACTTTGAAATCGTACTGAACAGACTGGTGCACAGCATTTATGTTTTGAAAGGCAAAAGTATTTGCCACTTGGTTCCTTTCCATGGTAAAATCTTTGCATCCCAAAAATGCCTTTATCAACTCTGGACATAAATCACTGCTGTTAAGGATGGTTTAACAATAATTATTGGTGAACTTCTTCCATCAGAACCACGCAGACAGTCTTAACTCACTTTTCTACTCCTCAGTTTGGTCATGAAAGTGCTACTAAGGAAGGCTTCAACACATCACTGTCATACTAACACTCAACACCAAAAGCAAAGCAATGTTGAGTCAATGGTTGATGGTGTGACCATCATCAAGTTGGACAGTGCATGCCATTCTTCCCACAGAAGTATGAAGGAAATTACACCATGAAAGGGACTATGATGCTTAATTAAAGCATGATTATAGCATTTTTCTGGCATGAAAGTGACACACACTTTACCTTACAAATAACAATTTTCCTGGCTCTTTCATGCTGGAATCTCCTGAAATCCTCATTGTAGGATATGTAAAGACAAAATTCCAGGTGGGAGAAATTTTATATAGCTGCTTTCTGCTCAGTTTGAAGAAATCTCACTTGGTAGAGCCACTCACAGTAGGCCAAGCGAGTATTTTGCAGGTAAAGGGAGACTCTCCTTTAGACCTGTATTCATCCATAAGAAGTTAACTACATTTTAGCAACATTCATGCTAGTCAGGCTGAGTAGAACAGTCACCAGAGCTATACCTGACTGAAAATAAGTTCATGACTTATCTAAGTCAGGGGGCAGATTTAATTTAGGGACTCATCTGCCATGCTGCAAACACAAAACAAAGCTGCCTCTCTCTATGCATAGAGGCAGATCACTGAAGTGAGTCTTGCTCCAAGACAGCCCCAAAATGCCTCATTTCATACTCCCCATCCATGCATCACCTCATATTCCCCATCCTCCTTCAAAACATCCAGGTAGGTCATATAGAGTCCATCCTCCCAGTCCAGAAGCCAATAAAGACTCTCCTCCTCATTCTGTCCTGAAACAAACATTTCATTTTGGGAAATGACTCAGGAAGAGCATGTGAGGAAGCAGAGCAACAAACAACACATAAGGTAGATATAAATCGAGATAAAGTATTATAATCATTAAAGGGTTGCTGCTCCCTGAAGGTTGGCAAAACGAAGAGAGTTAATTAAAAGCAATCTCCACACAGTGCTGAGCCAGCCTGTCCTGATAAATCAGCAGCCAGGACTGCACTCATAGAGGTCAATGGGGGAAAGAGGTTGAGAGGCAGGAGAAAGCAAGGAGAAGATAAAACATTTAGCCGAGACTACTGACAAAAACAAATTGGATCTGGTGACAGAAAACTGAGAAGAGTTTTCCACATATTTCCCCCATCAAGACTATTTTGTTAGATTTCAACCTCAGGACTGCCTGTTTGCCACCAACATAACCCCAGTAACCTGACTGAGTTCCCTTTCATTTGTATCAGCACAGAAGAGAGAAGCGAGAAGCCTTTGGGGCCCCATCCTGCCTGGGGGGGTATTAACATTGCTTTCATTCAAATGCCACTTGATCACTGAGGGGTAACATCACCAATGTTAACAGAGGAGCACATCATTTCTGGAGAAGCACATCCTAAAAATTAAAGGGTCAGTCATATAGGATGATGATGGCAGTAGAAGTTCCCATCACCAACCCTCGCCCATCACATCTCACATGCCTCTTAACCTCCATACCCCAGCTATACAAGGTACTAATCTCTGAATTAAAATTGTGATCCTGATTTAACCCATATTTCACATCAGTAGGTGTATGTTAATGAACTGATAACTTCAAGGATAAGCAATCCATAGAAAACACAAAAGCCTACAGTCTTCAAAGCAGCTTTTAGCAGTCCATAAGAAAAAGGCAAAAGCAATCAAGGCAAGCTTGTAGATACAACTAGGTTCATATTATAATTTCTTATATTGGACACTGGGTAGTGATTCTTCTGAACACTCAGGAGAGCAGCCTCACACGATGCACACCAAAGCAGTTCAGCAGTAAAACAGCTTTATGAACCACTGTTTCCATTATTCCTTATTCAAACTACACAGGTTTTAAAGTAATCATAAACATAAAATATATTTGTCCCCATCATTCACCAAACATGGTCTTTCAGGAAACACTATTGAGATCAAAATACTTGAACAGTCACAAATCCATGGATTACTTTCTTCAAAACTGTTGTTGGAACAGAAATGGAATGAAAATATAGACACCATTTTTTCCTTGAAGAAATAATACTAACTTTGCATCTCCACCATAAGTTTCCTTATAGCAGTGTTCACTGGATAGTGAATTATCTGGGCTATAACTCCAGCCATTTTGAATTTTTCTCCCAACTCTGTGCCTAGTCACGTTAGGTTGTGGATCCACGGGAACACTAGAAACTGTGAAGTTCCTAGAACCAGAACAAAAATTTCACAGCCCCATGACACAAAGCACTGAATTGGTGTTCACTTACTCTTCCAAAACATGAAAAGTACCCAAAACATTTTCAAGAGGGAATTTTATTCCAACAGCCGTAATCTATCTTCCTGTGGCTATCATGAAGCCAACTCAAAGCATAAAAGCAGCCTAAGCACTGTACTTTGCATTTTGGCAGAAGTAGCATGCCCACATCTGATCAGATCAAATCAGCCCTGCCAGATGATGCAGTAGGGCAGGCTGGAATTAACCAACTCATGGCATGGCCTTATTTTACTGCTCTGCACCTGATTTTCTTTGCACCATCCAACCTATTTAGATTTTTGAGAACTAAAAGGCGGGAAGCATTAAACCATGTGTTGGTAGAGAATTTAGCACAATGTCTTAACCAAGACTTTGTATCTTGTATCAAAGCAGGAACCTGAGAAAAAACAAGGGGAAGAAACTCAAAGTTACACAGGGTTCCTTTCTTTTGCATACTGAAATTTCATACATGTTACAGTTGGAATTTTATGTTCTTTTATAAAAACTATCAGAAAGCAAGTACAGAGTTATCAGACTATAGAACTCACAGTTTTGCGTGAATGGAGAGATGATCCTCAGGTTGGATCTGTTCTGTCACAACAGACTGTGACATTAAATACCACTTCCAGCCTTTCTCACCAGAAGAACATTGATGTAGTCAGTGTCCCCATCAACACCTGAGCAGGAGACTCTCTCCCAGCTACAGCTCAGCAGAACATGAAATTAATGAATCAGGATTTGGCAAGCACACGCTGCTGATCACAGCCACCTAGTGCACACTCATCAGTACCCATCCCTGCCCTGCTCTTGCTGCTCTGCTGGCTCCCTGTGAAGCCTCCCCTCAGACAAGGCTGGAGTGCCAGGAAAACCTTCCATGCGACTGGAATCATAACTCTGACTGCATCCGGCTCAGGCAGGTAACCTGAAAACTGAGACACATGCTGACATAGTCCTGCTATTCTCATCCTGGAGAGGATGGGGGTGTGAGAAGGATATTTGCCAGCAGCCATTGAGACACTGCATTATTCTTTTCTGAGACATCTGCTGGGAATCTGTGGTTAAAATATGCTCTGCTGGGAAATAAAGCATATATAACAATTAAAAAAAAAAAGTATCATGCTTCTAATAATTTAGGCTATTAAAGATAAATAAGGATTTAAAATATTCAGTATTCGAACACTCACAATATTTCTGTTACATGTCACTCATTTTAGACAGTAAAAACACAATATGCAGTTCTCTTATTTCTTCTGGAACAAGAAAGAAGAAAAGAAAACCACTTTCTGCTTTGCATGCACTAGTCCAGTGTATTTGACTTTGTTCCACAAATTGTAGAGAAGTTTTTTAAGAAAAAAAGGAAACACTTCCATCTGAAAAATTATGCTCTTAAAAAAGAAAAGTATTCTAAGAAGTAGGATTCCTTTTTGATTGTGTTGATGAGACAACTTTCCTTTTGAGAAACAAACCAATGCAAAAACTGAGACCTGCACTAAGGAAGTGATTAACACTCTTCAGTCTCTGCATCCTGGGCAAAACTGCCAGGCAGAGTCAGAAGAGCAGTACAGCCCTAATGAAGCCCTCGGAACAGGCCCTAAGCTACGTTGCCTTGGTGCTGCTTGTCTGCACATGGGAGTATGTCACCCCAGACAGGGAAACCTCAGATCAGAGGTTGGTCTCTCCAAGGGAGAAAAACATCAACTCCCGGAACAGATTCATTCCACTCCTACAAGTCCTCGGGGATAAACAATACAGGAATGGTTCTTGCTCAAGGCAACATCACATACAGACAACAGAGTGATGAGCCCAGAATAAATACCAAAATTGTAAAATTGATCTACTGAGCAAAGAAATTCAGCTCTGACATGAAAGACAAACCAGAGTGAGAAAATTCCGGATCTGGCAAATTACAGTCCTAAAAGAAGGTCTATTCACAGCCAATGGGGGCTTTGGAATGTCTTATTTCAGGACAGCAGAGGTACGGTCAACTGTCATAAGCTGCAGAAGACAGATACACAAGATGGACAAAGTCTGCTCTTGAGAGCAACCTTCAAATACCATGCTTCCAGTTTTAGGAAAGCAGAGGAAGAAATCAATTTTCATTAGGCTCCACAAAGGAGGAGCTACATTACCTTCCCTATGACTCAGACTGACACAGATCCCCACTTCGCTTTGTGTACCTGACTTCTGTGTAAAGCATTCCCACTTGGACACTGTGAATCCCATCTAATGGGTATCATGCATCCAGCCCATTGGACATGTGCTTACCTTGAAATTATTACACCCTCCAAAGAATCATACCTCTGGGCCTCTGTAGCACGACCCCAATAGTTCAGTATTGCTTTCACACACCAAAAATAATATGTTTAAAAAACTTTTTCTTCAGTGGCAGTTTTGAGGTACAACCTCCATCCATCCACACAACTGGACAGACTATGAAAGGCTGAAAGACCAAGAAAACAGAATTACAAAAGCACTTCAACAACTAATCATGCATAAGTGACTGGTGGAACCAGACATAACACACCATTTATCAGAGCCGCTCATATTCAAAACCAGTGTATCCTCAGGTTTTCTTAACTTGGCATTTCCGTCCTCCAATGACTTTGGCTTTATGCTTACATTTCCCTCTGTAAATACAGCAACATTCATCCTGTTTTCTCTGAAAGCTGCTGCTGAGATATAGAAAATACAGCTTCCATATGGACAACAGTTTAGATTTGAAATGTGTCACATTAAGGCTCATTTATGTTTTTAAGTAACATCAGAGTCACACCGTAATTGCTGTAGAGATTTTGGTACATGGTTTGATGTGCCCAAAAAACCCTGTTCTGTCAAGCAGAAGAAAATTCCCTTCTGCAAAGCCACATTAAAATCACCTCCACATCACTTGTACACACTGAACTGGCAACCTAACTGTCTATTTTATTGCTTCCACCTGCTGAAAGCAGCACTGCACATTATACTTTCACTTTAATATTAAAAATCAGCAACCAGATGCTTATGCAACAACATCCAAAAGAAAAAAGAAAAAACAGTCTTCATCAGCACTTAATCAGGACATAGGGCTGTTTCAGGGATGTGTAATGGGATACAGGACCTTTCAGTTAAAAGTCCCCAGCCTGAGTTCAAGCCAGAGTAATCACTAACGAAACACTCTTGCCGTACAAGACCCCAAGACCCAAGCTGGTCTCTTGCCAGTGTGAAACAGGGATGCGAACACAGACCGCTTCTTCACAGGTGGCTCATGACACAGAATTCATCATCACAAGGAAGGTCATTTGGCAGCCCAGGGGTCGGAGTTGGCTGTCAAGGAAATTTTATCTGAGAAGGTACAGCGATTGAAAAACCAACTGCTGCTGTGTGTTTGCAGTGGGAATGCAGAGACAGAACAGGCCTGGTAGATCAACTCTAGTACTGTGCACACAAATCTCTGATGATCTGTTCCCCTAACACCTGGCAGAGAGTAAATGTCCCCAAGCACGTCAAAGTTATCCAACACTGCAGTCAGCATGTAAGTGAGCTAGCCTAGCAGCTGAGCCTGTGTTAGCTCCTTTTGTCCCAGAGGTGGTCCTGAGGGAAAGGGAGAGCACCAGCACTGCTAAACTACTGGAAGGCAACAGCCCCTCTGGTGAGTGTCCAGGCAGAGCACTATAGAGCATAAAAGATCTCACATGCTGAAATGGCAATAACCTAACCTATGTTACACTTACTGTGTTCAATTGACAACCTGAAGTAAGAGTCATTTGTGGGAATAAAGACAGAGAAGGGATGGGAGGAAACCAGCTCTGCTTCTAGACAAGACTGTGTAAATTACAAGGTCTTAATTACATTAAGTGCATTATGGTACCATATGCACATCACTAATAAGGCTGAGAAGGAGGAAATGGGACTAGAAGCTAAAACTGGAATTTGAAAGGCTGCATTCTAGACTTGATCTTTTAGAAAGTTTCTGAAACATTTTGTCATAGTTTAGCCGTCCATAAAACAAAGGCAATAATCCTTTCTTCAGAGGGGCGTTGAGAGTTTTAATTAATTAATGTTTACAAAGTCCACTGAGATTTCTGACTGACATTTGAAGTAATTCAGCATACTTTTAAAATGCATTTGTTTCTTCTACTGCACCACTCAAATGTCTTCATATTAAAATATCCAAAGGAAAAGAACATGGAAAGAAAAAATATGGAGATACGTACACAAATTGGTGGAAACGAAACACAACGACAACAAATTCAGCACTTGAAATCCACCACTGTCCCATCAAAGCTGTCAGAATACTGCTATTTCTACAAATAAAGAAGCATGTGCTTGTCCAAACACCTGCCACCTTTACCTTGCAGATGTGTTAAGCTTAGATCTCAGATATGTTTGCTTGTAGCACCATGTTAGTAAACAACAAGGTAATAAAGGGCAGAAATAACAGGCAGTCATGTCAGGTTGATTGGATCACCAGAAGAAGTGAAAGGGAGAAGAGCAAAGGGATGAAAGCACCAAAAGAGACTAGAAAGAGACAGGAGAGTGCTGGACAGAGAAAGAGGCAAGTTGAGCACGGAGAAGCCAATCATTAATAAGGGACTCCACACACTGAGCTATTCTTTGAAATGCATTCCCACAGATGCTCAGGTACACTGGAATACACTATTCAGAGAGACTAGTGTAGCATGAACAAGGCCACATGTGCGTCCAAGCGCCAGAGACAAACTGAATATTGGACACCCTTAAACGCACAAACACACACAAGGAGCTGCTTGATACCTGAGCTGGGATTTCTCAGTCCCTACATTGTCCCCCGTCTCGGAACGAAACCTTTGTGTGGCCGGTTTCTGTAGGGGGCGTTTGTGGGTACTGAGATACAATCAAAACGCAGACAGAGGAAATGCAAATGTCATTCAGCTCCCGTTCATTGTCAGGAAGGACACATGAGGATAAAACACTGTGTGCACTGCATCCCTCCCCTATTATGTGTCCTACTGCTTTTGTCCTAATTTATCCCATGCATAATTTATTTACATGTGTATTGTTTCCCGATCAGCAACTTTAAAGAATAAGTGAAAATTATAAAATGTTTTATTAAACAAGTTGTCAACAAAATTGCAGATGGTGTCAGACAGCCAGTACCAATTCTGCTCCGTCCACATAGCCTTAGTACTTTAACAGGCACACAGAGTAAAGCGAACCCAGCACTTGATGTCTATTGTTTCCTCCTCTCACACCCCCCAGGGGCGAGGGGAGGAGAAGGGAGCTAATTATAAATGGCCTGATCCTGTCCTCCCCGACTTTGGCAGCCGCGGGATCGGGCCCCGATTCATTTCGGCACAGGCCACCCTTCGGCAGGATCCGCCGCGGCTGCAGGGAGCCCCACGGTGCCACGAAGTGCGAGGCGAGGAGGCAAGGTCCCGTCCGCCGGCGGGGCGGGGGCCGGGGCCGCTCCGGGAGCTGCCCGCCTCCCCCGCGCCGTGCCCAGAGGCCACCGAGCCCGGGCTTCCCCGCTGCCGGCAGTACTCGCCAACAGCGCGCCCGTCGGCGGCTGCTCCGCGCCCAGGTGCGGAGCCGGGCGGTGCGGCCCCGGGGGGCACGGGGAGAAATCGCTCTCGCCTGCACAAGCGTCAAACCTGCCGTCGAACGGGGGGGCCCGCGCTGCCTCTTCCGCGCGGTTTTCGGAGCGCGTTCGGTCCCTCGCCACCCGCCCGTGAGGATACTCGGACTTCTTTGATTAACCCCCGGCAACCGCGCTCCCCTCTCCCCGCGGATTTTTATACCCGAGAGGGAGAGTAAATGAAAGCAAAGGTTTTCTGCCAGGACGGAGCAGGAGAGCTGATAAACATGTCAGCACCCCTTCCCAGCTCGAGGCTTTCCTTTCCCTCCGGATCGCAGAGACACAGCGGCAGAAATCCCTGGAAAAACCTTCAAGTGTTTTTCCGAGTCCAGCCGGAGACACTTGAGTTGAAAAAAAAAAAATATAAAAGAAAAAGAAAAAACCTCGCAGCCCTAATTTCATCTCAGAAAACTCAAAGGTATAAAAACACCCACTCAGCGCCGCCAGAAAGTGCAAACGAAGCGTCACCGCCAGGTATTCTGCTTCCCTGCTTTACTAGCAAGAGCGCTGCCCCCGTTAGCAGGGAAGTCGTTTGAAAAAGGTTAAGACAGCTCCTCTCCCCACATACGGTGCCAAATCCCACTCTCCCTAATGCCTTCGGGGATTAGCGGCGTGCGCTGCAGACCACAAGGAAAATAAAGGACGCGATCCACAAGACGACAACCGGCTCCCGCGGTGCCCCTCGGAAATCAGCCTTATTTCCAGACCGGGAATCCCGGAATACCTCCGCAGCAGAAGTACCTGCCCCCTCCCTCCCTCCCTCCCTCTCTCGGGCTGGGGTCAGACCCCGTCAGCGCAGCCCTCGGCTGCTTGTGCCCGCTCTCAAGATGGAAACACAATCAACTCTCTTTGCCACTTTGAAAAGCGAAAGCCTGTCATATGCAAAACAGATCTCCGGACTTCCTGCCCAAAATCAGCAACCGGCAGTCCCGAGTCATTCATTTCACCCAAGTCTGCTTCCCTCCGTCTCCGCTCCCTCTCCTGCAGGAGCGCCGAGGCGCACCGGCAGTGCCCCCCGCTGCCCCGCTTTCCGACCGCCCAGTCGAGAAGCCGGGGGGCCGCGCTCCGTCAAGACATCCCAACTCCCCAAAGATTTGCGGAGGCAACTCCGAGCCGCGGTGGGAGCGCGGAGGCACCGCGCACCGAGCG